>WOXC01012343.1:0-366348 GCA_011680675.1 Gymnobelideus leadbeateri | reverse complement strand
ATGTGACCTTGGGCAAGTCACTTAACCCCAATTGCCCTACCTTTCCCTCTTAAAAAAAAGAAAATCAATTGAATATATATTAAGGGGTAATACATAGCTATGCCTTGTGTATTTTGGTGCTTAAAGTAAGGAAAAGGTGCTCATTAAAGTTTAAGCTCTAATCCAAAAACAGAATGGGGCAATTATGAGTGATATTCCCTTAAAGCAAAGCCAAGAGAGTACTCAAATTGTCATCTGGAAAGGACTTTTTATTGAAATAAACACATAGTTAGAAATCTAATTCCCAGGCAACAGGAGTGAGAGATTTAACAGAGCTAAGGCCCTCCCTCTCTGAAGTAAATTATTATATTACCAAAGTGCTTTGAATCCAATAAAGGAGGGAGGAATGTATTTGTCATACTTACTATCCCCAAGGACTTTCTCAAAATGCAATCATAGCCCATTTAATGTTGCCCTGACCAACAGCATTCTACAATTATGCCATTAATACATTATAACCAAAGCCCACTTTAGCATCCTTTGACTGATCTATGACCTAAGACATAAATCGTATGATCAGTGCTAATCCCAGCTAACTTCTGAACCCCAATTATAGTAACTCCCCTTAATGTTAGTGCATTTGCCTTCTTATTTATAACATCATCCCTATACAATCAACATCCACCTCTATAATGTTATAGAAGAAAGATGACTATTTTCCTGAAGGCTGAACAAAAACAAGTGAAATCACTTTGCAGGACCTGACTTTAAGGAAGAGCACCCAAATAATCTGAACCATCTAGCAATGAAATTGATTGGTAATATAGGCAGGTCTCAGTTACTAAACCTGTTTGAGCAGAGGTCTAGATTCTAGACTCTAAAACTTAGTCAGGAAGACAGCTTCAAAGGCTGTTTCTGACATACATTCTCTGGGTGTCATCGGGCAAGTTGTCACTTAATCATTCAGTGTATCAGGATCAGGAGACTATAAGCTAAAGAGAAGGTTCTGACTTGTATGGATATGACTTTCTTATGTCAATGGTGTCACTGGTCTGGTCTTTCCAAAATTATCTGTATGTCTCTACATGTATATGCGTATGTATATTTATACAGCATATGTCATATAGTTTTGTCATATATTATATATTTGTTATATGCATATATGTATATATAATTATATGTGTATGTATGTGTGTGTTTATATATTTACTTTGCTATAGACCCTTCTAACCATCCCTCTTTAAGCTTCCTATTTAGTTGGCAGTTTTACAATACCTGTTATCTTCTTCCCAGGTCTCTAAGATGCCAAATATTTCTCAGGATGGTTGCCAAATATTCCATTTTACCAGTTTCATATGTCAGGCTTCTGGCACATGCAAATTGGAGTTGTATATGGCAATGTTTTAAGGCTCCGGCTTCCTTTTTTGTCACTTCCCACACTTGGCAGTTGTCTGGTTTGGTGTGTCAACTACTGCATCATCTCTATTTTTGTCAAATGTGACACATGTGACTGGCCTGGTGGGACTCATCAATCTGGATGCTATGTTCTCCTGTCCAAGATGAATTCTGTCCTCCCCTTCCCTACATTGGATGAAAGATTTCACTGTACTTTATAACATTGTGTCTACTCTCTACTTTTCTCATTGTTAAGGCCAATTATCTGGGGACACTTTGGTTCATAGGAAGAGTGTATCTTTCCTATGGAGGAACCATCTATTCCAAAAGAATGCCAGAGCCAGAATGATTGAAAAAACCTCCTTGACAACATTCCTTTATTAGAACTTTCTAAGTGTTGCTTGTTATAACTCCTAGGTTATTGTTGTTGTTGTCTAGCGATCACTTCCAAGAGTTGTGAAGTTTAGGTGAAATAATCACTGTAAAGTTCTTAGCACATACATAATAAGCACTTAATCTTAGCTTAATAAAATCATTATGTGTGTGTGTGTGTGTGTGTGTGTGTGTGTGATTTGCATATTTATAAGGGTTTTCATAGTTTCACATACTCCAAATTTAAAGGGAAAGCAGAGTTCATCTATTCATACAAAATTCATTTGTTTTGGAAATTTGGGTATGTTACTAAATGTGGAAGTTGGGCTAGATGCTCCCTAAGGGCCCTTTTAGCTTTAAATTGAGGATTCTATAAACTGAAGAATATTTACTACTTGACAGCAAACAAAAACTGTAAAAGATTTAAAAAAAAGCCAAATTCCTCTCTTATTGGTTACAAGGCAAACTATGCACAATAAAGTTAGTTTTACTTTGGAGTTGTATAAGTTACAAGAACCTGAGAAAATACTTGTTATTCAAGATTATTTAGAAATGTTTTGTGGGGGCAGCTAGGTCACACAGTGAATAGAGTACCAGCCCTGAGGTTGGAAAGACCAGAGTTCAAACCAAGAATCAGACACTTGATACTTAAATAGCCATGAGACCTTGGGCAAGTCACTTAACACCAAATGCCTTCTCTCCTTCCCCCCAAAATAATTAAATGAAAAGAAATGTTTTATGGAATTCATATGATACAGGCTAATGAATCCAGGTTTGTTGTTTCTGTGGGCAATCTGGGAAAAGTGTGAATATAGTTTTTACATAGAAATTCTTTTTAATAATATTTCCCTGCTTATATGGATGGTTAAAAATTTTCTTAAAGTTAAGATTAGTGTTGTTGTTGTTCTTGAGTCCTTTCAGTTGTGTCCTACTTTTTGTGATTCCATTTGGGGTTTTCTTGGCAAAGATACTAGGGTAGTTTACCATTTCCTTCTCCCATTCATTTCACAGATGAGGGAACTGAGGGCAACATAGTTAAATGACTTGCCCAGTTAGTGTCTGAGGCTGGAGTTGAACTTGTGAAATAAGTCTTTCTGACTCTAGGCTCATTGTTCTATCCATTACTCCACCTACCTGCCCAAAGTTTAGATTACAGCAGAGCTAATAAAAGAGATAATTGTGTTTGTTCATATAGTTATAATAAGAGTTAATAGCTAATATTTGTATGGTACCTACTCTGTACCGGGCACTGTACTGTTTTGAAATTATCATCCCATTTGATTCTTATGACAATACTGGGACATAGGTACTATTATTATTCCCATTTTATAGACAAGGAAACTGAGGGAAATAGAGTTTGACTTGCTGGAATCTAGTCACTAGCTATTAAGTATCAGAGGCTGGATTTGAACCCAGATCTTCCTGACTCAGATCTTGTGCTTTATCCACTGTGCCTAAAAAAGTCGTATATTGTTTTCTTCTTTTATTAAGGTAGGAATAAGTAGTGAATAAAGAATACATTCAAGTGCTCCAGTGTTGGGGATTTCCACACTGGTAGATTACTTTATTTTGTTTTTTAAACAGATGCTTTATTAACTTCTGTTTTACATCATTCATTTCCGCCAGATTTTGAGTTACAATTATTTTTCCCCCGTCTTTCCCCTACACACCAACCCAGAATAGCAGTCCCACAAGATATCTCTTCCTCCAATCTGCTCGCTCCCATATCTTCTCCCATACCCCCTTTGACTTTTCCATTAGAGGAGGTGAATCTCTGTGTCCCAATGCCTGCACATCTTATCTCCCAATTACGAGCAAGGGAGTATTAATAATAGGATTTATATATATTTAAAGCATTTAATTTTAAGAACTCGAATTTCAGATCCATTCCTTTCCTCCCTTGTCACCCATTCCCTCTGGGAAGATAAGTAATTCAGTATATGTTGTACATGTCTAGCTATGCAAAACATTACCATAGTAGATATATTGTACAAGGCTGCTTATAATTCCCTCCCACTCATCCCACCCCACACCTGGTCCATTCCCTACATGATCCTGTCCCACTTCTATAGTGGGTACTTCCAACCTCCCCTCCCCCCCAAGGATGCCCTCCCATCCATCATCCCTCCTCTCATCCCCCTTCCCCCTATTCTGCTGCAGGTTGAGATATCCCATTTAGTATGTATGTCATTCTCTCACTGAACCAAATTCAATGAGAATGTGGTTTTGCCTTTTTGCCTTCCTATTTGTCCCCTCCCTTGCAACCACTTCCCCTTGCTTCTTCTACATGAGATAGTTTACCCTACCCTGTCTCTCCCCATCTCCTCTTGCCACTTTCCTCTCTCACCTCATAAGTTCACCCCTTAAGTATCCTCCCTTCCCAAAAAATTCAATCTATGCCCTCTCTCCATGTACAACTGTAAACATATATATAAACATTCACATATGTATTCATATGACCATACTTCCATTATTTTCATAGTGAGAAAGATTTCATCAGTCACAGTTATTGTTTCCCCATATAGGAATGTAAATAGTTCAACTTTGATAAGTTCCTTTTGATTTCTTTTCCCTGATTACCTTCTCAGGTATCTCTTGCTTCTTGTGTCTGGATGTCAAATTTTCTATTCAACTCTGTTTTTTTCCTCAAGAATGCTTGAAAGTGCTCTATTCCACTGAATGACCATATTTTCCCCTGAAACAAAATACTCAGTTTTGCTGGGTAGGTGACCCTTGCATTCATTCCCAACTCTTTTGCCCTCTGGAATATCATATTCCATGCCCTTCGATCCCTCAGTGTAGGAGCTGCCAGGTCACATGCTATTCTGATTGTGTTTCCACAATATTGAAATTGTTTCTTCCTGGCTGCTTGTAGTATTTTCTTCTTGATCTGGGGATTCTGGAACCTGGCTATAATATTCCTGGGAGTTTTCTTTTTGGTATCTTTTTCAGGAGGTGATCAGTGGATTCTTTCAACCTCTATTTTGCCCTCTGGATCTAAAACATCAGGGCAATTTTCCTTGAGAATTTCTTGAAGGGTGATTTCTAGGTTCTTTCTTTGATCATGGCTTTCAGGTAGTCCAATAATTTTTAAATTGTCTCTCCTGGATCTATTTTCCAGGTCAGTGGTTTTCCCATGAGATATTTCACATTGCCTTCTAATCTTTCATTTGTTTGGATCTGCTTAACAGCATCTTGATTTCTCATAAAGTCATTAGCTTCCATTTGCTCCAGTCTAACTCTGAAGGAATGAATCTCCCCAGTGAACTTTTGAGATTCTTTTTCCATCTGGCAAATTCGACTTTTTAAGGCATTCTTCTCCTCATTGCCCTTTTGGGCCTCCTTTGCCATTTGAGTTAGTCTATTTTTTAAGGTGTTGTTTTCCTCAGTCAGGCTGTTGACCCTCATTTCATACTTTTCCTGCATCCTTCTCATTTCTCTTCCCAATTTTTCCTCCACTTCTCTTATTTGATTTTTAAAGTCCTTCTTAAGGTCCTCTATGGCCTGTAACCCGCTCATGTTTTCCTTTGGGGCTTTTGGAGCAGGATTTCTGACCTCACAGCCCTCCTCCTGTTCTATGCTTCGATCTTCTTTGCCCCCAAAGTAGGAGTCTAAGGTTGCATTTTTCTGTTTAATTTGTTTCCTTTGCCTTGGCATGTTGCCACTTAATTACTTGACTTTTGGGCTTGTTGCCACAATATGGCTCTACCGCCAGACAGGGGAATTTTCATCCTGAATGTGTTGGGGGACAACTTCCATTTCTGGCAAGCTGTAAACCCACCCATGACCTCTCCCCAGATCACAATCCAGATCCAGGGAGGTTAAAGCAAGAGCGATTACCCCCCAAGACTGATCACTGGATCTCCCTACAGTTTGCAGGCCAGGAGCTGAAGCTGCCTCTGAAAACTACAAAATGGTGTATCTCCTCAGCGGCTTCTAGCCCCCAGGGGAGGAAGGCGAGGAGTTCCCCAAATATTGGTCCCAAAGTACATAGGGCACTAACTTCTTACTTTGTCCTAGGCATGTCTATGTTGATAATTCTGGAATAGCTACAGCTGCTGGTGTTCTGGGTTCTCTCCAGCTGGCTGCTGGCCCAGCCACCCTGGGGCTAAAACCGTGACTCAGGCGGACCTGTGCTTGGCTCCCCGAGCACTGCGTGCTGCGCTCCCAGACCACTGTGCTGGTCCTTCCTGCAGGGCTGCTGGGCTGTCATCAGTGGGAGGTTAGCTTCTCTGTGTCATTCTGTGGGTGCTGGGGCTCCAGAAGTTGTTCAGAGTCCCCTTTTACATAGTTTGGAGGTGATCTGGGGGGAGAGTGGGTTGGACACGCTGTTTCTACGCTGCCATCTTGGCTCCGCCCCCCACACTGGTAGATTTCTACAACAATGATCCATACATATAGGTTAAAGAAAATAGAAGTTTGTTTAAATAATAGTTGAAAAATACTTAATATCATTTCTTTCACAATATTATGAGGCAGAGGGTACTATGACTATTGTAATTCTCTTTTTACAGATAAGACTTAGGTTTAGTAATTCAACTCATCACCATAACGTCCTGGCTCTAAATATTATAGTCTCTCCATTATGCCATATTGCCTCTGGTTTGCACAGTTACATTTACTACGAAACAGCCCCGCATGACAGGCCAAGTGTAAGTATTATTCCCACTTTACCGATGAGGAAACTACAGTAGAATTCTTCTAAAATGCTGATCTTGGGATTCACATTGTAGGACTGCCATAAAAATGAAAGCATCCTAAGATGAGGTCCCTTTGTATCATTCCCATAAGAACAGAATTCCTAAAGAATTAGCTTTGGGACCAAATCCTCTCTGTAGCAAATAAGGTTATAACAAAAAAGGATCCAGTGTCATATGGAGAAATAACTAATATGACCCCATGTGGGCTATGCCATGTAAAAAGACCAACCTTCCCAAGTTCTCCAGTTCACTGTAAGCACTCAGTAGTACACCCACATGTGTGAATAGTTTGGCAGCTCAGAGAATAGATCATCTGCATAAAGGCAGCTGGGAGGATTTCATCAGTCTTTTCTATGGCTGAAGTGAAACATTATCTAATGCCCATATAATGAACCCCTACCAGACCCGTTACAGGACTGAATCACAAGTTCAAAGTTTGAGTGTGTAGCATTGTGGTACACAGGGAATCATCTTTTTGAAATAGTAACTTAAAAAGATAATATTTTCAGAGACTAGAAATGAATTCTTTTTTGTTTATTTCTTTTACCTCTTTCAATTTTTTTTACTGTTTTTCCATATCTTTCTTTCTATTTCTTTTTGTCTCTTCCTCCTTTTCTTACTTCTCCTTCCCTCCTTCCTTATGTATATCCCTTCTTCCCTTTCACCCTCCCTTCTTCCCTCTGTCCTTCCCTTCCTTTCTCCATCCTTTCATTCTTCTCTTCCCTCCTTTATTATTTCTGTCCCTCCCTTCTTTCCTTTTTTCCTTCCTTCCTCCCTCCCTCCCTCCCTCCTTTCCTCCCTCCCTTTCTTCTTTCCTTCCTTCTTCCCTCCCTTCCTTCCTCCCTTCCTTCCTCCCTCCCTTCCTTCCTTCCTCCCTTCCTTCTCCTTCGTTCCTTCATTCCTTCGTTCCTTCCTTTCTTCCTCCCTCCTTTCCTTCTCCTCCCTTCCTTCCTTCCTCCCTCCCTTCCTTCTCCTTCCTTCCTTCCTTCTCTCCCTCTCTCCCTTTTTGCATTTCTGACTCTTTCTTCTTTTCTCCCACTTATCTTCTTTTTCAACAACAGCTTCAGTTTTAGAAAGCCTTTCTGTGCATTTTGAAGTCACCATACTTCATTTGGTTCAGGCTTTCAAAGAACAGTGACCTTGCTTTCTTTACTTGATACCTTGAAGCTTGCAGGATGGCTAAGTGAACAATAAGTACAACTTGGTCACAGGGACTTGGTTTCTCTGGCCTTGGTCCAGGAAGATTCAAATGTTCTCCCTTGAACCAGGCTTTGGATTCAGTTCAACTATTCACCACACATTTATTAAAGGCCTGACTGCTTTCCAAGGAATGAATACACACTTCTTTCCTAGTGCTTATCATCTTGGCGGCTGCTACAATACTGAAGAAGCTTGTCCCGTTGTCAGATTGTCACAGGGACATTTTACATTGTATTTTCTTTTGCAATGTATTTGTCATCCCCTGGGAGGGGTTAGATAAGACAAACACCACATTTACAGAAAGACTAAAGCTTGAGTGAGGTTTCATTCAAGGAAGTCAATGAGGAATTATCAGGTATGCATAGGTATTTTAACATGTTTACTTTTGACTATAGGACCTGCTGCCCCACTGGAATTGGTTTGTCCTTCCCCCAAATTCTCAATAATACTGCATGTATTGCACTTGTCATCTAATTAGCTTTTATGGGAATTTTTCTTAGGACCCCAAAGAACTCAGTTTATGAAATGTTTTCAGTTTCACAAAGACTTTCCTTACAATCACCCTTTGAGGGTGAGAACAAATATTATAGAATCTCAAGATTTGAGAATCATAAGCCCTCACCTCCTAGGCTATTAAATAGCTATTTTCTAACCTAGAAAAGAATCCCCTCTACAATATATTCAAAATGGGACCATTTAGTCTTTCCTAGAAGAGAACTGGAAGTTACCATTTACCAAAGTAGCCCATTTCCTGTTTGGATACATTTCATTTTTAGCCAAATTGGCCACCTTGCAACTTCTACCCAATGTTGTTCTGCTCTCTAAAGCCAAACCACAAATCTAATCCCTTTCCAGGTGACATCACTTCAAATGTCTGAACGTAATTATTACGTGTACCTTATCCCCATTTTATTCATGGGATTATTCCCATTTTATCAATGAGGAAACAGAATTAAAGTGACTCACAGTCACATGGCTAATTTCAGAGCAAGTATTCCAAAACCCATCTCCTAACTCCAAGTACAGCATTCTCCTGCAAAACACTACCTACCTATTTGTTATTAGATAAACTCCTGAGAGCTGGGACTGTTATCTGTCTTTATATTTCTCTGAGCACCTAGTACATGAACCTGAGAATATAAGTATTTGTTAAATGTTTGTTAAACTATTAAGAAAAACCTTTTTTCCTGGAGAATAACTTTATCAAATGTATGAAAAATGAGGGTGAATTCATCAATATTTCAACAGTTACTGGGAGAGTTTAGGCTCAATGGGAGCTGAAAAACAGGAATCCAGGTTCTATTTCTAATAATCACTGAGTAGCTGCCAAGGGAGTCTTTTGCTTCCATCTTCTAACTTTTTAAAGGGTTAACACTTATTATGACACTTATAAATCTTGCACTTATAAAATTGTAAGGAATCTTTTTTAGTAGTGCTATTTCCTAAACATGTGTGGGGATCCTAATCTTAAAATCAAATGGAAACATCTAGGAAGTACAGTTGATGGAATGCTGGGCATAGATGCAAGAAAACTTGAGTCTGAATCCTGCCTCAGGAACTTACTAGCTGTGTAAGCTTGGATAAGTCACTTGTCTATCAGTTTAATTTTCCTCATCTGTTAAATGGAGACTAGAACCTAAATGATAGTATTATTGTGAAGACCAAATGAGGTAACATACATAAGGTGCTTTATAAGTGCCAGAGGAGGTGGTCATCATGTGTCAACAAATATTTCCATCTCTCCCCTTCTCAATACACGAACAAAGCCAGAACAAACTTTGGTTGGAACAGACACATTAATGGGAAGTGATACAAAATTCGGTGGCCTTAATAACAATAGTTAACATTTCTTAGGCTTTTTTGTTTTGAAAAATACTTTATTTACATTGTCTCATTTAATTTTCCCAGTAAGACTCTAGGCACTACAGATACTGAGACTCCAAGGAATTAATGCAATTTGCACAGAATTACTCAACCAGTAAGTATCAGAAGCAGGATTCAAACCCAAGTATTCTTAACCAAAGGGTTATGATGCTTTCTAAATCATCACAATGACTCAGTCATAGGAGAGGATTCTTGGTCAGGTACAAGTTAGACTAGATTAAAGTTCCTCCCAATGCTAAGTTTCTGTGATACAAACTCTCTGAAACCAAAGAAAACTGGTATTTACCAAATGTGCCTGTCTTTAACTTTGGCATAGGAAGATAGTTACTACCAAGATTTTGGAATCAAAGAATCTCAAGAATTTCCAGAGAGCTTAGAAGTCATTTAGTCCAATTTCTTATCCCCTCTAAGAATCTCTTCTGAAACATCCCTGGCAAGTGGCCATCCAGTCTACTTGAATATGAAGATGAAAAAGTGGCTATCTTATGCAGCAACCTAACCCCAAGTGGTAGAAAAATTTATTTTTTTCTTTCAAAAATTAAAATAGCCTGATTTTATTTAAGTTTCTTTCAACCTTTCTCTTTCTAACCTCTTAGAGTACAAAAATAAATAAAATTATCTATAAAATAAATCAAATTATTTTCTCATTTAAAAGACATACAAATATTTGAAGAAATTTTTACCATCCTCTTGCTCCTAAATAACCACCCAACCTCCACCAATATGAATTGGGATCATAAAGACAAAAGTGACCTTCGATACATACCTGAATAATATATTCCCTATACATATACTAATGCGAGGTAAATGAGATTTAAAGCCTCTGCTTTAAAATCACTAGTGATAGAGCCATCACCACTTTTTAAAAGCAATTTGAAAAATTCTATTGCAAAGAAATTGTTCTTTATATCAAACCTAGCCTTGTTTCTCTGCCACATCCATCTATTGCTCCTATTTGAGTGCTTTGAGGCTGGGCAAAACAAATCTAATCTTTCTTCCCCCTTACAGCTCTTCAAATGTTTCAAGATTTCCCTGAACACCTAATTCTTCTTTTAAAAAATATTTTTTCCAGTTACAAGTAAAATTTTTAAATATTTATTTAAAAATAATTTGAGCTCCAAATTTTCTCCTTTCCTCCTCCCTCATTAAGAAGGCAAGCAATTTGATATGTTATACATGTGCAGTCATGTGAAACATTTCCATATGAGTCATGTTGTGAAAGAAAACATTGACTAAAAGAAAACCCAACAACAAGAAAAAAATTAAAAGTACTAAAATAAAGTCTACTTCAGTCTGCATTCAGATTCCATCAGTTCTTTCTCTGGAGTTTAATAGCATTTTTTTTTTTATCACAAATCCTTCATAACTATCTTAGATCATATTGTTAATTATAGCTAAGTCATTCACACTTGCCCATTGCTATTATTGCTATTGCTGTGTACAATGTTCTCCTGATTCTTCTCACTTCACTTTGCATCAATTCATTTAAGTCTTTCCAGGTTTTTTTTTAAGGCATTCTGCTAATCATTTCTTATTCCATAATAATATTCCACCACAATCACATACCACAACTTGTTCAGCTATTTCTTAATTAATTTGTAAATATAGGTCTTCTTTTTCCTTTTTTTAACCATGTCTTTTGGATGCAGACATAGTAATGCTATTGCTAGGTCAAAGGATATGCAGTTTTATAGTCTTTGGGGCAGAGTTTCAAATCTTTCTCCAGACAGCTTGGATTAATTCACAACTCCATCAATAGTACATTAGTGTCCAATTTCTCCCATATTTCCTCCAACATTTGTCATTTTCCTTTTCTGTCATATTAATCAATCTAATAGCTATGAGGTGGTACCTCAGAGTTGTTTTAAATTGCATTTCTCTTATCAATAATGATTGCTTTTTCCCACATGACTATAGTTAGCTTTGATTTCTTCATCTGAAAAATCTCTCTTCATATTTTTGACCATTCAATTGGGAAACAACTTATTTTCTGATGAATTTGACTTAGTTTTCTATATATTTGGGAAATGAGGACTTTATCAGAAAAACTTGCTGTAAAATTCCGCCCCCCCCCCCCATTTTCTACTTTCTTTCTAATTTTGGCTGCATTGGTTTTATTTGTGCAAAACCTTTTTGATTTAATGTAATAAAATTATCCATTTTACATCTTGAAATACTCTCTATCTCTTGTTCCAAATTCTTCCATTATCCATAGATCTGACAGGTAAACTCTTTCATGCTCCTCTAATTTTCTTATAGTATTACCTCTTACATCTAAAGCATGTACCCATGTTGACCCTTTCTTGGTATACTGTGTGAGATATTAATCTATCCACTGGCAAGGGACCTGTGACCTTAAGGTTATCTCTAGGTCCTCAAGTGTGGCCCTTTGACTGAATCCAAACTTCACAGAACAAATCCCTTTAATAAAAAGATTTGGTCTGTAAGACTTGGACTCAGTCAAAGGGCTGTACTTGAAGACCTAGAGAATTTCATGTGGTCTTGAGGCCACAGGCTCTCTGCCCCTCTTATATACCTAGTTTCTGCCAAACTACTTTCTAGTTCCCCCCACCCTGCAGTTTTTGTCATGGTGACTTCTTACCCCAAAGTTTGGATCTTTGGTTTTATAAAACACTAGGTTACAATGGTCATTTACTACTGTGTATTGTGTACCTAATCTATCCCACTCTATTTCTTAGCCAGTACCAGATTGTTTTGATAATTACTGACTCATAAATATCGTTTGAGATCTGGATGCTTAATCTTTCTATGCCATCCAAACTGATTGCCCTCCTTTGGACACATTTCAATGTGATAGTGTCCTTTAGAGTGTGCCACCCATATGTGGTCTGACAAGAGAATATTACAATATAACTATTGCCTCTCTTATTCTCTACACTGTTTTTCTATTCATGTAACTTAAGAATGATTTAGATTTGGGGGCAGCCAATTTATAATGTATTGTTAGATAAGGATTTCACCAACCCTCTCCTCACCCTTACTTAGCACATATTCAATGAACTAAATCCAAGACTGTAGAACCACAGATCTGCATTGCCAGCATTGTGTTAATCACATCCAGATGGTAAGCTAATTTGAGTCAGGTATGACTGAAGACCATGACATCATCAGTAGATGCAGCTGAAATTTCTCTAAGAAAAGTAGATATTTTATCAACTAGTTTTTGGAAAGTTGCTTCAGTGACCAGTCTGGTATCCTCTGTGTGTGTGTGTGTGTGTGTGTGTGTGTGTGTGTGTGTGCTTCTAATTCCTACATCTAACATCAATTAATCCCCTCTTGTAGCCTGATTCCAACACTATCCATATTCAATTTTTCCAAGTCTTAATTCTATCTCCACAGACATTTTCACATCCATCCTCTTCCTTCTACTCATGTAGCTACCACCCCAATTTAGTTCTTCATTGTCCTTTACTCACACCATTGTGATAGTGTCTTAATTAGTTTTTCTGCTTCCTCTCTCCCATCTTCAATCCATCTTCTGCACAGCTTCCAAAGAGATAATTTTCAAATATAGGGCAGATCCTGTTACTTTCCTGTTTATAAAACTCCAGTCATTGCTCGTTACTTTCAGGATAAAATATGAACTTTTCTGTTTGCCATTTAAAGTCCTTTACAATCTGATTCCATCTTACCTTTCTAGACCTGATTTACATTTTCTCTCTTCACTCTTGCTATGTTCCATTCAGGCTGATCAATCTTCTGTTCTTCACACATGACATTTCATCTTCCTTCTCTGTCTCTACACAATCTGTTCTTCATGCCCAGAAAGTACTCCTTCCTCATCCCTATCTCTTAGAATCTTTATCTTCCTTCAAAGCTCAAATCAGTTGTTACCATCTACATGAGGCCATTTCTCATCATTCTAGTCATTAGCTGACCACCATGAATTAAATAACTTTGTATTAATTATGCATGTATTTACTTGTGTGCACATATTGTTTTCTTGATCTCTGGATTCTTTCAACCTCTATTTCCCCCTCTGGGTCTAAATAATCATAGCAATTTTCCTGGAGGATTTCTTGAAGGATGGTTTCTAGATTCTTTCTTTGATCATGGTTTTCAGGTAGTCCAGTAATTTTTAGATTGTTTCTCCTGGATCTCTTTTCCAGGTCAGTGGTCTTTCCCATGAGATATTTCACATTGCCTTCTATTCTTTCATTTGTTTGGATCTGCTTAATAGCATCTTGATTTCTCATAAAGTCACTAGCTTCCATTTGCTCCTGTCTAATTCTGAAGGAATGATTCTCCTCAGTGAGCTTTTGAGATTCTCTTTCCATCTGGCAAATTTGGCTTTTTAAGGCATTCTTCTCCTCATTGCCTCTTTGAACCTCTTTTGCCATTTGAGTTAGTCTATTTTTAAGGTGTTATTTTCCTCAGTCAGGCTGTTGACTCTCATTTCATACTTTTCTTGCATCTTTTTCATTTCTCTTCCCAATTTTTCCCCCACTTCTCTTATCTGCTTCTTAAGGTCCTCTATGGCCTGTAGCCAGCTCATATTTTCATGTGGGGCTTTTAGTGTAGGGGTTCTGACCTCACAGTCCTCCTCCTGTTCAATGCTCTGATCCTTTTTGCCCCCCAAATAGGAGTCTAATGTTGAATTTTTCTGTTTATTTTGTTTCCTTTGCCTAGGCATGCTGCCACTTAATTACTTGACTTTTGGGCTTGTTGCCACAGTAGGACTTTGCCACCAGCCAGGGGAACTTCTGTCCCAAATGTTGGGGTTTTCTCAACTTCTGGAGGTATTAGTTGGGTGGCCTCTGTGAAGCCTTCACACACTCTGGCAAGCTGGTCACACACCCCAAGACCTCCTCCCCAGACCACAACCCAGATCCAAGGAGGATAAAGCAAGCATGCTTAACCACTCCCCTCCCACCCCCCGACTGATTGAGGGATCCCCCCCACAGTTCGCAGGCCAAGAGCAGAAGTTGCAACATCTCAATGTGGTTCAAGCTGTGCTAGCTGCTCAGAGACTTCTGGCCCCCGGGGGAAGAAGCCAATGCATTCTCCCAACCAGTCTCAAAGTCCATGGGGCACTAACCTCTCACTTTGTCCTAGACGTCTATGTGTTGATAATTCTGGAAAAGCCACAGCTGTTGGTGTTCTGGGGTCCTTCCAGCCAGCTGCTGGTCAGGCCACCCTTGGGCTAAAACTGTGACTCACAGGGGCCTGGACTTGGCTCCCAGAGCTTTGCGCTGTTGGCTCCCAGAGCACTGTACTGGCTGCTCCTTGCCAGGCTGCCTAGCTGTCCTCAGAGGGAGGTTAGCTTCTCTGTGTCATTTTGTGGGTTCTGGAGCTCCAGAGGTTGTTCATAGTCCCCCTTTTACATGATTTCGAAGTGGTGTGGGCTGGAGCTCTGTGGAAGTGCTGTTTCTACTCCCTATAGCCAGTCTTTTACAGTATATCTACTATGGTAATGTTTTGCATAGCTATACATGTACAACATATATTGAATTGCTTATTTTCCCAGAAGGAGTGGGTGACAAGGGACGAAAGGAATGGATCTGGAATTTGAAGTTTTAAAATTAAATGTTTCAAATATATATAAATACTATTATTAGTACTATTTTGCATGTAATTAGGAGATAAGATGTGCAGACATTAGGGCACAGAGATTCACCTTGCCCTAATGGAAAAGTCGAAGGGGGTATGGGAGAAGATATGGGAGGGAGCAGATTGGATGAGGGGATATACTGTGGGACTGCTATTCTTGGGTGGTGTGTAGGGGAAAAATGGGGAAAAATTGTAACTCAAAATCTGGTGGAAATGAATGATGTAAACCAGAAGTTAATAAAGCATTTTGAAAAAAAAAGAAATGGGGAGGAGCGAGTAGGGTAGAGAAATTCAAAATGTTATGCAAACAAATGTCAAAAACTAAATAAATGAATTATTTGAAAATAAAAATGATAGGCAGGATGCTTTCAGAAAACCTGAAAATAATCACTGGAAATGATCTTATTAAATTGAACAGAACAAAGAGTTACTAACTAGAATGAAGAAACTCTCTTCAAAACAATTTCAATAGGGTAATAGCTGTATTTGTTCCAGGATGTGTGTATAATAACTAATTCACTACTGGGCAAAAAGATAATGGCCTGGAAACACAGTGTTGTATCATAATGATTAATTAATAAACTATTTTGATTAATTGATAAAAATTATATTGGAGCAAATTGAAGCTAATGACTTTATGAGAAATCAAGAAATAATAAAACAAAATCAAATGAATGAAAAAAAAATAGAAGATACTATGAAATATCTCATTGGAAAAAACAATTGACTTGGAAAATAGATCCAAGAGAGATAATTAAAAATATTGGACTAACTGAAAGACAGGATAAAAAGGGGGGCTTTTTATCTTTAAAGATCATCTTTAAAGAAACCATCAAGGAAAATTGCCCTGATATTCTAGAACAGATGGTAAATAGAAATGGAAAAAATCCACTGATCACCTCCTGAAAGAGAACCCAAAATGAAAGTTCCCAGGAATATTATAGTCAAATTCCAGAGCTCCTAAGTCAAGGAGAAAATGCTGCAAGCAGTCAGGAAGAAATAATTCAAGTATCATGGAGTCACAGTCAGGATAACATGATATATCAGCTTCTACATTAAAGGATTGGAGAATTTGGAATATGTTATTTTGGAGGGCAAAGAAGCTAGGATTACAACCAAGAATCACCTGCTCAGAAAAACTGAGATAATCCTTCAGGGCAAAATAATGAAGATTCAGTGAAACAGAGGACTTTCAAGTATTCTTGATGAAACAAAGCAAAACAGAACAAAACCCAGAGCTGAATAGAAAATCTCACTTTCAAATACAATACTCAATGGAAGCATATAAAGGGAAATCATATGGGAAAAAGGTTACACTGTTTACATTCCTAAATGGGAAGATGATGCTTGTAATTTATTAAAACTTCTCATTATTAGGGTAGTTAGATGGAGTATGTATATAGACAGAGAGTACAGGTGCTAGTCAAAGGTGAATGGATAATATAAAAAATAAAATTAATAGGTGAGAAAGGAATGTTCTAAGAGAAAGGGAAAGTGAGAGGTAGAATGGGGCAAATAATCTCTCATAAAAAAAGATAAGAAAAAAGCTTTTACAATGGAAGGGAAAATGGAGGAGGTGAGAGGGATTGAGTGAACCTACTCTTATTAGAGTTGACTCAAAGAGGGAATAATGCATGCATTCAATTAGGTATAAACATCTATCTTACCCTACAGGAAAATAGGAGGGCAATGGGTTAAAAGAAGGGGATGTGTAAGAAGGGAGAACAGATTGTGGTAGGGCATAGTTAGAAGCAAAGCACTTTTGTGGAGGGATGGGGTGAATAGAGAGAGAATAGAATAAACAAAGTGGGGAAAAAGGATGGAGGGAAATATAGTTAGCAAAAGTAATAATGGAGAAAAAGTTTTGAATCAAATTTCTCTGATAAAGGCTTCTTTTATCAAACATATGGAGAGTTAAGTCAAATTCATTAAAATAATAACTATTCCCCAATTGATAAATGATGAAATATATGAGCCATTTTCAGATGAAGTAAGCAAAGCTATCTATAGCTGTATTTAAAATGATCTAAATCACTATTGATTGGAGAAATGCAAATTGAAACAATTCTGAGTACTATCTCATACCTATTAGATTTGCTAATAGAGCAGAAAAGGAAAATGACAAATGTTGGAGTGGATATGGGAAAAAATGAGACATTAATGCACTATTAGTGGAATTGTGACCTGATTTAACCATTCTGTAGAACAATTTGAAACTATGCCCAAAGGGCTATAAAAACTATGGATACCCTTTGACCTAGCAGTGCCACTACTATGTCTATGTCTCAAAAGAGATTAAAAACAAAGAGGAAAAGGACCTATATGTACAGAAAAGTTTATAGGAGCTCTTTTCTGGTGGCAAAGAACTAGAAATTGAGGGAATGTTCGTCAATTGGGGAATGGCTGAACAAGTTGTCGTATATGACTGTGATGGAATACTATTGTGCTATAAGAAATGATGAGCAGGATGCTCTCAAAAACACCTGGAAGACTTTCATAGACTGATGCAAAGTGAAATATAATAGGTACAAAGTAACAGGAATTATTGTAAGATAATCAACTATGAATGCCTTAGCTATTCTCAGCGATACAATGATTCAAGACAACTCTGAAGGACTTATGATGAAAAATGCTATCCATCCCCAGATGATGTCTGAATAAGAATTGAAGCATTCTTTTTAAACTTCCTTTATTTTTCTTAAGATTTTTGGTCTGTTTTTTCTTTTACAATCTAACTAATATGGAAATGTTTTGCATGATTACACATATATAATCTATATTGAGTTGTTTACCTTCTCAGTGGGGGTGGGTTGGGAAGGGAGGGAGCAAGAGACTCTGGAACTCAAAGTTTTAAAAATAAATGTTAAAGATAAAATACTTAATACATGAAAAAATAAAAATAAAATTTGTTCTTGCCATATTCTCTCCTCCTGTGTTATTCTCTTAATCCTTGTAGGGACTACAATGTCTTGACTTAGAATCTTAGTCCTGGTATGTACCTGCTACCTGTTTCCAAAATACTCTGGATATCGGGATGTTGCTTTCTGTTAAAATCTGACTCTTTTGTCTGCCCTAACCTCAATAGATCTGTCTTGTCTCCAAGTCCCAGTTCTCCCCAGAGAGAGGCCATCTATCCCTCTGTGAACTAAGTTCCAGTTCTGACATGTACTACTGCTTCAACTGACCCAAATAGCATTAATCAAAATGAATATATTTTCTGAATGATGTCTTTTTATATGACCTTCCTCCCCCAAGGAGTTGTCAATACATTTGGCCAGAGATGTCAGATGAAAGAACCAGATTAAAATGTAATTTGAAATACTTAGCAAAATAAATTTTAAAATGCAATAAAATATAAATAACATTATATTTTAAAACTAAGTCAATATATAGCCTACAAGGCTGATGGATTAGTGGTCCACAGTTTCTGACACAGCTGCCATTGTCCATATATTGATTGCCTTCCTCTTTGGGAAGGGTTATTCTCCATTTGGAGAAAGGCCTAAGAATTCTACTAAGGTTACACATATGTGTGGATATAAGTAGTACAAATAGCAGTAGAACAAGAGTAAGATGATATTGGCTTGGCTATATGTCTGTGCATTGGTGTATCATTGTCTTCAATGTCCTATGGAATATTTCTTTCAGGGTTTCTTTGTGTGGTAGTATATATGGACTGTGTCAAGAATAGGCATGAAATAGGGGTGGCTAGGTGGAGCATTAAGTAACAGCGCTGGCCTCAGAGTTGGGATGACCCGAGATTGAATCCGGCCTCAGAAAATGAGCACCCATGCACAAATAATGACTGGCCATGTAACCTTGAGCAAGTTCCTTTACCCCAACTGCTTTAAAAAAAAGAATAGGCATGAAATGTGATAGAAAGGTGATCAAGCAACTTGTGGCACAAAGATTCTTCCCTGATCTCTTGGGTAAGTGAACCCTTGAGGACAAATAAATCAAGTTACCTTACAAGATATCTCAGTAAGTGCTAGTAATGAATTCACACTGTTCAAAATTATAATTATGCAAAATATGGTAATTGGTTCCAGCCTAATGGAAATATGTGCAATAATATGGTCACTAAAAACGACTCATTATTTTCACTAATTGGGACATAACTATAACTTTTTTCATTTATATAAAATGAAAACACATCAGGAAACTGAATTGATTTATAATGTATTATGGTTAAGAAAGGGAATCCCCTTGGTGTCAGCTCATGGGAATCTAAGATATCCATTCCAGTGAGGGTTAACTTCAGGATTATAGTTAAAGTCTCTTAGGAAGTCACAGTGGATTTCTCTTATGGCTTTGCTGGCATCAACTGCAAGTCTGGCAATGTTTTGTGTAGTTTATCACCATAGAGGACAAGGAAGAAAAACAACTCAGGGATACCTCATAAGGTCTTTGCATTGCCAAGTGTCCAGTCCATGGGTCCTTGTAAGCATCCAGACATGCCTTCTATCACTATTGCTGAGGCAGTGACAGATGTCAGACGTTGTCCTTCTCTCTGGGATGACCTTCTACCTGCATAACTCATAAGGATGTCTAACACTAATGTCTAATGGAGTTTCCTCTAAGGTTTTGTGGGAAGAAGGAAAGGTGGATCTTTGTTGTTACTTTCAAACTGATTATGCCATCTGCAGTTTGCCATTCTGTCATCATGCCCAGCAAAATATGAATTAATCCCATTAGTGAAATCGCAGAGATATTCAGTTTGGTATTAGCTTTGTGTATCATTATGTATCATGCAAAAGGGTTCTAATATAAAGATAAAGTAGGAGTAGTTGGGACATCTAATAATATGCAGGAAGCCAAGTTTGACCCATATGGTTGGGCCAGTATTGTGAGGTGTTGTGTCCCAGAATAATGGCCATGATAGGAAGGACTGTGATCACTATATTGGGGAAATCCCCTTTACTTGGGTAGCCTAAGTATACTTCTAGCATGTGTTGTATACAGATAATAGCTAAGGCACTGCTGTTTATCAAAAATTTTATCTTCTGCTTGTAGAGTTCAGTCTTTTCTTGAAGAAACCAGAGGTCATGAGCAGATATGGAGCTGGTCTTCCACTAAAAATAGTATCATATTACATTTATTCAAGCATGCATTGTAGAGGTAAAAAGGAAGCCCATCTGCTGGTACATTTCCTTTTCCCTTAACCCCATTCACATAACAAAGTACTAGAGAATAAGAGTTCTACCTTGGGCCAGTCACAAATATTCTAGACCCCAATTCCTTCTCTCTTCCATCCCTATAAAACAAGTATTGTATTAGATGATTTTGAAGGTTCCTCTCATTCTAAAATCTCTGAACCTTAAGTTGCTCATTAGTAAAACTGGAATAATGACACTTTTTTTTTTTTTGCTTTTTGGAGGGAGGAAGGTAGGGCAATTGGTGTTAAGTGACTTGCCCAAGGTCACATGGCTAGTTTTGTGCTAAATGTCTGAGGTCAGATTTGAACTGAGGTCTTCCTGACTCCAGGGCCTGTGCTTTACTCACTGCGCCACCTAGCTGCCCCAATAATGATACTTCTACTACAATCTGTTCCTTATAGGATTATTGTGAGGAATGCATTTTGTAAAGTCTAAAGAACTCTTGAAGTGCGAGGTTGTTCTACATTTAGCAAAGTTTCTGGAACAAAGGAAGGAATGAATGATAGGAAGAAAGGAAGAAATAGAATGAGAAAGAAAGAGATGAAGGAAGAGAGGAAGGAAGGAAGGTAGGAAAGAAGAAAAAATTTCCTGCAAATTCTATGCCAAAGGGACTGCATGAGAACCTGTGACCATATAACTTGGCAGTGTTTGCTCAAGACTATAATTTTGCTCCTTTTCTTCTTCTTCCTTTTCCCTGCCTCTCCTTAAAAAATCTGAGGCTCTGAGGTGTGTGGTACTACAGATCATCTGTAGACATTCCATTATTCAAAGGAACTATAAATCAAAAAGGACGAGCTAAAGCACTGAAACAGAAAGAATGAAGCATCAATAAAGTCCAAACGTCTTTAAGGGCTAAATATAACCTGCCACCAACAACTTATAAACAGATAAAACAGATGCTCCTAAGGACTGCACTGTGTTTTTATTCACAGTGGCTATAAATGAAAAGAAATGGCTTGACTTTGAAGCCCACAAGCCTGTGTAGTACAATACAAAGGGATTTTGAATCAGTGGACCTAGATTCTAATCCTGACTGGTACTTATTGCCCATATAACTCTAATGACATCAATTTACTGTCCAGGGCTCTGTTTTCTCATCTGTAAAATGATAGAGATGGTCTAGGTCAAGAGTGTTTAACCCAGTATCCACAAGCACTGGTGGTCTATAAACTTGGATAAAAAAAACATCATTCTTAAGTCAAGTCAATAAGCATTCATTAAGCACTTACTGTGGTCAGTCACTGTGCAAGCTGGGATATAGACCCAAATAGAAAGTGAACCTTCAAGGAGTTTATATTCTATTGGGGGAAAACACATAAAAGGAAGCTAAAATGGAGTAGAGAGAGAAAAAGATGAAGGAACCATGTGCAGGATCAGGAATAAAACTGGAAATGAAGACATGGTTGGCTCGGTCCTCCTCCTTAAAATAGAGTTTTGAGGAGGAAACAGCCAATTTGAGATAGAGGTCAGGGGTAGAATGAACTTCTAAGGTGAAGAGGTTTCAGGGTCACTGTAGAAAAAGACTGGAAGTATCTGGGGTTCAGCCTAGAGAAGAATATAGTACATCTTTATTTTTATTAACTTCTAATTGAATTTTAGCATTTTCTTCAATTATTCAGAGGCAATGAGGTTACACTGTGAAATAGCCTAAAGTCTACAGTCAGGAAGACCTGAGACATAATCTAGCCTTAGTCGCTTACTAGATATGTGACCCTGGGCAAATCAGTTGACCAGTTTCCCTCAAGTTTCCTCAACTTTAAAAGCTAGATACAAATAACACCTACCTCTTAAGTATTTGCTTTCCCAAATATTTACTGAGTGCAAATAATTCACTTCATCAGGTTGTTGTGAGGAACAAATAAGAACATTTGGGAAACAGGACAGTGCCTAGGACATAGTGGTCCTTAATTCTTTTTTTCCTTCCTTTCCTATTTAAAAACATTTCTAGAAGTGGTCCATAGTTTTCACCAGGCTTCCAAAGGGGCCCATGAAACACAAAAAAATCAAGAACCCCTGTTCTAGTTGTTCTCTAGGAACCAGAGTAGTCATGAAGGAAATATTTTAGTTTTAGAGTCAAGGTCTCATTCAAATCCTGACCATTCCCTTCATTAACTGCCTGGTCTTTTGCAAATTGTTGATTTCTTCCTCTGCACAATGGAAAGGTTGTTCTAGGTGCCTTCTCATCTTCTAGCTCTAAAACAATGGTCACATGATTTCAGAAGTCCTTTCCAATTTTAAATTCATTTTCCTATGCTCTCTTTTTTTCTTTCCTGAGTCATTTTCTCACAACACACCTCACATTCCATAGGGCTGCCATTTGCCTTACAAAAATACCATATATCCAAACCCAGAGCTTTTGGCATTTGGATGATAATCCTCCCAAGTAACTAATTAGGAGGTACCTATTTATATTACAGAAAAATTCACCACGGGGTTCCTTTATATCCTGTTCCACCAATGCATGTACAATGATCCAACTTCCATACGATTTGTCAGAACCACATTCATTGTAGAAAGCACATCTATGCTGGGGCTGGCAGGATTTACCTGCTCCTTCATCTTTTTCTTTTAACTAGAAATGTAATTTCGCCCATGTTGGTAGTTCCTGATGATAAACTACCTGTATACTTCTAGATCAGCAATTTTCCCCTTCAATTTATAATTTCCATGTGCTGCTGATGGCCATGAGATATAAATGACTTGTTTAAGGTCACAAATATAGTAGATTGCTGCCTATTTTTAAGGAGTCTCTCCATTGTCCTCAAATAAAGCTGTATCCATGCTTCTGCAGCATAGGCTAGCAGAGCAACCTCTGATTGGTTAGACCAGAGCACTTTCCTTGGAACTGGGCATTTATACTGGCTTTTTGTTCAGACAACACAGGTCTGAGACAGAACTTTTGTCTAATTCTTTGGGAGATGCGATGGCTAAGCAAGTCAGGGCTTCCCTAATCATTCCTATTCTACCTCCAAAGACCCTAATCTAGAAATGATTTTTTTTTATTATCTGAGAGATAATCACTTTCTCAGAGAGAAAGCCCAGGATAGTCAAAAGAGCTTTAGATTTAGTGTTAGAATACCTGGTGTTCTATTCTGTGACCCTGTCATTTATTAGATGTTTGACATTGACATATCACTTCTGTGAATCTCATTTTCCTAATAGAATCTCAGAATCTCAGGGTTGGAAGGATCCTCTGTAAGACTGGGACAATCTTACTTGCATTTGATACCTCACAGGGTTGCTGTGAGGATCAAATGAGATAATGGATGTGAGAGTGCTTTGTAAACTTACAAATGTAAGAGATTATTTTTAGGCCAAAGGCTGCATTTCCATCTGTCTTCAGTGCTACCCAGGACACTGTTCAGACTGTTTTAAATGATGTCAACACTTCTTGGTCTTAGACTTGGCTGAGAAGTTTGGTTTTGAATGGGAAACTTTGCTTTGCAGAGGAGGGGAGACATGCTCTTGTAAAGAGAGGGAGAAATTAGAGAGAGGAAAAATGAGAAAAGGAGAGGGAAATGAAAAGGAAAAAGATTGAAGGAGAGAGGGGAAAAAAGAGAGAGAAGAGAATGGAAGTGAAAAGATGAAGAGAAGGAGAAGGGAATAGGAAAGTGATAATAGAACAGGAAAGAGAGGGAAATGAAAATGAGAGGGATAAGGAAGGAAGAAAAAAGGGAAAGGGAGAGGAGGAGAAAAAAAGGGAAAAAGGGAGAGATTAGATCTCTTCTCCCATACTTTGTATCAGCATAGTGCTGAGCACATAGTAACTGATGCTTTCCCAAATTCTTACAGATAATTCTTCTCATTAGAAACCACATTCTTCATGAGGAAAAACAGACTGCTGGACTGTGTGCCTGTTAGGACTCCATGAATTGCACAGTGAAGTCAAATCTCAATTATTTCCACTAATGAAAGAGAGAATAGGCCTAGATAATCCCAAATGGTGAGTGACTAACTCAGAAGGCATTTATTCCTGGCTGTGGGATGTACTTTGTGCTTATATTTGAATATGGGTGTGTCTGATCTGGGAATTCAATCTTCACAGAATAATGAAACTTCACTGTAAAGATGTCATTCTGGAGGGGTTAGGAAACTGGTCAGTATATGTGAAAAATGAGGACTCTCCTCAGATTAGTAATAAATTGCATTCAGAAATGAAGCTGAATGAGCACTTTGGATACTGCCTAAGCTAAATGCCCACCCTAAAACTTCAGTGTTGACAACATTTATTGTGATTCAGACCATATACTAAAAGTAGTCATTATCAGAAATGGATTTCCAGAGAGTGAAACATTCATTTCTTAACAAGTATTTTTGTTTCTGTTTAGAAATTGCCAAGGCTTTCCCTTTTACATAGTTAAGATATCAAGTCATTTTTTTTTCATTTTTACAAGTGTTGCAGCATCTTGGGAATGTATGATGGAGAGGCTCTTCCCTTCCTGCCCATACTCAACTTCAGACCTTCAGCCATAATGACACTTTTAATAGGCTACTAAGCCAGAACTCTAATGGCTACACTAAAAGAGACACACTCTCCCACTTGACCCTTTTCTTTATGCCCTTCAAAGAGGATTCCTTATGTTTCAGGGGATTGAGGTAGGGGGATACTCTTCTTCATCAGGTCTCAAATCATGAACTCTTGTCCTCCTAAATCTGTTTGGGTCTGAAATGGTACCTCTTGCTCTTTGTGTCATCTTTCCTTTGGTGCGAGGATCTGTAAGAGCTTGAAAGGTATTGAAGTCTTCGTCTTCCTGGACACCCAAGCAGTAGGGTATTGGCTTCTGGAATGGTTGAGGTAGAAATGTGGCAGAAGCAAAGCCAACTGGTTGTTCAGCCGTTGTACTCTGTGGAGGTGAATTGTAAAATACCTAATGAGTAGCCCCATTGCAAATTTTCCCATAAGGCTTGAATTCTATTCTTTTGATTGAAATCATCTTTTGATTCTTTATGCCTTAGTGTTCCCTTGCCTCTATGGGAATAAAACTACTTGTTCCACACTGCAATAGATTAGAGCCAAAAATAACATTATTCCTTAAGGAATATGAAGAAGGGTAAAACTGAAGCACTGGCAGCCTAGTTCCCCTAGGAGACAGGTAACTCCAGAGCAATGAACTCTGTGCAAAATTTGAGAGCAGGTTGAGGTACAATCTGAGGACAGATAGGTAAAGGTCAATTCAACTGTGCAAATCTCATCATGCTTAGGTAGGGCAGAAAGGTCTTCTAGTATAAAAGGAATGGTATGAAATGTAGCATTGTATAGCATTGGCATTTTTAACCTGATGTCTATAGATATATTTCTAAGGGTCCATGAAACTGGAGGGGGAAAAATCATTATTTTCACTAACCTCTAATTGAAATTTAATGTTTCCTTCATTTTTAAGTATATACCTATATACAAACATACATATGTATGTGTGTTCATAAATATATGTGTGTGCATAAAATATGTGTATAGATGTATATATATACATATATACCTATACATATATACATATATACATGCACATACATATACATACTCTTCATAAACTGATGCCACTCTACCTTTCAGAGGGTCAACCTAAGTCACATAAAGGTAATATGAGCTAAGTCTGGAAAGGTAGGGTGAGTTCATGTAGAGAAAAGGGAAAGAAAGAGAGAAATTGAGGCCTCAGGTCAGAGTTAGAGAGTCAGAGAATAGGACTAAATGAACTAATTTAAGGTCTTTTCCAGCTCTAAATCTATGATCTCATAATACCAGCAGACATTTACAGCATCATCATAATCTGTTCTTCCTGGAAGAGTCCCAGAGAGGATACATAGGCCTCACTGTAGCTATACTTATTCCAGTTCCTTTTCTTGGGTTATAAAGATAAGGAATAGATATGGAGGCATTGAAAGAGTATCTATTACCTACTGAGTAGGCTAGAACAAGGAGGTCATGTGATAGATCCAGACCAAACACAATGAACTGCAAATAATAGACATTTAGTAAATATTTGTGAATTTTAATTGACTTTTAAAAGGAGCAAAGTAACCTGGAAGCATTGCCCTCATTATTTGTTAGGCAGTGAGGGGACATAGTAATTCCCCAAACATTTATTAAGTGTGTGGTTCATGTGAAACTTTGGTGATCCAAAGAATAAAATATGGGTTTATGGTCTACTGAGTACAGATCTAAGACATGTAAAATTACAGGGGGAGGGTGGCATGGAATAGTGGATAGAATGCTGGGCTTAGAACCAGCAAGATGTAGGTTCATATCTTACCTCTGATATTTAATAACTTTGTGATTAGGTAGTGTAGAAAGGTCTTCTAATATAAGAGAAACAATTTGAGATGTAATATTGTATAGTGTTGGCATTTTTAACCTGGGGCCATGGATATATCCTTACTGTATATGCTTGTTGATTGATTGATTGCATTGTGATGCCTTCTAGTGAGTGAAGTCATGAGGAAGAGAGGAAAGTCAGGGGCTAGTGAGTACGTGAGTTTAGTTGGACTGTGTATGACAGAGGGGCAGTATAAAGTAAGTCTGGAGAGGTACAGTGGCAACTGTGAAGATACTTGAATGCCAGGACCAGTAGGTTATAGTTTTCTCAATAGGGAATAGGTACAGTGCCTTATCAATGCTTTATTCCCTCCCCTCTCCTCTCCTATTCCCTCCCCTCCCCTCCCCTCCTTTCCCCTTCTCTCCCCTCCTTTCCTCTCCCCTCCTGTCCTCTCCTCCTTTCTTCTCCTCTCCTCTTCTTCACTCTTTTCCTCCTTTTCTCCCTCATTCCCTTCCTCCTGTCTCCCTCCTTTCCTTCCCTGAGAAGTTTTTTTTTTCTTTTAAGTATAGCGCAAAATACCCAATAACAGCATTTTGTAATGCTAGTTGATGTGCCCCAGTAACATTGGTATTGCCATGTTAAATTTGCCCGTAATTGGAAAGGCAATTTGCTTACAAATACTGCTCAATTCATATTCTTTAAGCACGCCTCAGTCTATGACTTACAGAATTGCTTTTCACAACATTCAGGCAAATTATATCAATGCAAATGCTTGTACTAGAAAATGGGCCAGGAGTCCAAGAGGAAAGTAAATTAACATAAGTGCTTCTACCCTGTAATCCTGTACCCTTACAGCAGGGGCCTTCTAAACCCACAATTGTCGTGCATACTAAATAGATTATTCCCATTCTCCATTTACTACTTGGTTGAGCATGTGTTTAAGGAGGAGAAGGCATATCATGAAGCGTTTTAGACTTGTGCACTCGGGAGTTGTTCATTTAATAGGTCAAATGCTTATTACATGCATGCTGCATTGTTTGGGGAGAGAAGGAAGGTCTTTATTCATTTAGCATTTCTATTCTACTATCAACTGTTTGTTTGGGGGGGTGGGGTTTATGTGCTTGCAGGCTGTGAATAAGTCTACAGGAGATATTGATTCAACAGGTTAAATCTTGCATCCTTTACTTGAGTGGAATTCAATTCTACCCACATATTTTGCTGTTTGTAATCACTCTAGCTGCTGAACAACTGTAAAACTTGGCTGGTTGATGCTTCTGCTGATTATCTATTAAAAGAGCTCCGAATCTTTACAAGAATATAAGGATAATTAAGTGTTCTTCCACTCTGGTCCCCTGACCTCATTACCTATCATGCAAATAGCTGGGAAAGGTGTATATCTTTGATGGAAAAGTCTCTATATGGAGGAAAATGTAGCACATATAGATGAGGCTGATCTGCAATCAGAGAGCTTAGGTTCAAATTCTGGCTTTATTATTTACAATATATGTGACCTTCAGTAAGCTGATTTTCCTCTCAGACCTTCAGTTTTCTCATGTAAAACACTTGATCACATGTTGTTAAATTGAGAGTGAACTTTAGAAACCACGTTGTTGTCCAAACCATCCTAAATTAAGTATCACTTAACAACATTCTTAACATGTGGCCACCCAGCTTTTGCTTTAAGACTTTTAATTAGGAGCAAGCCACCACTTCCCAAGATAGCCCCTTCCAATTGGAGATATCTCTAGTTGTCAGGAAGCTTCTCTTGACATTGAGCTAAACTTGCTTCTTTATAATTTCTACCCTCATGGACAGAATGCTCCTGGTTCTGCTCTCTGAAGTCAAATAGAGTAAATTTAGCCTCTGTTCCACATGACAGGTCTTCAAATACTTGACTACTATCATGGCCCTTCTCTTTTCTTTTCCCAGTTCATTTAACTAATATTCATACAACATGAACTAGAAACCTTTTGTGACCTGAGTTGCTCAAATCTTAACACTTTATAATTTATTAATGTCTTTAAGATTTCTTAGAATACTATGAAATAAGGACAGAGAGAGAAGCTGGAACAATTTTGTGGAATATCTTAACTTCTAGGAGAAATTTATATTTTATCCTCAAACCTTAGGGAGCCCTTGAATATTTTTGATTGGGGAAAGATATAGTCAGACTGTTATCTGAAGATTATTTTAGCTTGCTTTGTCAACCAATGGATTGGATAGAAGAGAGCCTAGAGACATAGATACCAGTAAAGGGTCTAGGGTGGTAACTGTTTTAATAGAAAGAAAGGAGCCCATATGACAGTTGCTGTGGAGTTTGAGTCAATAGAAGTTGGGAACTTACTGGATAGAGGTAGGATAGTGAATAGTATGTAGGAAGATGAGTCCAAGGTTATAAGAATGATAATAACTAACATTTGTATTGTGCTCTAAAATGCAAAATATTTTGGAATATTATTTTATTTGTGGGAGGTGCTTCTGTGCTTGGAATTTTACAGATAAGAAAACTGAGGCAGTGACTTAACTAGGTTTGTACAGTTTGTAAGTGTCTGAAGCAAGATTAGAATTCAGATTTTTCTCATTCAAAGTCTGGTCATCTCTCATTGTGTCCCTTAATTGCCTGCTGTGACTTGGAAGTAATGATTCCATCAGCAGAAGTAGTGAGAAATTTACAAAGAAATTTATCGCATAGAGCTCTGTGTGAGGGAGTTTACTTGACATTAATTCTGTAGGACTAGCTTCTGCTGAAGTTGGAGCATATTGTTATAACTTAGTTTTTTCTCTATATATTACTCTAAGTGTTTGCAGCAACAGCTTTAGCATCATGGAAGCATAGAATTTAGAGTTACAAGGGAATGTAGAAGCCCTCCTTTTTTATTTTAAAGCAATTGGGGTTAAGTAACTTGCTCAAAGTTACACGGCTAGTTATTTATGTGTGGGTGCTAAGTAACTGAGGCTGGAACCGATCCTGGGTCCTCTCGACTCTGGGGCTGGAGCTCTTACTCACTGCGCCATCTAGCCGCCCCAAGAAACCCTCCTTTTACAGAGGAGCAAGTTCAAGTTAATTGCCACAGGTCATTCAATTAGCAGTGGCCATGATCAGGTTTGAAATCAAGTTTTCCTGGCTCCACGTCTGGGTACCCTAACCATTATGCTACCTGCCTCTCTTTCTGTGACATCTTACATGATCCAGATCTCACCACTTTTGAATACAAAGCAAATAGATCAGTGCCTGATGACTGATCTCAGTTAGGTGATCTTGGGCAAGTGACTTTTCTTTTTTGGGCCTCAGTTTCTTTGAGGGAGTTGGAATAGATGGCTCTGTGTGGTTCATTTTAACACTCAACTTCTATGACTTTATGATCATCCTTCCCATTCAAATTCAATTACCTTTCTTCCTGCTGATTCTCTGAAAGGTTTAGCACTGCTGTAGCATGTACAGTATGTGCTTATTTATAAAAGCTATTTTTCCCCCGGAAACATCACCAGCCCAATCCTTCCCCTGCCTGTCACTCTCTGACAGGAAAGGAGGCATTTTTAGTGCATTGTTGCATTAATGGCCCCTTGGTGGTTTGAAAGAGTTAATGTGGATCCTTAAGTGCTTCTCTCACTACTAGGAGTGACTTGGAATGGGGGCAATAGAGGCCAATGTATTTGTATATTGGTTCAGTAAATGCTAACCTGTCATCTTAAATCATCTCTTGCAATTCATGTCTCCATTAGTCATTGATTTCTCTATGACTTTATCTGCTTGTGCATTCAGGGGGAGTCAGACAGACATAGGAGAGAGACCTCCTTTGGGTCAGGAAGAAATGTGTTTTCCTTCTCAGCCTGACATCTAAAAACGCTGCCTCCTGTGTGGCATTAACAAGATAGGCTATGGTTCCTTTTAAGTCAGTTTCTGGGAGAAGCCACCTGCAATTTACATACATAATGAAACTTTGCTCTCTTCAGCCCATTCCTTTGTTTAATTTACATTTTCTTTTTTATTATCAACTTAACAAACATCAATGAATCAGAACATTTCAATATACAAAGTAAAGAAAGAAGACTGTCTACAAAAATGTGACTAGGAATAGCTTTTAAAAATATATGTTCAATATGAATATGATAACTAAGCTATATTGCTTGTCTCTTCCCCCTTCTAAGCTCCTCCTATCTGTGTGTATTTTCTTAGCATTTCATTGACATGATGTTTTGTTCTTTTTCTTTTTTAAAAATCATCACTTCTAGCAAACTCCTCCCCCCACCCCTTTTAAGAAATAAATATAGATAAACAAAGCCAATCAACACATTGGTCATGTCTGTGCATACCATGAGGCAGCTAGACTTCAGAGAAGAAAGCCTGGTACTGGAGTAGGGAAGACCTGAGTTCAAATACAGCCTCAGATCCTTACTAGCTGTATGACCCTGAACAAGTCTTAGTTTCCTCATCTGTAAGTCGGGAATAATCTTTGCACCTCCTTTCCACGATTGTTGTGGGGATAAAATAAAACAATAACTGTAAAGCGCTTAGCATGGTACTATGGCTTGTAATAGGTACCATAAAATATTAGCCTTAATAATTCTGTCTATAAATATTTATTTTATTATGTACCTCCTTTCTGACTTTTTCCTCCTTCTTTTTAGCCCATTTCTGAAAGGAACTAGAAAAGACTAACCCAGACTATCTTTTCTTACTCCTAGAGGATCTGCTGAATGACATACTTTATTTTCATGAATTATCATGTTCATTGAATACTCAACTAACTACAGCTTAATTAACATTTTCTAATTTTACCTTTTCCCTCCCTTTGAACTTTTTTTCTGTAAGAGCAAAAGTTCTGAGAATAAGGAGCCGGTAGGTGGCAGTGAAGAGACCACCAGCCCTGGAGTCAGGAGGACCCGAGTTCAAATTTGAACTCAGGCACTTAACACTTACTAGCCATGTGACTTTAGGAAAGTCACTTAATCCCAGTTGCCCTCCAAAAAGTGAAAAAGAAAAAGAAAATTTCTGAGAATATGTGTACATGTGTATGGGGGATGGGTGGTTGGGTGGGGAAGGATGTTTTGCATCCCTGTGACAATGGGGACCCTGAAAACTTGAGTTCGTGGCATTAAAGATAGGGCACATAGCGGACTGTGAGTCAAGATCTAGTTTCAAATCTGCCTCTGATACTAGTTAAATAACTCTAGGTTTATAATTCTATGATCTAATGTGCTTGGAAAACAGCTTCACAAGAGCTAGAGAGCCATGCTCTGTCTGAAGACTTCATTGACAATTACAGGTAATTGGTTTTATGCCTAGGGGGAATAATCTGGTGCAATAGTTGATGGAAACTTACATCTCTTATATAGTTAAAGTGTAGTTCACAATATAAGTGTGCTTGGTGTAAGCTCAGAGCACTTAAAATGGAGTCACTCATGTGGGAGTCACTGGGGACTTACTTCTGAGAGATAGAACAGGTATAAAGATAGAACATGGACACTCTTTGTTGGCCTACCAGGTGGTTGGAAGCTGTCTCTTTCCATTAACTGAGTAGCTAGAACTGTCTGTATCTTTAAAACTACCTGATTGAGGCACTGGCTGCTGTCTTTCTGGGCATTTGTATTGAAGAGTGAAGAATTTTTTGTATTCAAAGCAAATGACACCATGCAGTAAGGGAGGAGGAACATGTCACTTTCACCTTAGGCCATTTGGCACAGACAACTGGGTTTGAGATTTCTGTCAGTTTCATTTGTCCTTTTCCATTCTAGGTGAAGGGATTAGGTCCAGGAGTTCAAGCATGGGGATCTCAGAGGCCAGAATGCCAGGTTAGATGATGTAGCCTGCACAACAGGGAAACACTGAAGACCAATTGTCCTGGGCTTTAAACTCGAACTTAGTGATATTAATGCTATATGGAAAACTGAATTAAGCTAATTAAAATATCTTTTCCTTTTCCAGAGACTGAGGTAGTTCTCCACTGTCTCCCTATCTCAGGTATTGTACAAAATGTTTCTGTGTCTGTTTTTGCTATATCTTTAATGTTATTATATCTTTGTAAAACTTTATCTGATATTGTATTTAAATGGAACTGGGGTGCTAGTAACTAGTCATCTAAAATGGGCAAGAACATAATCAGTTTGGATTTGAGATGATGGCAGTAGAACAGAGACTCCCTTAACCTCCTCAGGTTACTATAGAACCCAAGTAATTAGAAGGGGATCATGAAATAAAAGTTCGAGGGTACCTTAGAGATCATCTGTCTATTTACAAATGAGGGAACTGAGATCCAAAGTGGAGAAGTGACTTGTCCAAGTCTACAGGAACAATTAAATATAGAATTAATGATTTAAATTGAAGTCCTCTGATTGTAAATCCAGGATACTATTTATGGCATGAGGACATTCCTTTAGGAAAGGAATATCAAAATCGTTGGATGATGGAAAGATATTAGTGTTGAATGAGGCCTTGGTCTCTACCTAAAAATGGAGTCTCTGCCTCCAGTTCAGTGTAAGATGTGGAACTCTTTTTTTTAAACAGTTGGGGTTAAGTAACTTGCTCAAGGTTACACGGCTAGTCATTATTTATGTGTGGGTGCTCATTTTGATCATCCCAGCTCCGAGGCCAGCGCTCTTACTCACTGCGCCACCTAGCCGCCCCTAGGTTGGGAACTCTTAGAAGGTCAAAAACAATAACAAACAGATTTGGTATCTTCTTGAAGATGTAGTGCATTCTGTCATCCACCTGACTTTGGTCCCTTGATGCCTGGTCCAATATTCTTCCACCATATGACCCTGCTCTTGTGCTTGGCACTGCTGCTTTATATAAGTAGTTGAGGTTCTATGGATTTCCCCTTAAATGCTTTCCCTATAATTTATCTGCATTTGAGCCCATCTATCACTTTTCCTTCCTACTCCCACTGCCTTCTGAGCACTTTTGCTGCTCATCCCACTTGGCTTGGCATTTTACTATCCAGCAATACTTAATGTCATCTGCAGCCTTGGGGATTTCCCTGTATTCTACCTCTTCCAGATCATTTATAAACATGTCAAATGAGACCTAACCCACTGTTTACACTTCTCCATTAAAAAAGGATCCTTACTCCTACTCTTTATTTCTCTCACATCAATCAATAGAGGACATCATTATTAAGTACTGAGACTGTGTTTCATATGTGACTTTTAGGCTTAGCCTTATTCCCTTATTTTAAAGACATAGCATATTAATTTAAATATAAAAGGGGGATGGTCAGCACTTAATGGATGGATTTTGCTATGGGCTGGGGAAACAGAGAAGAGGGAAATAGTAGGGAGATTCAAAGATAACTGAAGTTTTGCAGATAGGATAACATGGAGGGAAGTGGTCAGGAGAATGAGCTGGTTTGTAGGAAACTGTGAATTTTATTATAGATATAGCCCTAAGCATATACATATATGTGGGCCCACAGAAAAAGTACTCATGTAGGACACCATAGACAGATAGACAGACACATATACACACACACTTGTGTGTTCTTAGAAAAGCTGCAGTGTTCAAGATATCATGTGGGTCCATATCCACTCAAAACAAAAGCTCAGATGCCCACGAAGATGTTTTTACTAGTTAGTCAGAAGATGAAATTGGTACAAAGCAAATATATTTTTAAAAATAATATTTTTCTAGTTCAGTTGTTTTCCATCATGTGTCTTTGTGACACCATTTAGGGTTTTCTTGGCAAGTCATTGGAGTGGTGTGCCAATTCCTTCTCTACCTTATTTTATAGGTGAGAAACTGAGGCAAACAATAGAGCCAATAAGTTTCTGAGGCCAGATTTGGAAGGAGGATGAATCCTCCTGACTCCAGTCCTCACACTCTAACCACTGTGTCACCCAGCTGCACAAATCTGGCACATGACCTCTCCAAAGTACCCTCACACCAGTATTGGAATGAGAGAATCCACATAGGGAATCAGATATGAAGACACCCATACATACCCTGTGTGAGCAGGGCACATGTATAATGGAGCAAATATGTGGGAAATTTGTGACCAAGACATAAATGTGGACAAATCACATGTAGACAGGTACACACATAGGGAGCATGTGTGAAGGGCCAACTGCTAACTTCTGATGCACCTGTGACTCCAGGTGTTATCATTCACTGCTCTGTGAGGCTCACTTCCTGCCTGGTTCTGTGTTATTAATACACCCTGCTGGTCATCAAGGCACATCTCTGCTATTCCTTGCCACTAGCTCTCTCAATTGGTTAGTTTCTGCAGCAGCCACATACTGAAACAGCTAAGGTGCTACCTCTTAAAGGTCACCTGCTTGCCCCTTTCACTGTTGTCAGCTGGAGCAAAATAACTAGAAAGTCTCTTTGTGATAAAAGATAGAAAGAAAGAGAAAGAGGGGAGAAGAGAAATAAGAGAAGAAAAGAGAAGAGAAGAATTCAGCAAAACTAACCAACACCTTGACTACATCCTAGTCTATACTATATTCAGAATGAGAGTCTACCATGCCTACAAGGGAGACACATTTTCTCTCTTGTGGGGGACCAAACTTGATCATTATAACTTCACACCATTCAATTTGCTTTTATTATTCTTTCCATTTGCGTTGTTGTAGCCATTGCATAGGTTATTTTTCTGGTTCTATTTACTTTGTATCAGTTCATATGAATTTTCTCATACTTCTCTATATTCCTCTTATTCACAATTCCTTAGTGTACAGTAATAACCTATTACTTTCATGTATCACATTTTAAACCATTTTCAAATTGATGGAAGTCTACTTTGGAAAGTTCCATTTTAGCTCTTATTTAATTCCTTATGGGGATTATGTGCCACCAAAACCATTTCAAGGGACTGCACTGAAGAAACCCCAGACCAGATGAATTAAAGTTAAGCTATGAAATTGACCTCACTCCCAGTATCCTCTTGACTTTGGCACTTAAATGAAGCTAAGCCAGCAAAGCTAAACTAAGAGGGTAATGTCATTATTTTTCCACTCTCCTGGTCCACATTCCTGCCTTTCACAAGTAAATGTGGCCAGCAACTCTGAGTCACTCAGCAGATATGTTAATATGAGTTTAATCTAAGAGGAGAACTGGTCCAGGACTATTACCACTAAAGTTTATTCCATACTTTCTCTCAAAGGGGTTGGGGTTGGGAGAGGATGCTAGAAAGTGATCTGAAGGTCTATTCAAGTTTCAAAATTCTATTGTTATATCATTTGAGTGCTTTCATCATATATGTATATCTGGTTCTCTACTAGATACTGTGAAGTACTGAAGGAGTTCATATACAATATGGGGACACAAATTTAATAGAAATAAAACAACTAGGACAATCTATAAGACAGCATCTAAGTGCTGTATCATAAGTGACAGAATTGCTCTTGTGTAGGAAATTCATAGGAATATAGATTTAGAGTTAGACAGGGCAAGGACTTCAAAGTCCATCTACCAAACATTTCATTCCTGTGATGAAGAATTAGGTCAGAAAATGGGGAGAATAGGGTAGACTAGAGTAGTCAGAGAAAGTTTCATGGCTAAGGTAGAACTTTAACTGGGCCCAGGAGGATGAGAAGGATTTGAATAGATTGAGGGAAAGGGAAAACACTGAAGGTAAAGTAAACATGAATGAATGCATGGTAGTAAGAATGATCACAGTATGCTCTTTGTCCAATGAAGATATTATCTGAACTAAAGGAAAATGTGTATTAGGTTATTTTTATATAACCTATGACCCAGAACACACATGCTTTAGGCTCACAAAGACTGGTTCAAATTTGGGAGTTACTTTTAAAGGTCAGTTTCTCTTCTGTTCATAATGCCTCCAATTTACTCCAGAGAGTAAATAGAGATGCTCTGGGAAATCTCTGAATAAAGCTCATTCTACTTCTCTAGTTCCTGTATAAGCCCTCAAGGTACATAACAAATGGTGCTTGATAAAATAACTACACCTTCCAGAAAATGCAAAAAACAAAAGGCCCTAAAGCAGTCCATAAACAAATGCAGTAAAAACACATAGAAATATTGGAAAAAGAGACCCAATTCTCTGGTGGTCCCAGTTTTTAATGGGGTTCTAAAGTCTTCTAAATTCAGTACTACCCCATGGTTTGGAGTTTATTTAAGAGACTTGAACATGGCACTGCCAGCAACACTCAAATATTCTCTTTCTCCTCTCTTCCTCCTCCTCTTCCTTCTTTTCCCTCCCCACCCCCAGTCTCCCTTTCCCTCCATCTTTTGTACATAGTGCCACCCTGTACTTTGGACTCCTTCCAGAAGGGAAATGCACTTTAGTATTCCTAAATCAGCAACCCACATGCCATCAAAACTTCATTGTCCCCAAACTACTGTAATAATAAGAAACAAAGCCAAGATCTTTTGGTCCCACAATATGGGTTTAGTCATCCCTCATGATTCCTCTAGCTACAGGGTTGTGTATGTGGGTGGTCCTCTTTTCACTTTATATGGTCCACAACTCAGGAATTTTCCTTCTGCATAAAAAAGGTTAGAAGACCTTATCTCCCACCTGTCAAACTTGGGAATACTCTTGAGGCAACCTCCAAGAATGGCATTCTACAAGAATTATCCCTTGTCTGGGTAGAAGACAAGATTCTGTAATCATGCTACTTTTCTATAGCTAGGAGGTGGAAATTATAGAATGACACCTGGCCCATACAGCAATATTGTTTCCTTCCAAGATATTTCACTATTACTTCTTTGGGCCCATAAAGTTCACTCTGATGTTTCTGTTCTCTAACCTTTACTTAGAAAGAGAACAAGAAAGGTACAGATGGGCAAGAACATGCCTCTCAAGCCTCATGGGTAAACAAATGCAGCTCTCAAAGATTCTTGTTCCATGGTAGACATCAACAGCTACAGCAGGGGTGGGGGTAGGGAAAAACCTCCCTTTTGTTATTTTCTGGAAGGTGGAAGGTAAAAGGTTAAAAGAAGCTAAAAATTCTGAGAAGGTCTGTTGGCTGACATTTATAGAGCAGCCCCAGTCATTGAAATACACCCCCCAAGGAATGCCAAGGGTTGGCTCTAAATCAAACAAGAAATCGTCAAGCATCCATAGTCACTGAGACTTAATTAGGAGTTAGATTTTGTCCTTGAAACAAGGTGCTACTGCACATATCTCTGGGAAGAAAAAAGAATGAAGTCCCAATATAAAAGTTCAACTACTTACAAGTTCAACAAATTGTTCAACACTGGGTCAAAACCCCCTTGTTTCAACTTTTCATTGGTGTTTATCCCCAATTATAAACCATAAAGGATTGTATAAAACACACACTACTATCGTTGTAGTCAAGGGTTTGATTTATCTCAGAACAGTCTGTTCCCCACTTCTTTGTCAGGGAGGGAGAGGTTTCTGTCCATCCACGGGAAGGTGACAGGAGAAATTGGGATAAGTGGAAAAAAAGTATCACCTCTAAGATTGATGGCTATTTTTGCCCAACTCTTGATAAGATGACTAGACTATGTATTTTGGGTTCCTGTTAAGTTGATGGAGCAGAACAGGGAGAGACCAGAATTGTAATGTTGGTGATGAGCCATGCTGGAGTCTGTGGGACAGTGCCACCATGAAATTCAGGGATTTGTATTCCAGAATTGGCATGAGTAGGGGAATTGAGAGGGATGTGTGGGATCCTAGAAACAGGGTTAATTTTTCTTTAGTCTTTAACCCTGTATGATACATTACAGGGTATAAAGTTCTGGCTGAAGAAAGACACTAATCCCATACATCCACCACCAGATTTGGGAATTTGGAGAGGCTACATCTCTTTGGGGGTGAGGATGGGAGGTAGAAATGCAAGTGTAGACCTTAGCAAATATAGCTAATTCCAGTTTAATATTCTGTTCTGTTCCATTTTGGACTGTTTCATGTTGCTCTTTGCTTGGGTTTCTTAATGTGAACAAACAAAAACTGTGTTAAATTAAAAAACAGGTTTCTAAAATAGGGAGTCAGAGATAGCCTGAGAGGGTACAGTAAATAAGACCTGATAGACTACATAATTTTCATAATTCTTTTTTTATTACCCAAGTTGTGAAATTCTGCTGACTTGGCACTTAAACTACCTTTTTAAAAAGTTCTATTGGAAATTTTGATTGTGAGACCAGGGTTTCTAGCTATGACAATAACTGGAGCCAGGGAACAGGGGAGGATCAGGTGAACAAAAATCATTTACTGTTCTTTTGTACTTCAATTTATATGGAATGATGATGGTAGGATCTTCTAGGCTTAGGTTAAATATTTATATATGCAAAGTTTTTAGTTCTTTGGGATAAAAGTCAGTTAAAATATGATATAAAGAATAAGAAACATAAGTGCTTTTCAGGGATTGAGGAATAAACCCTGGGTCATGAAATCATGGAATTGACTGACTTCTGGATCTTTGAGATTTTGATGGATATTAATACTTTAGGACAAATTTCGGGGTTGTGTTGCAGCCAGCTTAAACTGGTCCACAAGAGTTGTTCATCAAATTTTCAGTGTGAACATTATAGGTTACAAATCAAGGCTCAATTTATTGTTTTGTTGATTACCTAGAAAGTGATGGGGAAAATGTTAATGTTGCTGTTATTGTTCAGTCATTTCAGTCATCACCAACTCTTTGTGATTTCATTTGGGATTTTCTCGGCAAAGATATTGGAATGCTTTACTATTTCCTTCTCTAGTTCATTTTACAGATGAGGAAACCAAGGAAAGCAAGGTTTAGTTTCTTGCCCAGGATCTCACAACTAATAAATGTCTGAGGCCATATTTGAACTTCGATCTTGCTGACTATAGGCCCAGCACTCTGTTGACTATGCGCCTAGCTGTACCGCCTACCCCCATGTTAATAATGCAAATTAAATTTTAAAGTTTTTACAGCCAGTTGTTAAACATTTATCAGCATACCTTGGAAGTTCTTAAACTTTTTTGGATCCTTGTATATCTTAAAATTTGTTAAAACTTCTTGTACTACCTATTTCATAATGAAAGGAAATAAATTCTAGAATTTACTATGCCTATACACATGAGAAATCAAATATAACAGGGATTAATATTTAATGAGAAAATTTTATTCAGTGCTTAACTTTTCTCCCCCCACTAATGCTACTGATTTGGAATATTTCAACAGGATAATGTGGTTATATATTAAGTATTCTTCGTATTTCCTTGACAAGCAACCTTCTTGTACTCCTGGTGGTATGGCTTCCATTGATTGGGAACCACCAGTCTAGGATGTTAAAAGATGTTTGTAGGGAGAAGAATATCTGCCCTTATAGTCAAGCTTGACCTTTTTTTCAATCCTTGGCTAGTGTCCTGTTTTCTCATAATTACTTCCCCAGTATGGGGGTGGGGAGGGCATTTATTGTGATTATTCCTTTTAGAACTGACTGAAGATTTTCTTAAAACAGTTGAAGAACTAGAACTAGTGGTTGCTTTGCTGAAAAAAAAAGATGATAAATGGTTACTCAGTCTGAGTACAGTCCAAGTGAACAAAAAGACATTTGACTCACCTCACTCCATTATCTCAGAACCTGAGGCTGTGTCCTATCTTTATTTTTCTTTCAGTCTCCATTTCAAACCCCTTTTTCTTCCTCTGTTATTAATCTCTTTCTCACCCATTTTTTCTTTTCCATTCTTACTTGATGTTTTACTACCATTTTTCTCAATTTTTAAAAAAATTAAATCCATTTATTTACTTTTAGTTTATAACATTCAGTCCCACAATCCCTTGAGTTTAAAATTTTCTTCCCCTCCCTAACCTCTCTCCTCTCCCCCCATGGCAGCATGCAGTCAAATATAGAATCTATAAATACCTTCACATTAAACACTAGTCAAATTGTAAAGAAGGATTATAACCAATGGAGTGAATAGTGATAAAGAAGAAACAGAACGAAGCAAAAAAAAAAAAGAGAGAAAGTAGTTTGCTTCAATCTGCATTCAGAATCTTTAGTTCTTTCTCTGGATGTGGATATCTCTTTCCATCATAAGTGTTTTGGAGTTGTCTTATACCCTTGCATTGCTGACAGGAGCCCCATATATCAAGGTTAGTCATCACAATATGATGTATCTGTAGTTATGTACAAGTTTCTCCTGGTTCTGCTCTTCTCACTGAGCATCAGTTTGCATAAGTCTCTCCAGGTAAATATAAAGTTCAGCTACTCCTCATTTTTTATAGCACAATAGTATTGCACTACACTCATATACCACAACTTGTTTAGCCATTCCCCAATTGATAGGCATCCCCTTGATTTCCAATTCTTTGCCACCACAAAAAAGAGCTGCTATAAATATTTTTGTACACATGGGTCCTTTTCACACTACTGTGAAGTGGTATTGCTGGATCAAAGGGTATGCGCTTATTTATAGCCATTTAGTCATAGTTCCAGACTGCTCTCCAGCATGGCTTAATCAGTTCACAGCTCCACCAACAATGCATTAGTGTTCCAATTTTTTTACATCCTCCCCAGCATTTATCATTTTCCTGTTTTGTCATCTTAGCCAATCTGACAGGTGAGATGTGGTACCTCAGAGTGGTTTTGATTTGCATTTCTCTAATCAATAGTGATTTAAAGCATATTTAATATGCTTATAGATATCTTTAATTTTTTCCTCTGAAAACTGCCTGTTCATATCCTTTGACCATTTATCAATTAGGGAATGACTCATATTCTTATAGATTTGACTATATTCTCTGTATATTTAAGAAATGAGGTCTTTATCAGAGCCACTGGTTGTAAATTTTTCCCCCAAATTTCCCACTTCCCTCTTACTCTTGGTTACTTTGGCTTTATTTGTACAGAAACTTTTCAATTTAGTGCAAAAAAAATCCATTTTGCATTTCATAAAGCTCCTATACTTGGTCATAAAATCTTCCCTTCTCCATAAATCTGACAGATAAATTCTTCCTTGCTCTCCCAGGTTGCTTACAGTATCAGCCTTTATACCTAGATCGTGCACTCATTTTGACTTGATTTTGGTATATGGTGTAAGATATTGGTCTATGCCCATTTTCTGCCATACTATATTCTAATTTTCCCAGTGGATTTTGTCAAATAGTGAGTTCTTATCCCCAAAACTGGGGTTTTGGGGTTTATTAAACAGTACATTGCTATAGTCACTGACTGCTGTGTCTTGTGTACCTAATGTATTCCACTAATCCACTATTAAATTCCTCAGCCAGTACCACATAGTTTTGATGACTGCTGCTTTATAATACATATTAAAATCTGGTATGGCTAGGCCACCTTCCCTAGAATTTATTTTCATTAAGTTCCTTGATATTCTGGACCTTTTGTTCTTCCAAATGAATTTTGTTACTATTTTTTCTAGATTTATAAATTATCTTTTTTTAGTAGATTGATTGGTATGGCATTAAATATGTAATTTAATTTAGATAGAATTGTCATTTTTATAATATTAGCTCAACCTAGCCATGAGCAACTGATATATTTTTCAATTAGTTAGATATGACTTTATTTGTGTGAAAAGTGTTTTGTAATTTTATTCATATAGTTCTTGGGTTTGTTTTGGCAGAGAGATTCCCAAATATTTTATAATGTCCATGTAACTTTAAATTAATTTCTCTTTCTATCTCTTGCTGTTGGATTTCATTAGAAATATATGGGAATGATGAGGATTTGTGTGGGTTTATTTTATATCCTGCAACTTTGCCAAATTTATTTATTATCTCAAGTAGTTTTTTATTTGATTCTCTAGGATTCTCTAAGTATATCATCATATCATCTGCAAAGAGTGATAACTTGGTCTCTTCTTTGCCTAATTTGATTCCTTCAATTGCTTTTTCTTCTCTTATTGCTACTGCTAACATTTCTAGTACCAAATTGAATAAGAGGGGTGATAGTAGAATCCTTGTTTTACCCCTGACCTTATTGGAAATGCTTCTAGCTTATTCCCATTACATATAATACTTGTTGATGGTTTTAGATAGATGCTATTTATTATTTTAAGGAAGACTCCATTTATTCCTACACTTTCTAGTATTTTAATAGGAATGGATGCTGTATTTTGTCAAAAGCCTTTTCTGCATCTATTGAGATAATCATATGGTTTCTGCTACTTTTGTTGTTGATATTATCAGTTATACTGATAGTTTTCCTAATATTGAACCATCCTTTCATGCCTGGAATAAATCCTACCTGATCAAAGTATATTATTCTTGTAATAAGTTTCTGTAATCTTTTTGATAATATTTTATTTAAAAAAATTTGCACCTAGGGGCAGAGCAAAAATGGTGGCATAGAAGCAGGAAAACTCCATGAGCTACCCCCACAACCACCTCAAATACCTATAAAATATGACTATAAACAAACTTTAGAGTTACAGAATGCACAAAGTGACAGAAACAAATCTCCCATTGAAGGCAGCCTGGCAGTCCTACAGGAAGTGTCCATGGCAGCACACTGGTAGCTGAACCTAGCCGCATGTGAGCCTGCTGTTTTAGCTCCAGGGTGGCCCCAAACAGCAACATCTAGAGCAGACTTTGGGACAGTGGATCACCAGCAGCAGTGGTGGTTTCCAGAATTATCACCCATAAATGCCAAAGACAATGTAAAATGCCCAGGTGGAACTCTGTTGGGACTTGGAGGGGAGGGAATGCATTCTGGCCACTGGTCCAGGGAAAGAAGTGGTGGAGGTACAGTGGCTTTGTAGCTGCAGTCACGTGACTGCTTAAGAGCTCCTGGCAAGCAGATTGTAGAGGGACCATGTAACCATTCTGTGGGATAATCACTCTTGCTTTAACCTGCTTGCATCTGGATTGCTGTCTTGGATGGAGGTCCTGGGGTGTGTGGCCAGTGGGCCAGAGCTTGTGGGGGCTGCAGAGAGGGCACCACACTAATAGCTCTGGCAGCTGCAAAACCCCTAGTGATTTGGGACAGAGCTCGCCTCTCTGGAAGCAGAGTTTTACTGTGGCAAAAAGCTCAAAAGTCAAGTAATTGAGTAGCAACATGAGCAAGCAAAGGAAACAAAGCAAACACAACAGTCAAACCTTAGATTCCTTTCTTGAGGACAAAAAGGATCAAAGTATGGAATGTCTGGAAGACAATAAAGTCAGAACTCCTGCACAAAAAGCTTCCAAGAGAAATATGAACTAGTTACAGGCTATACAGGAGCTCAAGAAGGATTTTGAAAATCAAGTAAGAGAGGAGGAGGAAAAATTGGGAAAAGAAATGAGAATGATGCAAGAAAATCATGAAAAGAGAGTCAACAACCTGACTGAAGAAAATAACACCTTAAAAAATTAACTCAAGGGGCGGCTAGGTGGCGCAGTGAATAGAGCGCCAGCCCTGGAATCAGAAGGACCTGAGTTCGGAGCCGGCCTCCAACACTTAATCCACACAAACAAAAACCTAGCCGTGTAACCTTGGGCAAGTTACTTAACCCCAATTGCCCTAAAGGGGCGGCTAGGTGGCGCAGTGAGTAAGAGTGCCGGCCTCGGAGTTGGGATGACCCGAGATCAGATCCGGCCTCAGAAAATGAGCATCCACGCATAAATAATGACTAGCCGTGTAACCTTGAGCAAGTTACTTAACCCCAATTGCTTAAAAAAAAAATTAACTCAAATGGCAAAAGAGACTCAAAAAGCCAATGAGGAGAAGAAAACCTTAAAATGCCAAATTTGCCAGATTGAAAAAGAATTTCAAAAGCTCACTAAAGACAACAATTCCTTCAGAATTAGATTGGAGCAAATGGAATATAGTGACTTTATGAGAAATCAAGATACTAATAAATAGATCCAAACAAATGAAAAAATAGAAGGCAATGTGAAATATCTCATTGGAAAAACCACTGACCTGGAAAATAGATCCAGGAGAATTAATTTAAAAATTATTCAACTACCTGAAAGCCATGATAAAAAAAAAAAAAACCCAAACTAGAAATCATTCTTCAAGAAATGCTCAAGGAAAATTGCCTTGATATTTTAGAACCAGAGTGCAAAATAGAAATAGAAATAATTTACTGATCACCTCTTGAAAAAAATCCCCCCAAAACAACTCCTAGGAATATTATAGCCAAATTCCAGAGTTCCCAGGTCAAGGAGAAAATATTACAAGCAGCCAAAAAGAAACAATTTGAATATTGTGGAAACACAATCAGGATAACACAAGATCTAGCAGCTTCTACATTAAGGGATCTAAGGGCTTGGCATATGATATTCCAGAGGTCAGAGGAGCTAGGATTAAATCCAAGAATCACCTACCCAGCAAAACTGAGTAAAAGTTTCAGGGGAAAATATGTTCATTCAATTAAATAGAGAACTTTCAAGCTTTCTTGATGAAAAAAACAGAGTTGGATAGAAAATCTGACATTCAAATACAAGAAGCAAGAGAAGCCTGAGAAGGTAAACAGGGAAAAGAAATCATAAGGAACTTATCAGAGATGACCTATTTACATTCCTACATGGAAAAACAATAATTGTAATTTATGAAACTTTGCTCAGTATGAGGCTAGTTGAAGGGAATATAAATATATGTGTGTGTGTGTGTGTGTGTGTGTGTGTGTGTATACACACATACATACAAATATATGTCTATAAAGGAAGGTATATGTGTGCATGAAAACATATGTGAGTGTGTGTATATATGTGTACAGGTACACATAGACAGAGGCCACAGGATCAATTAAATAGGGAGGGATGATATTTAAAAAATTAAATTAAGAGGTGAGAGAGGAATATATGAATAGGGTAAATTATCTCATATAAAAGAGGCAAGGGAAAAGTATTCCAATGGAGGGGGAGAAGAGGAAGGCAAAAGGGAATGTGCCAACCTTACTCTCATTGAATTTGGCTTAAGGAGGGAATAACCTACACCCTCAGTTGGGTATCTTACCCTACAGGAAAGTTGGAGGGAAGGGGATAGAACAAGTGGGGGCAGGACAGGATGGAGGGAAATATAGTCAGTCTTTTGCAATATATCCACTATGGAAATGTTTTGCATACCTACACATGTACAACCTATATTGAATTGCTTATCTTCCTAGTAAGGGTGAGTGACAAGGGAAGAAGGGAAAGAACCTGGAATTCAAGTTGTAAAATCAAATGTTTAAAAAATATAAATTTTTGAATCTATATTCATGAGGGATATTGGTGTATAATTTTTTCTCTGTTTTGTCAATTCCTGATTTAGGTATCAGTTATCATATTGGTATCATAATATAAAAATTGGTAGGACTCCTTCCTCTCCAATTTTCCCAAATAGTTTGTAAAGTATTGGAATTGATTGTTCTTTAAATGTTTGATAGAATTCACTAGTAATTCCATCTAGCCCTGGGGATTTTTCCTAGGGAGTTCATTGATGGCTTGTTCAATTTCTTTTTCTTATATGTGTTTATTTAATAATTTACTTTCTCTTTAGTTAATCTGGGTACCTCATATTTTTGTAAATATTCATCCATTTCACTAAGATTGTCAAATTTATGGGCATACAATTAGGCAAAATAATTCCAATTATTGTTTTAATTTTCTTTTCATTGGAGGTAGATTTGCCCTTTTCATTTTTGATACTCATAATTTGGTTTTATTCTTTCTTGTTTTTGGTCATATTAACTAAAGGTGTATCAATTTTATTGTTTTTTCATAAAACCACCTCTTATTTTTATTTATTTCAATAGTTTTCTTAATTTCAATTTTATTTATCTCCCCTTTGCTTTCCAGTATGTTTGATTTAGCATTTAATTGGGGAATTCCAATTTGTTCTTTTTCTAGCTTTCTCAGTTCCATGCCCAATTTATTGAACTGTATTTTATCTATTTTATTCATGTATTCATTCACAGATATAAAAGTTTCCCCAGAACTGCCTTTGCTGCATCCCACAAGTTTTGGTATGTTGTCTCATTATTTTTATTCTCTCAGATGACATTACTGATAGTTTCTATAATTTCTTGTTTGACCCACTCATTCTTTAGGATTAAATTATTTAGTTACCAATTAGTTTTTAGTCTATCATTCCATGGCCCTTTATTACATATATTTTTTTTATTTCATCATGATCTGAGAAGGATGCATTTAATACTTCTGCATTTCCACAATTAATTATGAGGTTTTTATGCCCTAGTACATTTGTCTATTTTTGTGTATGTGCCACATACCACTGAGAAGAAGGCATATTCCTTTTTGTCCCCATTCAATTTTTCTCCAGAGGTCTCTCATATTTATCTTCTCTAAAATTCGATTCATTTTATTTCATTCTTGTTTATTTTGAGGTTAGATTTATCAAGTTCAGAGTGGGGGATATTGAGGTCCCCCAATAGTATAGTTTTGCAATCTACTTCTTCCTCTAATTCCTTTAACTTCTCCTCTAGGTATTTGGATGCTACACCACTTGGTGCATATATGTTAAGTAATGATATCACTTCATTCTTGATAGTGCCTTTTAACAGGATATAGTTTCCTTCTTTATCTCTTTTAATTAGACCTATTTTTGCTTTTGCTTTATCTGAGATAAGGGTTGCTATCCCTGCTATTTTTACTTTAGCGGAAGCATAATATGTTCTATTCCAGCCTTTTACTTTTACCCTGTGTATCCCTCTGTTTCAAATGTGTTTCTTGTAGACAGCATATTGTAGGATTATGGTTTTTAATCCATTCTGTTCTCTGTCTTCGTTTAATGGAAGAGTGCATCCCATTCACATTCACAGTTGTGATTACTATCTGTGTCTTTTTCTTCATCCTGTTCCTTTCCCTGTTTATGCTTTTATTTCTCCCTTTCCCTTTCCCCTCCTTTGGAGTTTTCCTTGTGACCTCCACCTCCCTCAATGTTCCCTCCCTATACACCCTCCTCCCTTTACCTATCCTTCTCCCTTACTACTTCTTCCCTCCTTTCTAACCACCCCTCCCTTTCCCCTTTCCCCCTCCTACTTCCTGTAGGGCACAATAGACACTTAACAGTCTGTTAATCCCTCCTTGAACCAAACCAAGGAGAGTAAATTTCATATAATGCTCCTCTTCCTGGATCCTTTCCCTCTATTATAATGAGTTTTGTGTCTTTTCACATTAGAATCATATGCTTAACTGATTATGTTGTTCCCTCCTTGAAGCAGAACCAATGAGAATAAAGTTCATATTATGTTCATCTCCCTCCCTTCTTTCCCTCTACTGTACTATATTTTTATGCCTCTTTGTGTGGCATAATTTACCCTTTTCTGACTCCTCCTTTCTTTTTCTCCCATTACAATCCCTTTGCACTCTTTAATAATGTTTTTTTTAATCTTCTGATTAGTTCATTTATACCCACACCCTCTATCTATGTATATCCCTTTTAAATGTCATGGTAATTGTACAGTTCTCAATATTGACAGGTATTTACTTCCCATATAGGGATGTAAACAATTTGCTCTTATTGAATGATAAGTTATGTTGTGTGTGTGTGTGTGTGTGTGTGTGTGTGTGTGTGTGTGTGTGTGCGTGAGTGCACATGTGTGTTTGGGCATGTGTGTCTTCCTTGTTTACCTTTTTATGTCTCTCTTGAGTCTTGTATTTGGAGATCAAATTTTCCATTGATTTCTGGCTTTTTCATCAGGAAGGTTTGGAAGTCCCTTATTTCATTGAATTCCCATCTCCTTGCCTGAAAGATCATGCTATTTTGCTGGACAGTTGGTTCTTGGTTGCAGTCCAAGCTCTTTTTATTTTATTTTATCACTATTTAACATATATATGTATATATGTGGATAGATAGATAGATAGATAGATAGATAGATAGATAGATAGCTATGATTTAAACATTTGATTTCAAAACTGAATTCCAGATTCTTTCCCTTCCTCCCTCATCACCCACCCTTACTGGGAAGATAGGCAATTCAATATAGTCTGTACATGTGTAGCTATGCAAAACATTTCCATAGTTGCTATATTGTGAAAGACTGCCTATTTTTCCCCCATCTTATCCTGTCCCCCTTAACACACTTCTTCTCTTCTCTACTTTGATCCTGTCCCTTTTCAAAAGTGTGTGCTTCTAACTTCCCTTCCTTCCCAAACTACCCTCCCTTCCATCATCCCCCCTCTCATCCCCTACCCGCCGTCTCTCCTGTAGGGTGAGATAAAATATTTAGTGTGTATATCATTCCCTCCCTAAGCCAAATTCAATGAGAGTAGATTGACTCATTCCCTTTTGCCTTCCTGTTCTTTCTCTCCATTGTAACAGTTTTCCCTTCCCTCCTCTATATGAGATAATTTACCCCATTCTGTCTCTCCCCATCTCTTCTCATTATATTCCTCTCTCACCTCTCACTTTCACCTTTTAAGTATCATCCATACCTATTCAATTGGTCCTGTGCCCTCTGTATATGTATACCTATAAACATAAATGCACACCCTCACATATGTATTCATATGCCCATATACCCTCCTATATAGACATATATATGTATGTATACATAGATATACACATTTATATTGCCTTCAACTATTCTCATACTGAGAAAAGTTTCATAAATTATAATTATCATTTTTCCATGTAGGAAGTAAATAGTTCAACTCTGATAATTTCTTAATGATTTCTTTTCCCAATTTATCTTCTCATGCTTCTCTTACTTCTTGTATTTGAATGTCAAATTTTCTGTTTAGCTCTGGTTTTTTCATCAAGAATGCTTGAAAGTCGTGCATTTTATTGAATGACCATATTTTGCCCTGAAACATGATACTCAGTTTTGCTGGGTAGGTGTTTCTTGATTTTAATCCCAGCTCCTTTGACCTCCAGAATATTATATTCCAAGCCCTTAGATCCCTCAATGTAGAAGCTGCTAGATCCTGTGTTATCCTGATTGTATTTCCACACTATTCAAATTGTTTCCTCTTGGTTGCTTATAATATTTTCTCCTTGACCCGGGAACTCTGGAATTTGGCTATAATATTGTTAGGAGTTTTCTTTTTGGGATCCTTTTCAAGAGGTAATCAGTGGATTCTTTCATCCCCTATTTTGCCTTCTGGTCCTAAAATATCAGGGCAATTTTCCTTGAGCATTTCTTGAAGAATGATTTCTAGGTTCTCTTTTTGATTATGGCTTTCAGGTAGTCCAATAATTTTTAAATTATCTCTCTTGGATCTATTTTCCAGGTCAGTGGTTTTTCCAATGAGATATTTCACATTGCCTTCTATTTTTTCATTTGTTTGGATCTGTTTAATAGTATCTTGATGTCTCATAAAGTCACTAGCTTCCATTTGCTCCAATCTAATTCTGAAGGAATTGTTCTCTTCACTCAGCTTTTGAGATTCTTTTTCCATCATGGAAATTTGATTTTTTAAGGCATTCTTCTCCTCATTGGCTCTTTGGGCCTCTTTTGCCATTTGAGTTAGTCTATTTTTAAGGTGTTATTTTCTTCAGTAAGGTTGTTGACTCTCTTTTCATGATTTTCTTGCATCATTTTCATTTCTCTTCCCAATTTTTCCTCCTCTCTTACTTGATTTTCAAAATCCTTCTCTTTCAGGAGGTGTCCAGTGAATTCTTTCAATAGCTACTTTACCCTCTGATTATAGGACCTCAGGACAGTTTTCTTTGATAATTTCTTGGAGGATGGTGTCCAGGATGTTTTTTTTCATCATGGCTTTCTGGTAGACCAATAATTCTTAGATCATCTCTCCTGGACCTGTTCTATAAGTAAGTTTTTTTTTCCAACGAGATATTTTATTTTTTTTTCTAATTTTTCAATCTTTAGGTTTTGTTTGACTGTTTCTTGATGCATCATAGAGTCACTAGGTTCAATTTGACTGATTCTAATTTTAACTAATTATTTTGCTCAGTTAGTCTTTGAAGCTCCTTTTTCCATATGTTTAGATTTCATTTTTAGGGAAGTATTTTCTTGAGTTAGATTTTGAACCTCCCTTCCCAGTTCACAAATTTTTCTTTTTAAGGATTTGTTTTCTTCAGTGAGATTTTTTTCCTCGTGGCAATTGCAGTTTTAAAAGAATTGGTTGATTTATCTTCTACCTCTCTAATTTGGCTTTTAAAATCCTTTTGAGCTCTTCCAAGAATGCTTTTTGGCCTTGAGACTAGTTCATATTTCCTTGTGTGGTCTCAGGCATGGGTATAGAGGTGATGGTGTCTCCTTTTGAAAGTATTTCTTCCCTTTGACAATAATAGGATTCAAACATCTTTGGGTTTCCTTTTCCATGTTGCTTCCAGCCCATTGTGATTGCCTATTTACTGGCTTTTAAAGTGGATTTCTTCTTTTGGGGTACAGAGGGCTCTGACCCATGCTTCTCAAGCTGGGAGCTAGGGGCCTGGTTGTTGACTTTGTGTCCTGTAGCCTCTGAGTGTCTAGACTGAGCCCAAGGCCAAGACTCTCAGTGTTTCCCCTGGGTTACCCTGAGACTGACAGACTAAGGTGTGGGGGAGGGGTGGTCTGGCCACTTTAGGTTTCCACCTCTGTGTCCCTGGGCTAAAACTCAGGCAGGCTTAACAGCTGGTGGTCTGCTGTGCTGGTGTCTGCAGATTTCCTTGATTTGTACTAAGGCATACCTGGGATTATGTTGCTAAAGCTTGCTGGCTCCACCCTGCCCCCCTTGTCTTTGGGATCTCCTGCTGGTCAGCTGAGATGGGGCTTGTTGGGAGGCCTCCCACCTTTCACTTAAGGCTAGGCACAGCTTCAGTCACACCCTTACTCTAGAACTCCCAAGCCTGCCACTGCTTCCTCTATTTCAGGATTTTACCTTGGGGTAATAATCTCTGGGTTTTCAGGGTCAGGGAGGGGGATTAGAGGAGCGAGGGTTTACTCTGTCCTCTTGGCTCCCAGAAGCTCAGGTATGTGATTTTGAAACATTCAGGCTCCGGGTTGATAGTCCCAGGAGAAGCTGCTGTGGCTGCCATAGGCTCTATGTTTGTCTCTTACCCACCTCTGACAAATCCTCCGTCCTGTCCCACTGTGAAAGGTCTGTGAAATTCCCTTCAGGTGGGTAGTTTCACTTGCCAGGGTGCCCTCTGGCTCTGCTGTGGTCTGGTCTCAGGTCTGAACTGGTGCACTCTGTGCTTCCTCTGCCCAGTCCTACATGTACACTTTCCTAGACTGGGAATCTGCCATGTTCCCTCTCCCAGTGCATTCTGTCACTCTAAAATCTGTTCAGATTCACTTTTTAGAGGTTTCTGAGGGAATTCAAGGAGGAGTTCAGATGAGTTCCTGCTTTCACTCCACCATCTTGGTTCTGCCATACTATCTTCTTAAGTCTTAATTTCTCTTCATTTTCCCTCTCTTTTCTTCTTTAGTCTCTTCTTCAATACTTACTATTCTCCAAAACTTTTAATAATTTTTCTTTACATTTGCTTTTATGAAATGTAATAATATGTTCTTTTAAAAAATGAATACATTGGAATAAGTATTTTCAATTTATTTCCCAAAACAAAAACTTCAATTAAGTTGTTTCTTCATCAACAGCCATAAAAAATTCTCTGCCCCCAGGTCAATCACACTCAATAAAAAAAAAAATCCCTATTCACAATGGAGCAGATAATTCTTTTATATAAGATGACTGAAATACCCCCTCCAAAACTCTAGGCCAAATTGGACAATGATGAATTGGTATGCTTAGGCTAGATTAGCAAGAAATAAAGAAAATAAGGGTGAGGCATTGCTTTCCCACAAAACCTGGAGTATACTGAGACCACTGACTGAGTTCAGTGAGGCAGCATGGTGAAATAGGTAGAAAGCTGGTCTTGTTGTCAAAAAGACCTGTGTTGAAGAACAGCTTCTGTATCATAGCAGTTGTATGACCCTACGGGAGGAATTTAGCCTCTCCATTTCCTAGGTAGTTGTATTGGACTACTGTACAAGTTTAAGAGACAATATTATTTTACATGGGTAGAAGGAGTTTTTACCTATTAGAGTTCCTTGTCCCAATGAAATAAAAGTTCTGGTCCTTAAGCTAATGCTTAATATGGAAGGTAATATAATAAACGTTAAAATAGGTAAGAACTCCATCTTTTCCCTCAAGGATTTTATAAGAAAATGTTGGGGGGAGGATGGGAATAAGACAAGTTCATCATAGAGTCATAAAACTTTAGAGTTATAAGGAATATCTAGTTCAACTCCCTTATTTTAATAATATAAGAACATAGATTTAGAGGAATAAGGGACATTGTGGAGTTATCTAGCCAGCCTGCTTCATTTTACAGATAAGAAAACTGAGGCCTAGAGAAGTTAATTCACTAGCCCAAGGACACATGGCTAGAAATCGACAGACACATGATGGAAAGTCCAGATTTCCTTGTACTTAAGACTAGCACCATTTCTACTAACACACACAGTTTTTTTTTTTTTTTTGCTATAAAAAATGTATGGGGCGGAGCCAAGATGGCGGAGTAGAAACAGCTCTTCTAAGCCTCTCTGCCCCCAGATTCCCCACAAACTATGTAAAAAAGGACTGTGAACAACTTCTGGAGCCCCAGCACCCACAGAACGACACAGAGAAGCTAACCTCCCGCTGAGGACAGCCCAGCAGCCCTGCAGGAAGGACCAGCGCAGCGTTCTGGGAGCCGGCAGCGCGCAGAGCGCAGAGTGCAGGAGCCGAGCCGAGCCAAGCCCAGGTCCGCGTGAGCCGAGGTTTTAGCTCCAGGGCGGCAGGGCCAGCAGCCGGCTGGAGGAACCCCAGAACACCAGGAGCTGTGGTGATTCCAGAATTATCAACATAGACATGCCTAGGACAAAGTAAGAGGTTAGTGTCCTATGGACTTTGGGACCTGTATTTGGGGAATGCGTCAGCTCCCTCCCCTGGGGGCTAGAAGCCGCTGAGGATAAACGCCATTTTGTAGTTTTCAGAGGCAGCTCCGGCTCCCAGCCTGCAAATTTGTGGGGAGATCCAGCGATCAGTCTTGGGGGTAATCGCTCTTGCTTTAACCTCCCTGGATCTGGATTGTGATCTAGGGTGGAAGTCGTGGGTGGGTTTACAGCTTGCCAGAAACGGAAGTTGCCCCCCACACGTTCGGGGCGAAAATTCCTCTATCTGGCCTTAAAGCCATAGTGTGGCAACAAGCCCAAAAGTCAAGCAATTAAGTGGCAACATGCCAAGGCAAAGGAAACAGAAAAATGCAACCCTAGACTCCTATTTTGGGGGCATAGAGCGGGGAAAAGGACTGTGAGGTCAGAAGTCCTGCTCCAAAAGCCCCAGGGGAAAACATGAACGGGTTGCAGGCCATAGAGGACCTTAAGAAGGACTTTAAAAATCAAATAAGAGAAGTGGAGGAAAAATTAGAAAGAGAAATGAGAAGGATGCAGGAAAAGTATGAAATGAGGGTCAACAGCCTGACTGAGGAAAACAACACCTTAAAAAATAGACTAGCTCAAATGGCAAAGGAGGCCCAAAAGGGCAATGAGGAGAAGAATGCCTTAAAAAGTCGAATTTGCCAGATGGAAAAAGAATCTCAAAAGTTCACTGAAGAGATTCATTCCTTCAGAGTTAGACTGGAGCAAATGGAAGCTAATGACTTTATGAGAAATCAAGATGCTGTTAAGCAGATACAAACAAATGAAAGATTAGAAGGCAATGTGAAATATCTCATGGGAAAAACCACTGACCTGGAAAATAGATCCAGGAGAGACAATTTAAAAAATTATTGGACTACCTGAAAGCCATGATCAAAGAAAGAACCTAGAAATCACCCTTCAAGAAATTCTCAAGGAAACTGCCCTGATGTTTTAGATCCAGAGGGCAAAATAGAGGTTGAAAGAATCCACAGATCACCTCCTGAAAAAGATCCCAAAAAGAAAACTCCCAGGAATATTATAGCCAGGTTCCAGAATCCCCAGATCAAGGAGAAATACTACAAGCAGCCAGGAAGAAACAATTTCAATATTGTGGAAACACAATCAGAATAGCCTAGGACCTGGCAGCTTCTACACTGAGGGATTGAAGGGCATGGAATATGATATTCCAGAGGGCAAAAGAACTGGGAATGAACCCAAGGGTCACCTACCCAGCAAACTGAGTATTTTGTTTCAGGGGAAAATATGGTCATTCAGTGGAATAGAGGACTTTCAAGCATTCTTGAGGAAAAAACCAGAGTTGAATAGAAAATTTGACATACAGACACAAGAAGTAAGAGATGCCTGAGAAGGTAATCAGGGAAAAGAAATCAAAAGGAACGTATCAAAGTTGAACTATTTACATTCCTATATGGAAAAGCAATAATTGTGACTGATGATATCTTTCTCACTATGAAAATAATGGAAGAAGGGTGTGTGGTCATATGAATACATATGTGAATGTGTGTGTATATGGTTACAGTTATATGGATAGAGGCCATAGGTTGAATTTGTTGGGAAGGGAGAATACTCGAGGGATGAAATTATGAGGTGAGAGTGGAAAGTGGCAAGAGGAGATGGGGAGAGACAGGGTAGGGTAAACTATCTCATGTAGAAGAAGCAAGGGGAAATGGTTGCAAAGGAGGGGGAGAATAAGGAAGGCTAAAAAGACAAAACCACATTCCCATTGAATCTGGTTCAGGGAGAAAATGACATACATACTAAATGGGATATCTCAACCTGCAGCAGGATAGGGGAAGGGGGATGAGAGGAGGGATGATGGATGGGAGGGCATCCTTGGGGGGAGGGGAGGTTGGAAGTACCCGCTATAGAAGAGGGACAGGATTATGTAGGGAATGGACCAGGTGGGGGGTGGGATGAGTGGGAGGGAATTATAAGCAGCCTTGTACAATATATCTACTGTGATAGTGTTTTGCATAGCTAGACATGTACAACATATACTGAATTGCTTATCTCCCAAGAAGGAATGGGTGACAAGGGAGGAAGGAAATGGATCTGAAATTCGAGGTCGTAACATTTAATGTTTCAAATATATATAAATACTATTAGTAATACTCTTTCGCTTGTAATAGGGAGATAAGATGTGCAGGCATCGGGACACAAAGATTCACCTTCCTCTAATGGAAAAGTCAGTGGGGGTATGGGAGAAGGTATGGGAGAGAGTAGATTGGAGGAAGCGATATCTTGTGGGACTACTATTCTGGGAGGTTGGGTAGGGGAATAATGGGGGGAAAATGATTGTAACTCAAAATCTGGCGGAAATGAATGATGTAAAACAGAAGTTAATAAAGCATTTGTTTTAAAAAAAAAAAGAATGAAGGACAAACCATAAAAAAAAAAAATAAAAAAAAATGTATGAACAAAATGGAAAGATCATTGCCAGTGAAGAGATCAGGGAGGTTTTCATTTAATAAGTTAAACATAGAATCTTGAGTGATTATTGAGAGTACAATTCACAACTTGGAATATCTTTTGAAACAGGCCCAGTTGAAGCCAAAAAGTCAGGCTGGAAATTGGCCCTAAGTGTCTGGAACTCTTATGAGTAACACATTGAAATTGCTTCCTTTTCTTTCCTGCCTAATTACTAGTTGCACTGAATTCTAGAGAGAAATAGAATTCATTCTGTTGGTGACAAGAGAGCCAATGGAGAGCTTTTGTGACCAGTCTTTCATGGGTCTCTATGTACTTTATAAATGAATTTAGATGATAATGTAATTAAAGATTTAATGGGGTCTCAAGTCTTCTATTAAATGAATCATAGCCTGTGTTAAGAGTCAACAAGTTTAATAAAGGTTCAAGGAATGAAACCTAGGATATATGGGAAAACAGTGCTTTTCTCATTATTTCAAAGCAGAGAGAAGACAGAAAGAGAGGGGAGGAAGAGAGAAAGAGAGAGAGAGAGAGAGAGAGAGAGAGAGAGAGAGAGGGAGAGAGAATAGGAGGAAGACAGACAGACAGACTGACCGACAGATCTAGTAGAGAAAGGAAGAAGGCAAAATGTTTGAGAGTATGTCAGCTCTCTTTTTTGATATAGCATAAAGAGGTGCCTCTTCCTACAACAGTAAGAATTAATCAATTGATTTGGGAGCAATCCTCATCAGTTTCTGTATATATATATATGTGTGTGTATGTGTGTTATGTACACACAACATATGCACACATATATGTATGTGTATATAGTTATATGTGCATATGTGTATATGTGTATACACATATGTACATATTGTATATATCACATATATACATATATACTATATTTATACATGCAAATGTAAAATATACAAACACTACATATGCATGCATACGTATGTGCGTATGTCTTCCATAAGAAGATAAAAAGTGCCAAAGAAAGACTTGTGACCCTTCAAGCTTATCAGGATAATCAGACAGTGCCTTGGTAAATCCCATACAATGAAAATAGAGATCAACAAAATATAAGGGCAGGACCATAGGATTCCCCCATTAGATGCAAACTTCTTGGGGGCAAGAACTATGCTTTTGCCTTTTTTAAATATCCCTACCACTCAGAACATTATTATAGTCTAGAGACCAGGGTTCAAATCTCAGTTCTAAGGTTTGCTCTCTGTGTTATATAGGAGCATATATTTACTTTTTTTAAACTAAAGATAATACTTATACTAAGTCACAAATTTGTATCACTCTAAGGAAAGTGATTTGTAAAGTATAAAATGAAATGAAAATGTAAGTTATTGTTGGTGCAAGATAATTAGATTAGGGATAGAAGTCCTTGGCTCCATTACTTTACACCTTGGTTAAATCATGTAATTTCTATGAACCTCAGTTTTCTCATCTAAAAAATAGGCCTAATAATTCCTGCCCGTGGAGAAAGAAGAGTGAAATAAAGCATGTCATTAGAGGCAGAGTTAGGAATACCTGGGTAAAATTTCTAAGTCATGTTAATTAGTCATGTCACAATGGGCAAATTGCTTCCCTTTTGAGACATATGTTTCCTCATCTATAAAATGGAAAGTGTAAATCCTATAGGTGATCCTGGACTTCAGGGTTGAACTTAGCTTATTTAATTCATGAAGCTATTGTGAAACTCCTTTTTTAACCTTAAAATGCTATATGAACGGTAGCAATTTCCACCATCATCATTGTTGTTGCTCTTATTGTCATCAACATGCTAGAAAATAATGCAAAATTAATGAATGGATAATTATTAAATTAAATTTAAACTGGTAGTTAATTGAAAAGGATACCTTATGTATCAGGAGGATGAGAAAAAGGAAAAAGAACACAAAATTTTGTACATTAGAGAGCAAAAAGCCATCGATAGCCAGAAAGGATCTCAGAGGCCATCTGGTCCAACTGATATATGAACAAGAATCCTTTCCAGGGTATACGTGACATGTGGTCACCTAGTCTCTGCTTGGAGATCTCCATTGAGGGTGAACCAACTACCTTCTTGATCATCCCATCCTACTTTTAACTAACACTCTAGCAGGGGTGGGGAACCCACAGCCTTGAAGCCACATGTGGCCTTCCATGTCCTTGGGTGCGACCTTTTGACTAAGTCCAAGTTTTAGAGAACAAATCCTCTGATTAAGGGACTTGTTCTGTGAAGTTTGGATTCAGTCAAAGGGCCACACTTGAAGGCCTAGAGGGCCACATGTGGCCTTGAGGCCCCGGGTTCTGTACCTTTGAAGATAATAGGAATAAAAACAAGATAAAGAAAATATAGCAACCAAGGTATATGTGACAAAATAAATTACTCCAAAAACATGAGGAAAAAAGGCATTCTTCAATAGATCAGTGATCAAAGGATAGGATCAAATACTTCTTAAAAGAAGAAAGACCTGTTTTTAACAACCATGTGAAAGAGTGCTTCAAATCACTAAAAAATAAGAGAAATTAAAATAAAAACCCATGAGGTTTCATATCACATATAGCACACAGTAAAATTGATGAAAATGGGAATAATTAATGTTAGAGGGGCTATGGAAGGGGGGATTTTGGTGATGTAAAAAACAAAAATATCAATAATATTTTATTTAAGAAAAAGAGTACTAAGGGTTTTATTTAACTGATCAATACAAACTAAACACCAGTGGTTAATTGTCTCTGCACATACACATAATACTCAGATTGAATGCTTTTCGTTATCATACTACCATATCACAATGGATATTGGTTTATAGTGCCCAAAGTCAGTCATGTCATTATTAATTATCGAGTTATTTCTTTCCATTTAGTCAAGAGAAAATCTTTTGCTATATCACCTTGTACAAGGACACAATTAAATCATTCTGGATGTGATAACTTAGGTATCACTTCAAGGAGATTGTTGTAATGCTTTGTTATTAAAGCATCATATTAATAATATTATGCAGATTGAGAAATAAACCTTTTCAAAATTTGTCTTTTAATTGTGACCCTTGAATAGCCTCCTAACTTCTGTTAATCACTGAACAATATTAATTAATCACTCCATTATACTTGGTTATGATACTATCCTTTAATTTTTGTCTTTTTACAATTATAAACCTAAGAATAAGAATACTATTTCGATTTTTCTACAGACAGATAAGCCTGCCTTATATAAAGTTTTTCTTCACTAAAACTTGACCATGCAAAATAGTTCAAGACAAGATATTTTTAAATCCCCATGCTTGAACAACATTCCCTTCTCCTTTCCACCTTGTGCATTCCATCTCTCCCTTCAAGCTTCAGTATAAGCATCACCTTCTCCATGAAGTTTTACTAATATCCCAAATGCTAGTGACATTCCTCCTAAACAATTGTGTATTTAAACTACTTTATAGCTATTTGCATCTATTTTCCTTATATTTTTCATCTATACTGGTCATATATATATATATATATATATATATGTGTGTGTGTGTGTGTGTGTATCCTTATAAATGTACTGGTATTTTCCTTTAGAATATAACCTCCATGTGAGTAGGGATTGTTTCATTATTTATTGTAGTATACCTAACATCTAACTCTGTACCTTTAACATAGTATAAACATAATTTTTGTTGATTTACTGATTTATTGATTAAGGTTATGCTTTTAAAATTATATCTAGCCCAATGCAAGCTGTAGAATCCCACAAATGCTAGATCACTATTTACAGTATCATTGGAGGAGAATAAATAGCAGTAAATGAAAATGCTATGCCTTTTGGTGGGCTGTATTCCAACTACCTATGTTTTTCATACAGAGCATATTGAATACTTCTTTATTACCTATTTTATTCTATGAATTTTGCTTAATAAAGAAATCTAGCCAATGAAGACTGATATTCTAATATAATTTTGTATCTTTCATCAGATGGAATTTCTGATGACTTTAAATAGAAACTACTTAATCCTGAAGTAAGAAATAAAATCTTTCTCAGGCATTATATATTACATGAAGAAAATAATTTATTGTATAATGAAAGTAGTTGGCAATATTATTTTTATGTAAGTTTTTCTGTTTTTTTTTTGTTTGTTTGTTTTTTGGAGGGCAATTGGGATTAAGTAACTTGCCCAAGGTCACACAGCTAGGTTTTTATTTGGGTGTGCGTTAAGTGTCTGAGGTCAGATCCGAACTCAGGTCCTTCTGACTCCAGGGCCGAGGCTCTACTCACTGCGCCACCTAGCCACCCCTAAGTTTCTCCACTTAAAAGGCCAAGATATATGATGGCATCATGTTTTGTTATCAGGTTGTGATATATTTCCCACAAGGGATGCTCTTTCGGTTGAATTCTGCCATGATCTTGCTTCACGAATTTTGTCACCAGGAAACTCACAATCCTGAAAGATTGTATCAACTTTGGTACTTATACCTTATCAGTGCTATCAACACCCTCTTTCCCTATGATTAAAGAGCTAGAGGATATAGCAAAGAATTTCTCCCCAAACTTCCATTTTAAAAAAGGCTGCCTAGGGGCGGCTAGGTGGTGCAGTGAGTAGAGCATCGGCCCTGGAGTCAGAAGGACCTGGGTTCGGAACCAGCCTCAGACACTTAACGCACACACAAACAAACCAAAAACCTAGCTGTGTGACTTTGGGCAAGTTACTTAATCCCAATTGCCCTTCAAAAAGAAAAAAAAAAGCTGCCAAGCCAGTCAAAGCTTCATTTTTTTCATTTTTTACAAGTTGTTTTTGAGATGGACTCCATTAAACCATGGAACTAGGTACCTTTTATACCCACCTCTAGCTCTTCAGCTTTCTCTTGTGTATTATTCCATTAGATTGTGAGTTCCTTGGTAATGAATACTTCTTTTTTAAAAATTTGTATACCTGACACTTAGCACAGTACCTGGAATATAGCAGTAAATAAATGTTTGTTGACTGACTCACTGATACTATTCATCACATTCATAATAGCTGTTACTTTTCCTTTTTTTTTTTTTTTTTTTAAAGCAATTGGGGTTAAGTAACTTGCTCAAGGTTACACGGCTAGTCATTATTTATGCGTGGGTGCTCATTTTCTGAGGCCGGATCTGATCTCGGGTCATCCCAACTCCGAGGCCTGCACTCTTACTCACTGCGCCACCTAGCCGCCCCTTTAGGGCAATTGGGGTTAAGTAACTTGCCCAAGGTTACACGGCTAGGTTTTTGTTTGTGTGGATTAAGTGTCTGAGGCCGGCTCCGAACTCAGGTCCTTCTGATTCCAGGGCCGGCGCTCTATTCACTGTGCCACCTAGCCGCCCCTGTTACTTTTCCTAACAATGAACTAATCCATCTTTTAACATTAAAAGGACAAATCATATGATTGAATTAAAATGTAAATAAATAGATATGATATTATTTCAATGGAGTATATACAACAATAATCAGAAAAGTTCTAATACAATGGCAATCTACTTATATAGTTTAAATAATTTTCTAGAGTAGTAGTTGGAAGTAAAGGGGAGAGCCAATGCTATTATGGTAGCACAATAGTGCATTCCCAGAGCAAATATGAGCTTTCTATATATTTGCATCACATCTGTATTAAACAATTTAGCTTTTATCACACAATATAATTAAATTAAAACGGAAAGCCAGGAAATACCTAGCACAACTCATACAAATGACCTTGTTGTCTAGATTATTTGACTGTATTAGAATGCTTGAATAAAAATGTTAGACTCATTCCCCATTGTGTTTGGGTAGTGTAATTTAAATATAAACTTTTGTTTAAAAACTTCAGATTATCATATGATGTGGTGAACTACCTGCAGGTAATAAAACTTTCTCAGTGTTTTACTTCACCTTCAAAAATAAAAAAAAGTCACTTTTCCTGTGATTTAGTTTCATAACAAAAAATAGCTGTGGGGAAGGTTGTTAGTAGAAACACAGAAAAAAGGCTGATTTCTTTTTTGTAAAGAAACTAAATTTAAAAAATTCTAATTGCATTTACTTAGAGACATCTTTCAATAAGCAGTGTGTTGCTTTTGGTATTAAATGAGACCCTTCACACAAATCAACTAAAAATCAATCACATCTTAAAAATATTTTTGTTCAATTTTATTATAAAATAATCTTAAACATGCCAGCGTCAATGATGAGTTATCAGTAATTTATCATGTGATGTTTTCTATTCCTTATAGACTGTCATTTATATATGGTTATCTAAATATATAACATTATTCATAATTTTATTGGCCTTTCCTATTTTGCTTTTGCCATTTCATTTTATTTCATATAAATATCTCCTTATTTCTGCATATTCTTCTCATTTGACATTCTTTCCAATAAAATGGTAATCCATTGCATTAAATATAGTAGTCCAAAGTAATTATGACAACTCACATAGAAACTTCATTAACTATTTTAATTTCTATGTCTTTAATTGTTATTTGAAGATTTTTTCAAGAGGTTATCTCTCTTTTATTGTGAGTTTTTTTATTCAGATCCATTGGAGACTTTATTTTATCTTTGAAAGTTTATTTCAGTTTCCTATGAAATTTATTAGTCAAGACCTTTAGTTTTTTACTTACGTATTCAGTGGGAATATTTCCCCCTATCTGTTGCTTTTCTGTTTTTCTAGTTTTATTAAGTTCTCCATTCAAAATGTCATTTTTCATTGGGGATACTCAACATTATCTTGCCCTAAAAATATTTTTACAATAACATTCTTCCTATTATAACCAGAATCCCACCGTGACATTGTAACATTCTGCTATAACATGTGTAACATTTCTAGCCTAGTTCTAGTAAAGCAAACTGCCCCATTACATTATTTTGACTAGCATGATTTTTATGGAACCAATTAACAGTGTTAGTCAGGGTATGCATGTATAATCAAATCCATCCCCCTTGTCCCCGATCTTTTCTCTCACTTATTCAATAATTAAGAATATATCTTTCTTTCAGGTTTGAGATGAGTATACTATTCAGCTTTTTGTAATGTTTTATAAGGGTTTAGAAATATAAATAAAGGTAAATTTTAGTATGTTAATGGTCTCATCATCTAACTGATATTGGTATTCCCTATATTAAAGGGGAATGCTATCTACCCATGCCTTTTCTTCTGATTCAATTGTTTCCAAATATTCCCACAGATCCTCCCATGAAGGATTTTGCCAGTATCCTATAGGCTTTTTTCTAGATCAGTAATTCTAAAAGTGTGGTCTGGGCATACATGAGGGTACCTATGACCCTTTTAACGAGTTCCTGAGCCCAAAACTCTTTTCCTAATAACTAATGAAACTAACATGTTTTATTTTCCAATATGATAAATATTAATAGATTTAACTCACAAAACAAAAGCTCTTTAGTGGGATCCTCAATAATTTTTAAGAGTGTAAATGGTTCTTGAGACTAGAAAGTTTGAGGACTGCTGCTCTAGGTCGTTTAAAAAGAAAGTTTTATGTACCAATGAAGCACTAAGGTGGTATAATTGACATTCTAATCTTTATAAATCACCAGTTCAACTGTTTTCAAGCACACATTTCATTCAGAGAAGAAAAGGACCTTAGAGATCCTCTAGGCCTATGTACTTACTTTATAAGCTAAAGAAACAAGAGGCACAGAAAGGTGAATGTTTTGCACAAGATCACAGAGCTTGTCAGTGACAGAAACAGGACTCAATTCTAGGTCTTTTAATTCAACATTGACCAATCTTTCCATTGCACCATGGTGCCTACTTTCATAAATGACAATCTTTTTTTTTTTTTTGGAGGGCAATTGGGGTTAAGTGACTTGACCATAGTCAAATCTTTTTTTTTTTTAAGCTATACACTAAAAATTCAGGTATTAGAGTCCAAATTCCATGAGGCCATTGTCATTGATGCATATTTATTGTTAAAAGAATGCTGACAAATCAGTTGCATTTTAGACACCCACATCTACACCCATACACATTTTGTTCCCTTGCCAGTTTTATCTATATATTCTCTTGGAATAATATTGCCAAGAAGAGTCTCATCACAACTGTTTTCAGATTTCTTTTGTCTTCTACTATTTTTCAATATTTTATAATGTTGTTTGTAATATTCTCCTACTCTTCTCTACAATGAGTTAAAAATAACTGTATTTGAAACTTATTTTGATCTTTAGTTGCTATGTCTCTCCTTTTAGCAAAGAGACAACAGTATTTTCTGACTTAGGTGGTTTCTAGGAGCTTTTGTCTTCCTTATTGTAGTTGATTGCTTTACTTCCAAAAAGCTTCTGTAGGAAGTGAAAATCAGGTTAATGCCATTGCCTTTTTCCCACTTTTTGGTATCATCAGCTTTCTTGAATGGGTCTGGTTAATGCTGTTAACATGTTTCCTTAGTGCTTCTTTCTCATCTTGACCCTTTCTTCTAATTTAATATTGATCTTGACCTTTGTTCTAATTAGCTCATTATATTACTGACGCACACTGACATATGTAATTCATGCTATGACTCCTAAATCAATAACAAGTTGTTGCTTTTTTTCTTTGGTATTTTTTTTTTATTTTGCACTTAGACAACATGAGAAAAGGAAAAAAAAACCTTACCATGTACACAGCAGATCATAAGAGAGGATTCACTGTCAAACAATACATTTCCATTACAAGAAAACCTATACAATAAATATTACACATTGTTTTCATAGCTGTCCAGCTTTTCTTTGTTTCCTTGTTGGTTTTCTTTTGTTCTCTATTGTGAAATTTTTGCTTTATTTTTTCCTCTCCCTCCCCCTGCCCTAAAGAAGGCTAAAGTTAAGTGTGTGTGTATACACTCATATGCATACACACATATAAACACACATACATTTATGCACACACATGCACATATATACACATGCATAGATATATATAAACATAGACATACATACACTCATTACTCATACACATATAGGTAAGGCCATATTTTCATCATACTATCATCTATTTCTCTGAGTCAACCAGTTTATCATTTCCTACACCACAGCAATATTCCTTTCTGGATTCAAACAGCAACTTTGTTCATAGGATCTTTGAAGTCAGTTTGGGTATTTGTGATAGAATGACTTGGTTGCTCAAAGTTGTTCATAAAGTAACACTGCTATTAATGTATACAATGTTCTCTTGGTTTTGCTCATTTTGTTCTTCATTATTTGGTGGAGGTCTCTTCATACTTTTCTAAAATCATTGAGTTCATCATTTCTTATAGCACAGTAATATTCCATCATGGATATATATATATATACACACACACACACACACACACACACACACACACACACACACATATATATATATATATATATATATATATATATATATAAATTTATTTAGCCATTCTCCAGTTGATGGGCATCCACACAATTTCCAGTTCTTTGCCATCACAAAGAGAATTGCTATAAATATTTTAGAACATATAGGTTCTTTTCCATTTTCCCTATTTCTCTTGGGAAACAGACTTAATAGTGGTATGGCAGGGTCAAAGGGTATAGGCAGTTCAATAACTATTTGGACATAATTCCAAATTTCTTTCCAAAATGGTTGAATCAGATCACAGATCCACCAAGAGTGAGTTAAGGTCCCAATTTTTCCACATCCCCTCCAGCACTTTTCACTTTCCCTTTCTATTATTTTAGTCAATATGATAGATGTAATATGATGTCTCAAGGTTGTTTTAAATTGCATTTTTCTGATCAATTATGATTTAGAGTATTTTTTCCATAAGACTATAAATTGTTTTGATTTCTTCATCAGAGAAATGTTTATTCATATCCTTTGACTATTGATCAATTAAGGAATGACTCACATTGTTATACATTTGACAATGTTCTTTATACATTTGGGTTATGAGAACTTTATCTGAGCAATTGTCTATAATTTTTCCCCCAGTTTTCTGTTTTACTTCTGTTCTTGGCTACATTTTTTCTTTGTACAAAAACTTCTTAATGTAATCAAAATTATCCATTTTACATCTTACAACACTTCCTGTCTTTTGTTTGTTCACAACTTGTTCTCCTATGTACAAATCTGATAGGTAATGTGTCCTGCTCTTTTGATTTTCTTGCAATATCTCTCTTCATATCTGGGCCATGTATTCATTTTTATTTTATTTTGGTAAATGGTGTAAAATTCTGTGCCCAATTTCTGCTCCACTGCTTTCCAGCTTTCCTAATAATTTTTTTAACCAAATAATGAGTTTTTATCCTAAAAACCTAAGTCTTTACACTTGTCAAACAGATTTGTTAGCTGCTGTACATCGTATGTCTACTCTGTTCCACTGATCTACCTTCCTATTTCTTAGCCAGTATTAAATAGCTTTGGTAATTACTGCCTTATAATATAGTTTAACATTTGGTACTGCCGAATCTCCTTCCTTTACATTTTTTCCATTAGTTCCTTTGATATTCTTTATCTTTTGTTCTTCCAAATGAATTTTATTTTTTTCTGACCGTATAATATTTTTGTAAATTAATTGGGATAGCATTGAATACATAAATTTGGTAAAATTATCATTTTTATATTGGCTCTGCCCACCCACGAACAATTAATATTTCTCTACTTATTTAAATCTGATTTTCTTTGTGTACAAAGTTTTTTATGGTTTTGTTCATATAGATCATGGGTTTCTTTTGGTGGGTGTATTCCCAGTTATTTTGTACTAGCTAGAGTTATTTTAAATGGGATATCTCTAGCTATCTCTTCCTGCAGGATCCTCTTAGTAATATATAAGAAAGCTGGTGATTTATGTGGTTTTACTTTATACCCACTACTTTGTTGAAATTATTATTTCAATTAACTTTTTAATTGAGTCTTTAAGATTTTCAAAGTATATCATAATATCACCTGCAAATAATGATAGTTTTATTCCCTCATCCTCTAGTCTTATTCCTTCTACTTCTTTTATTGCTATTGCTATTGGTGACAGTGGGCATCCTTGTTTCACACCTGCTCTTAGTGGGAAGGCTTCTACCTTATTCCCATTACAAATAATGCTTGATAATGGTTTTAGGTAAATACTTCTTATCAATTTGAGGAAAAGTCCATTTATGCCTATACTTTTAAGTGTCTTTGATAGAAAGGAATGTTGTTCTTTATCACATGTTTATTCTGAGTCTATAAATATTACCATATAATTTTTGTTATTTTCATTCTTGATACAATTAATTATCTTAATAGTTTCCTTATGTTAAACCATCCTTACTTCCTGGTATGAATCCCACTTGGTAATAATATATAATCTTTGCAATATATTGCTATAATCTTTTAGTTATTATTTTATTTAGGATTTTTATATCCATATTCATTAATGAAATTGGTATATATTTTTTTCTCTGTTTTTACTTTTCCTGAACCATATTTGGTTCATAAAAGGAGTTTGGTAGGATCCTTCTTTGATTATTTTTCTGAATAATTTATTTAATATTGGAAATAGTTGGTCTTTAAAAGTTTGATAAATCTGTAAGTCTGTCTGGTCCTAGTGCTTAGGATCATTTATGGGATATTAAATTTATTTTTCTAAAATAGATCTATTTAGATATTCAATTTTCTCTTCTGCTAGTCTGGGCAGTTTGTATTTTTGTAAATATTCTTCAATTTCACTTGTGTTGTTAAATTTATTGGTATATAATTGGGCAAGATAACTCCTTATAATAGCTTTGATTTCATCTCCTTTGGTGGTATATTCATCCTTTTCAGTTTTTAAGATTAGTAATTTGGCTTCTCTCTCTTTTTAAATCATATTAACCAATGGTTTATCAATTTTATTGATTTTTTCATAATGCCAACTCCTGGTTTTATTTATTAATTCAACAATTTTCTTACAATCAATTTTATTAATTTCATCTCTAATTTCTGGGATTTCCAATTTAATGCTTAATTTGTGATTTTAAATTTGTTTCTTTTTCTAGTTTTTTTTAGTTTAAACTGCGTACTTAGTTCGTTGGTCTGCTTTCTCTTTTGTATTGGTATAAGCAGTTAAGAGATCTAATTTTTCCTCTGATTATTGCTTCTGTTGTGTTTTTATATGTTGTTTGATTATTGTTATTTTCTTTAATGAAATTACTGATTGTTTCTATTGCTTGTTCTTTAAGGTTAGGTTGTTTAGTCTCTGATTAGGTTTTTTTTTTGTTGTAGTTTGTTTGTTTCCATGGTCCCTAAATCATTAAATATAATTTTATTTCACTGAGGTCTGTAAAGGAAATTTTAATATTTCTTCTTTTAATTATAATATTTTTGTGCCTGAATATATGGTCAATCTTTGTAAAGGTTTCACGTACCACTAATTCTCTCCAGATATCTGTCACCTCTAGCTTATCTAAAATTCTATTGACTTCCTTTATTTTTTTTCTTATTTTTTGGTTTAGTTTAGTTCTGATATGAGAAGTTTAAGTCCCCCTTTATTATAGTACTATCTATTTCCACATGTAATTCATTTAGCTTCTCTTTAAAAACTTAGATGCTATAGTATTTGGTGCATATAAGTTTAGTATTGCTATTGCTTCATTATCTATGGTACCTTTAAAATAATGCAGTTTCCCTGTTCATCCCTTTTAATTAAATTTATTTTGGCTTTGATTTTGTCTGATATTATGATTGCTACCCCTGTTTTTGGCATTGACTGAGGCATAATACATTCTACTTCAGCTCTTTATTTTAACTCTCTGTGTAACTCTCATTTATAAATGTGTTTCTCATAAGCAGAATTTCTGCTATCTGTTTCTGTTTTATGGGTGAATTCATCCCATTCACATTCAAAGCTATAATTACTATCTGTGTATTTCCCTCCATACTATTTTTCCTCATGATTGTATTTCTCAGCCTCTCTTTTTATCCAATCCCTCCTCTAGTTTACTTTTAACTACTTCCCTATTCCATAGCCTTTTATTTTATTTTATTTTTTTAAAGCAATTGGAGTTAAGTAACTTGCTCAAGGTTACACGGCTAGTCATTATTTATGCGTGGGTGCTCATTTTCTGAGGCCGGATCTGATCTCGGGTCATCCCAACTCCGAGGCCGGTGCTCTTACTCACTGCACCACCTAGCCGCCCCTTTAGGGCAATTGGGGTTAAGTAACTTGCCCAAGGCTACATGGCTAGGTTTTTTATTTGTGTGGATTAAGTGTCGGAGGCCGGCTCTGAACTCAGGTCCCTCTGACTCCAGGGCCGGCGCTCTATTCACTGCTCCACCTGCCTTTTAAAGAATTTCTCCCTTATTCTCTCTCCTTACCTTCCCTTTCCTTGCTCTGCCCACTCCTCTAAAGGTCCCTCCCTTTTCTTCTTCCCCCTCCTAAATATTAATCTATACACCTTTTTATACCCTCCCCTTTATTCTATTCCTTCAACATCTTATTTCTTTATAAATTAAGAAGTCTTTTATACCCTTCTAGATGTATGTGTTGTTCCCTCTTTAACCCAGATATGATGATAATAGGGTTCCAACCCTATCAGTCCTCCACCCCCACCTGATTCCTCTGTATCAGTTCTTCCTCTTGCACTTCATTTGTATGAGATAATTGCTCTTTTCATCTTTTCCTATATAATTTTGCTTTTTAGAATCACCACATCATACCTAGCTTTTCCCCAATCTTTCTTTTGAACTTGGTTGGGAGATAGCCTCAGCCACAGATTCTCACCTCACAGAAGTGGGCGTGGGACTGGGGTCAAACATCTGAGGTGGGGAAGATTGAAGGTTTCTCTTCCCCCTTAGCATTGGAGTCAAGTATCAAAATATGTTTTGACTTGGTATGAATGAGAGTGAAGCTCTCATAAATTATCTCTACCAATTCATACTTTACAAAAGATGGTGGAAGTAAGCTATAGACATCTTCACAATAGCCTTTTTGACTATGCTAATCATAGTATAATAAGACAAGGTAACTAAATTCTCCACAATAAAGATTTTTTTTTTATCCTCACTGAGAGAATAATGATGGTGTTGGTGATAGAGATCTGGCATCAAGTTCATTAAGACATAGATTCAAGTATTATTTCTGACACGTACTATCTATGTGACCATTGGTGAATCACTTAACTTTATAATGCCTCAGGCAAGTATCTAAAAGTCAGAACTAGTAAACATTAGTCAATCCTCATTAGTATAGAGAATTTTTAACACTTAGTCAATAAATATTAATTAAAAACCTACTATGTTCCAGTCATTATACTAAGAACCTGGGATACCAAAAAAAAAAAAACAAACAACCAAACCCCAAAACCACAAACTGAGAAAACAAAACAAGGTGAGAAAAGATAGTCTGGGCCTTCAAGGAATTTATAATGTAAAAGGCATTGACAACACATTCCTTCCATATTAATGAGTATCATATTAAAGTTGTCAACTATTTTGAGAATATTGCTATCTTTAGTATAGAAAGTTTTTCTAAGCTGTTCAATAAATATTCCCATCTGATTATACAGACAGTTCTCACTTTACATAAATTCACATTGTGCAAATTTAACTTTACATAAGGAATTCTAAAAGAGATATAAATGAGGATTCTGAATGAGGATCTGATTGAGAAGCTAGCTGCAAAGATTGCAGAAGGAAAGTTTTAGAACCCAGGGTTAAACCAAAAAGGTTCATAATTAAATGGTTGGCAAAGTATTTTATCATTTGCATATTTTTTCTTACATTACAAAGAAGGATCCAAATACTTCAAGATTTTTAAAAGTTCAAAGAGTACTTGAGGACAATATGATTACTATCAGCAGATATACAAGGGGAAAAAAGAACCTCTGTCCAAACATTTCTCAATAGTTTCATTAAAAAAAATTCACAGCCAACCACCAGGGATAAAGGCAGAGGATGGGGAAGGGGTAATGTATTGTACAGCTATGTTAATTTTACTGTACAGTATTGTGCATACTTTATTATTAACCTTACCTTTCATGTCATAATTTTGTTTATTATCATGGTACAGCATTTAATTTGTTTGCATTTTTGTACATTTTATGAGTTGTGTAAAGGTATTCTTTTGTATGCCTCTCTTATATAGGCTAAGTAAAGTAGGTGAGTAGGGAAAAATTCACATCATATAAAAATCACTTTACATAGAGGCCTGTGGAATGGTTCATTTGTGTAAAGCGAGAACTGCCTGTGTGAAATTTTTGAGCATGAGGAATGATATATAGGATGGAATGATATATGGGAAGGAATGAAATAGAGGAAGATTTATATGAAGTGATACAGAAAGAATAAGTCACTCAAAAGAACACAGTATGATAGGGAAGCAGGCATTATTAAATGGCAACTAGCTCCAATCAAATGAAGGTGATAACTTGCTAAATTTGTAACATAATCCCTTCCTTTTAAACAATTGGCGAATTCCAAAAGATTTAAGGTTGCATTTACTAAAAGCTAGAATCTCTCTCTCTCTCTCTCTCTCTCTCTCTCTCTCTCTCTCTCTCTCTCTCTCTCTCTCTCTCTCCCTCCCTCCCTCCCTCCCTCCCTCTCCTCTCAGATTAGGTTTCATAATCAGCCTAATATTCATTTAACAGAAAGATCTGGTCAGGAGGCTGACCATCTCTTTTATATTTAGAAACAATGTGTTTAATGAAGGGATGACTTTTCTCTTTCAGCATTTGAAGAAATTCTACTGAGAAACTATGCTAATTATGGATTATTTTTATGTAGAATTTTACAATTCACCAAGTGCTTTTCTCACAACAACCCTGTGAGTTGGGCATTACAATTACTGTCCTCATCAGCTCATTAGATGAACTGATATTCAAATCATTTGTTCTGGCCTAAACATAACTATACCATAGGTCCTTAAGAGTAGTAGATTTTTTTTACAGAGAAAGACATTTTATAAAATAAATTTTATTAACATTATTTGCTTTTATATTACCTTGATTTCCAAATCTTTTCCCTATCCAAAGAGCCATCGATTTTAATAAAGAATAAAAAAGAGGGAAAAGGAGAGCTAAGCAAATTATTTTTAAAAAATCTAAAATATTTGCATTGTTCAATACCCATAGCTCCCCACTTCTTCTTATAGCTCTTTTTTGGGGCAAAGGATATGAGTAATATAACAATAATTTGATTATTGTTTCAAATTGCATCACTGAATGGTTGGACCAACTCACAGTTCTACTAATAATGAACCAATGTACTTTCTGTACATTTCATAGTTTCTTCCAAAAGTTTGTTTATTTATATATGATATATATATATATGTAACAACAATTGTTAACCACATTTTAACATCTTTATCAATCTGTTGCATGTCAGATATAATGTCAGGTTATCTGATTTTCATTTTTATTATTACTAAAGTTCTGGAATATTTTTAATAAGATTGTTGATAGCTTGCATTTCTCTATTTCAGAACTGCCCGTTCATATCATTTGACCTATCAATTGACCTATCTTATCATTTGACATAACTTGGAGAATAGTTTTTATTCTTATATATTTATATGCATTATTTATATTCCTTGGATATTAAATATTTATTGAATAAATCTGTTGATATTTATTTCCTTTGTAACTTTTCATTCTAATTATAATGGCATTAATTTTGCTGTTACAAAAGATATTTTACAGTACTTTCTATGGAAATATTTTTTCTGGTTTTTGCTCATTTCCTAACCTATTTCTTGACTTTTAACTCATTGTTAAAATGGGATTCTGCTTCCAAGGTAGAGGGTGCACTGTCTCAAACCTCAGGTGCTTTGTGCATCTGTTTTCAGAGATACTTGTAGGGACCTATATGTTTTTAGTTTTTCCAAGTTAGTGTGATCTATTGATAGAGGCATTTTTACTTTTCTCCTAGCCTGTGCTCTTGTCTGTGAGTGACCATCAACACTCTTTTCTGCCCTGGAAATGACAAATTTCCTCATTCTGCTGCAGCCCCAAAGCTCTGGTATGCTAATGTTCTTCCTTGCCTGGAATTGCTACCCAGGACTGTAACCCAAATTGGAAGTATAGGAAAAGCACCAGAGTCCTGTACCCAGTGTCAGCAAAGTGATCTGTGAAATCTCATTCTGACCAGTTGTTCAACCCCCTTACCATCTGTGGGATGATAGCTCCAGAAGCAGCAGCTGCTGCACCACATTCAGTGGCTCCACAGGCCTTCTTCTAGTTTTGTGGGACCTGTTCTGTGCTGGTGCAACATGCACATGAATCTATTCTACTCTCATCCAGGTGCTACAGATCTTTCCTGCTGACATTCTAAGTTGTCTTTGGCTGGAAAATTATTTCACCCTGTGCTTTTGTGGGTTTTGCTGCTCCAGGAATTGTTTTGTGGCATTATTTTAAGATATTTAGAGAGGTTTTAGGAAGAGCTCAGGTGAGTTGCTACCTTTTCTGCCATCTTGGCTCTGCTTCCCATCCTTTATATTTTTTAAATAAGCAGCAAACAATTTAGAACTAGTACTGAAAATCTCTTCATTCTTGTTTTTTTTTTTTACATTTTAATGAAATTGTATTATTTCTTTCTTAGAATCTGAAAATTCTTTTTTTTTCAAAAGCTTTATTAACTTCTGGTTTACATCATTCATTTCCATCAGATTTTGAGTTATAATTTTTCCCCATTTTCCCCTACCCACCACCCCAGAATAACAGTCATACAGGATATCCTCTCAACCAATTTGCTCTTCTCCCATAGCCCCTTCGAATTTTCCAGTAGGGCGAGGTGAATTCCCAAGCCCCTTTGCCTGCACATCTTATCTCCCAATTATATGCAAAATGGTATTAATTATAGTATTTATATATATATATTTTAAAACATTGATTTTAAAAGGAAGATGAGCAACACAATATATGCTGTACATGTGTAGCTATGCAAAACATTACCATAGTAGATATACTGTAAAAGACTGACTATATTTCCCTCCCTCCCATCCCACCTTCCACCTGTCCACTCCCATCTTGATCCTGGCCCTTTTCAAAAGTGGATGCTTCCAACTTCCCTCCCCCCCCCAGCCTGTCTTCCCCTCCAACACCTTCTCCCACCCCCCTCCCCACATGTTCCTGTAGGGTGGGACACCCTATTTAGCATGCATGTCATTCTCTCCCAGGTCCAAATTCAATGAGAATAAGGTTTTGCCTTTTTGCCTTACTGTTCCTCCCCTCCCCTGCAATCACCTTCCCCCACCTCCTCTACACGAGACAGTTCACCCCTTGTCTCTCCCCATTCCACCTCACCACATTACTCTCTCACCTCTTAACCTCACCTTTTAAGTATCATCCCTTCCTATTAAATTCAACCTGACCTCTCTATCTATGTATAAATGAAAACATATATACACACATTCACATGTGTATTCATATGCCCATATTCCCTTCTTCAACTATTTTCATACTGAGAAAAGTTTCATCAGTTATCGTTTTTCCATGGAGGAATATAAATAATTCAACTTTGATAAGTTCCTTTTGATTTCTTTTCCCTGTTTACCTTCTCAAGCATCTTTTGCTTCTTGTATCTGGATGTCAAATTTTCTATTCAATTCTGGTTTTTTCCTCAAGAATGCTTGAAAGTCCTCTATTCCACTGAATGACCAAATTTTCCCCTGAAACAAGATACTCAGTTTTGCTGGGTAGGTGATTCTTGGTTTTAATCCCAGGTCCTTTGCCCTGCAGAATATCATATTCCATGCCCTTCAATCCCTCAGTGTAGAAGTTGCCAGATCCTGTGTTATCCTGATTGTGTTTCCACAATATTGAGATTTTTTCACCCTGGCTGCTTGCAATATTCTCTCTTTGATCTGGGAATACTGGAACCTGGTTACAATATTCCTTGGAGTTTTCTTTTTGGGATCTTTTTCAGGAGGTGATCTGTGGATTCTTTCAACCTCTATTTTGCCCTCTGTTTCTAAAACCTCCAGGCAATTTTCCTTGAGAATTTCTTGAAGGATGGTTTCTAGATTCTTTCTTTGATCATGGTTTTCATTTAGTCCAATAATTTTTAGATTGTCTCTCCTGGATCTCTTTTCCAGGTCAGTGGTTTTTCCCATGAGACATTTCACATTGCCTTCTATTCTTTCATTTGTTTGGATCTGCTTAACAGCTTCTTGATTTCTCATAAAGTCACTAGCTTCCATTTGCTCCAGTCTAACTCTGAAGGAATGAATCTCCTCAGTGAGCTTTTGAGATTCTTTTCCCATCTGGCAAATTCAGCTTTTTAAGGCATTCTTCTCCTCATTGCCTTTTTGAGCCTCTTTTGATATTTGAGTTATTTGATTTTTTAAGATATTATTTTCCTCAGTCAGGCTGTTGACTCTCGTTTCATACTTTTCTTGCGTCTTTCTCATTTCTCTTCCTATTTTTCCTCCACTTCTCTTATTTGGTTTTAAAAATCCTTCTTAAGGTCATCTATGGCCTGTAACCCACTCATATTTTCATTTGCGGCTTTTGGTGGAGAATTTCTGACCTCACAGTCCTCCTCCTGTTCCATGCTTTGATCCTCTTTACCCCCAAAATAGGAATCTAATGTTGAATTTTTCTGTTTATTTTGTTTCTTTTGCCTAGTCATGCTGCCCCTTAATTACTTGACTTTTGGGCTTGTTGCCACAGTAGGACTCTGCCACCAGCCAGGGCAGTTTCCATCCCAAACACTGGGGTTTTTTTCAGCTGCTGGAGGTATTAGTTGGGTGCCCTCCCTGAAGCCCTCACACACTCTGGCAAGTTGGACACACACCCCAAGAGCTCCACCCCAGACAGCAATCCAGATCCAGGGAGGTTAAAGCAAGAGCAATTACCCTCCAGCCTGAATGCTGGATTCCTCTACAGTCCACAGGCCAGGAGCTGAAGCTGCAACTGAAGGTGCAAAATGGCGTGTGTGCAGTCGTTCCTCAGCAGCTTCTCACCCCCAGGGGAAAGAAGCTGACATACTCCCAAATACTGGTCCCAAAGTCCATAGGGCACTAACCTCTTACTTTGTCCTAGGCATCCATATGTTAGTAATTCTGGAAAAGCCACAGCTGCTGGTGTTCTGGAGTCCCTCCAGCAGGCTGCTGGTCTGGCCACCCTGGGGCTAAAACCTCTGACTCACATGGTCTGAGGCTCGGCTCCCAGAGTGCTGCAATGGCCACTCCCTGCCAGGCTGCCAGGCTGTCCTCAGTGGGAGGTTCGCTTCTCTCTGTCATTCTGTGGGTGCTGGAGCTCCAGAGGCTTTTCAGAGTACACCTTTTACATAATTTTGAGGTGATGTGAGCAAGTGTACCATGGAAATGCTGTTTCTACTCTGCCATTTTGGCTCCACCCCCTCCCCATTAGTTTTCTTTCCCCTTTTTACCTGTTTATGCTTCTCTTGCATCTTGATAATGGAGGTGAAATGTTTTGTTTAGTTGTAGTATTCTCCTTAAGAAAGCTCAAAATCTTTCTCTTTTATTAAGTGAACATTTTCCCCTTAGAGTATTATGCTTAATTTCTCCACATAGGTGTTTCTTGGTTGGAGTACTAGCTCCTTTGCCTTTTGTAATACCATGTTTCATGACTTCTGATCTTTAAATGTTGCAGCTGCTAAATCCTGTGTAATCTTGACTGTAGTTCCTTAATACTTGAATTCTTTCTCTCTGGCCACTTGCCATACTTTTTCCTTGACCTTATGGTTTTGAAGTTTAATTATAATGTTCCTTGGAGTTTTTATTTTGGGATATCTTTCCTGAAGTGATTGGTGGATTCTTTTAATGTTTATTTTGCCATCTGATTTCAGAATACAAGGTCAGTTTCCCTTGATAATTTCTTGAAAGATGCTGTCCAGGTCCTCCTTTTGATTATGGTTTTCAGGTCACTTAGGGATTCTAATATTGTCTCTCCTGGATCTACTTTCCTAGTCAGTTGTTTTTCTCATGAGTATTTTACACTTTCTTCTGTTTTTTCCCATTCTTTTGAATTTGTTTCATTGATTCTTGATGTCTCATAGGGTCACTAGCTTCTACTTGTCCAATTTTAACTTTTAAGGAGTTGGCTTCCCCACCTAGCTTTTGTACTTCCTTTTTCATTTGGTTAATTCTACTTTTTACACAGTTGTTTTCTTTTCCCTTGGTGTTGACTCTTTTTTCATAATTCTCTCATATCACTCTCATTTCTTTTTTCCTTCCCTCCTGTTTCTTTTACTTCTCTTATAAAATTTTAAAGCTCATTTTTGATCCCTTCCATTAGGGTTTTTTTTTTTTTTTTTTGCATTTTGGAGGGCAATTGGGGTTAAGTGACTTGCCCAAAGTCACAAGGCTAGTGTGTCAAGTGTTTGAGGCTGGATTTGATCTCAGGTCCTTCTAACTTCAGGGCCAGTGCTTTCTTCAGTGCACCACCTAGCCACCCCCTTCCTTTAGTTCTTTTTGAACTTGAGACTACTTCCCATTTTTCTTTGGGTTTTGCCCATAGGCATTTCAATATTGTTCTCTTCTGAGATTGTGTCTTGTTCTTTCCTGTCACCATAATAGCCTTCCATGGTCAGATTCTTTTCTTGTTGTTTGCTCATCTTGTTTGGTCCTTTTCCTTTTAAATTTGAGTTCTGCTCCCAGGGTGGAAGGAGAACTCTCTCAGACTTCTTGTTCCAGGAGCTGTAGGCCATGACTATTTATCTGGTACTAAAGTGCTGTTGCCCTGAGACCCATGGGGGACCCTACTGTCTTATGCTACTTTGAGGGCTTGGCCTGGGGGCTAGCTGGTGCCCCGGGAGTCCATAGGGGTCTGGCAACTTACCTGATGCTAAGCCAGTCCTAGTACTGGTGTCTACTGTGTGCTGAAGCTGCATCTGCCTGTTTTCCCAGAACTATGCTGAAGTACCTGGCTATGACCTTGGGATAGCAGTTGCCTCTTTGCTTAGGCACCTGCATGGTTGGTGTCTACCTGTTTACCCAGGGCTACACTGAAGCACTTGGTGGTTCTTAGAGCTGGCATCTGCCAGTTCACCTGGCTGTGCTAAGGCATGTGAGCTGTCCTTATGCTGGCATTTGTCTGCTCCACCACAATGGAACTCGGGATCTACCACTGGATTACTGAGATGTGGGTTATTACTGATTTTGCCGAATGCTTCCAGTCCTGGATTGTGCTCCCTTTTTGCCCAAGTGAGACAGATCTTTCCTGCCAATCTTCCAAGTTTCTTGGGCTCAAAGATTTTTTTCAGCTTGTCTTTTTGCTGGTTCTGCTATTCCAGGATTTTGGGGGGGGGCACTATTTTATGTTTGTTTGGAGGTGAAAGTGGGAGAGTTATGATGATTTACTACTTCTTACATAATCTTGGTCCCCAGAAATATCCCTTTCATATATTTTTGAGAAGGCGCAGGTCCCAGACATATCAAGACAGGCCTGGGAGTTGGAGACATTTGGTTTGTTTCCTGGCTTGTTATTTATTGAGGGATACTGTAGTTGCATGAAACTAGTTCTCTACTGATTATTTATGCTACTTGAAAGCATTGCAACATAGAAACTCATAAATGAGCACAAAGACAATAAATTAAGAGATATTGTTTGCTCTATGCCTATTCAGGGAATGATAGCTCTTCTTTCTTTTTTAAATTTCAAGATGTGGGTAAAGAAAAAGGTTTTCTTTTGAAATGCCATCTGACTTAACGGTGGCTCTGAAGAATCTCTTTTTAAGGGGAATCTTTGTTTTTGTTTTATAATCTATATGAATTAACTTATAGAATTCTACCTCTAAAATGAACATTGTGGTCACTTCATCAAGCTCTCTGTCTCTAAGATTGATAATGGCTAACCTATCCAACATATGATGATTATTTGTCCTACTTACCAGGAATGGGAACCTTTTGATTTTTCTCAGTAGCTTTCTTTAGTGTTGAATCATTTTTTATTATTAAGAAACTATGTCTAAGCCAGATTGATTTTCACTAGTTTTGAACTCTGTCAAGGGGATAGCTAGTTGTATTCTAAAAATAATAAATATTCATTTGTTTTTGCTCACTCTGTATTTCCCTATGAGTATGCTTATAGAATCAAAGAAGATGCAGTGAATTATATACAGGTATACTTCATTGCATGAACAAATGTGTTTCTGAAATGGTATGTGCTGAGTTAATTCTGATATATCAAGCTATATTTGAAATGTATTAGGTGAGATCAATATTAAAGAATCCTAGATCAGTGGTTCACAAGCTATATTTACTCATGGTACAGTACTTTGTTCCCCATAAGGAATTGTGCCACAAGTTGGCAGCAAAGAAGTGTTTCTAGGCAATTGGGCCTCTAGACCCCTTGCCTAGGCCTTAGTATTGTTTGTCCTCCTCTTTTCTTTTTTCATTATTCTTTCCTTCTTTCATTACTTCCCTAGAACTCTCACTTCACACCTTCTCTAGAGAGCTGCTACTGTGACCTTCCCCATGCCAAGCTGGAGGAGCAGGCAGCAAAGTGCAGCTCAGGTGAGAGATGGAGAATGTACAAGTATCTTTGAGAATGAGAAGGAACTTTTTTTGTAAAAGTAGTAAACTTCTGCAAAAGAGCCTTTGAAAGATACTAAAATGGAATGGAATAAAACATAGAATGAAAGTGAAGAATAATTTTGTGATATCAATTAGTATATACAAAATAGCACTGCCCTTCCAACTCACAGTACATGATTTCACCTGTTTAATTTCCCTTTCCACTCATTTGAATTTTTGAAAAGAATGAAATTTAGAGAATGAAGAGAAAGATTATGATTGATGAAAGTCATAGAGGAGAACATCATGGAGCTTTAGTGTGGTCATGGAAAAGATGGAAGGGGATTAGTTTGAAAGGATACATAGAGGGGTTAATTTGACCTGAAAGAGAGCTGTATTATCATCTCCTCTTTTTCCCTAGTCTCAGAAATTAAAACCGTTCTTCAATATACCAAAGTTATCTTCTGTACCTACACATTCCAGTTTTTCCTTTCTCCATGAACTTGACCTTAATCCACCCTTATTTTAATTATGTAATAATATAATATGTGTATATTGTATGTATGTATAGATGTAGGTATAGGTATAGCTATATCTCTATCTGTATCTATCTATTTGTCTATCTATCTGTCTATCTATCTATCTATCTATCTATCTATCTATCTATCTATCTATGTATCTATCAGCATGATACAGTGGAAAGTGTCCTGGATTTAAAGTTCAAGGACCTGGGTTCAAATTCTGGGTCTCCCACCTTTTAGCATGTGACCTTGGGAAAGTCATTTTCTCTCTCAAGGACTTAAGAGATTTCATCTGTAAAATAAGTGTGTATATATAAATATGTATATATGCATATATATATATATATTACTTATAACATTATAACATTACTTCTAGTTTTATTATCCAAAGATATAAGTAAATAAAACTTCTACAAAGTAATTTTGAGGGTCATTAGCAACTGGAAGTGAGCTTTGGAAAGATCTTGTATAGGAGGTAGAGCTTTATCTAAGCTATGAAGAAAACTAGGGATTCTAAATGGCAGAGGTGAAGATTCAGTTCAGTGGTCAGCTAGTGGAAAGATTCATTTTCTTTCTTTTTATTTTTTTAAACAAATGCTTTATTAACTTCTGCTTAACATCATTCATTTCCGCAAGATTTTGAGTTACAATCATTCCCCCTCCCCCTGTTTTTCCCCTACCCACCCTCCCAGAATAGCAGTACCACAAGATATTGCTTCCTCCAATCTGCTCTCTCCCATACCCTCTCCCATACCCCCTTCGACTTTTCCATTAGAGGAACGTGAATCTTTGTGTCCCAATGCCTGCACATCTTATCTCCCAATTACAAGCAAAAGAATATTAATAATAGTATTTATATATATTTGAAACATTTGATCTTAAGACCTCGAATTTCAGATCCATTTCCTTCCTCCCTTGTCACCCATTCCCTCTGGGGAGATAAGTAATTCAGTATATGTTGTACATGTCTAGCTATGCAAAACATTATCATAGTAGATATATTGTACAAGGCTGCTTATAATTCCCTCCCACTCATCCCACCCCCCACCTGGTCCATTCCCTACATGATCCTGTCCCTCTTCTATAGTGGGTACTTCCAACCTCCCCTCCCCCAAGGATGCCCTCCCATCCATCATCCCTCCTCTCATCCCCCTTCCCCCTATTCTTCTGTAGGTTGAGATACCCCATTTAGTATGTATGTCATTCTCTCCCTGAACAAAATTCAATGAGAATGTGGTTTTGCCTTTTTGCCTTCCTATTCTTCCCCTCCCTTTCAGCCACTTCCCCTTGCTTCTTCTACATGAGATAGTTTGCCCTTCCCTGTCTTTCCCCATCTCCTCTTACCACTTTCCTCTCTCACCTCATAATTTCATCCCTTGAGTATCCTCCCTTCCCAAAAAATTCAACCTATGCCCTCTATCCATATATAACTGTAACCATGTACACACACATTCACATATGTATTTATATGACCACACACCCTTCTTCCATTATTTTCATAGTGAGAAAGATTTCCTCAGTCACAGTTATTGTTTTTCCATATAGGAATGTAAATAGTTCAACTTTGATAAGTTCCTTTTGATTTCTTTTCCCTGATTACTGTCTCAGCCATCTCTTGCTTCTTGTGTCTGGATGTCAAATTTCTGATTCAACTCTGTTTTTTTCCTCAAGAATGCTTGAAAGTCTTCTATTCCACTGAATGACCATATTTTCCCCTGAAACAAAATACTCAGTTTTCCTGGGTAGGTGACCCTTGGGATCATTTCCAGCTCTTTTGCCCTCTGGAATATCATAATCCATGCCCTTTGATACCTCAGTGTAGAAGCTGCCAGGTCCTGGGCTATTCTGATTGTGTTTCCACAATATTGAAATTGTTTCTTCCTGGCTGCTTGTAGTATTTTCTCCTTGATCTGGGGATTCTGCAACCTGGCTATAATATTCCTGGGAGGTTTTTTTTTTTTTTTGGTATCTTTTTCAAGAGGTGATTGGTGGATTCTTTCAACCTCTATTTTGCCCTCTGGATCTAAAACACCAGGGCAAATTTCCTTGAGAATTTCTTGAAGGGTGATTTCTAGGTTCTTTCTTTGATCATGGCTTTTGGGTAGTCCAATAATTTTTAAATTGTCTCTCCTGGATCTATTTTCCAGGTCAGTGGTTTTTCCCATGAGATATTTCACATTGCCTTCTAATCTTTCATTTGTTTGGATCTGCTTAACAGCATCTTGATTTCTCATAAAGTCACTAGCTTCCATTTGCTCCAGTCTAACTCTGAAGGAATGAATCTCCTCAGTGAACTTTTGAGATTCTTTTTCCATCTGGCAAATTCGACTTTTTAAGGCATTCTTCTCCTCATTGCTCTTTTGGGCCTCCTTTGCCATTTGAGTTAGTCTATTTTTTAAGGTGTTGTTTTCCTCAGTCAGGCTGTTGACCCTCAGTTCATACTTTTTCTGCATCCTTCTCATTTCTCTTTCCAATTTTTCCTCCACTTCTCTTATTAGGTTTTTAAAGTCCTTCTTAAGGTCCTCTATGGCCTACAACCCGCTTGTGTTTTCCCCTGGGGCTTTTGGAGCAGGACTTCTGACCTCTCAGTCCTTTTCCCTCTCTATGCCCCCAAAATAGGAGTCTAGGGTTGCATTTTTCTGTTTCTTTTGCCTTGGCATGTTGCCACTTAATTACTTGACTTTTGGGCTTGTTGCCACAGTATGTCTTTGCCGATAGGGGAATTTTCGTCTCGAATGTGTGGGAGGGCAACTTCCATTTCTGGCAAGCTGTAAACCCACCCACAACCTCCACCCCAGATCACAATCCAGATCCAGGGATCAGATCCCCCCAAGACTGATTGCTGCATCTCCCTACAGTTTGCAGGTCAGGAGCTGGAGCTGCCTCTGAAAACTACAAAATGGTGTGTCTCCTCAGTGGCTTCTAGCCCCCAGGGGAGGAAGCCGACGCATTCCCCAAATACTGGTCCCAAAGTCCATAGGGCACTAACCTCTCACTTTGTTCTAGGCCTGTCTATGTTGATAATTTTGGACTCACCACAGCTGCTGGTGTTCTGGGGTTTCTCCAGCTGGCTGCTGGCCCTGCCGCCCTGGGGATAAAACCTCGGCTCATGAGGACCTGGGCTTGGATCAGCTCAGCTCGGCTTGGCTTGGCTCCCTGTGCTCTGCGCGTAGCCTGCTGCTGGCTCCTAGACCCCTGTGCTTACCCTTCCTGCAGGGCAGCTGGGCTGTCCTCAGCGGGAGGTTAGCTTCTCTGTGTCATTCTGTGGGTGCAGGGGCTCCAGAAGTTGTTCAGAGTTCCCTTTTACACAGTTTGGACAAGATTCATTTTCATACATCTTTATTTACTCTTTCCTAGCTTTCATCCCAGCCAAAACTATTTTTATGAATCAACTGTCTTTTTTTTTAAAGGTACTTGATGCTTCTGTTCTCTCAAATTATTTTCTAGATTTTCTTCTTTTTATGTAGAAAGCCATCTCTGTTTACTGTCTCCCCTGCTTTCTCACTTCTATCATTCACAGTTCATTTTTTCCACCCTGCCCATTTCCATTTCACCTTCAACCCCCAACACCACAAATGAACTCATTCAGTTACATCTTGTCTTCTGTACTAATGCTACTTGACCTCTCTGTAATATTTTTTCCAAATGCTTTATTAACTTCTGGTTTACATCATTCATTTCCCCCAGAGTCTGAATTATATTTTTTCACCACTTTTCGCCTTGCCCCCATCCAAGAAGTCCCACAAGATATCCACTCATCCCATCTGCTCTCTCCCATATCTTCTCACATACCCCCTTCGACTTTTTCAGTAGGGCAAAGTGAATTTCTGTGTCCCAATTCTGTATATCTTATGTCCCAATTATATTAAAATAGTATTAATAATACTATTTATAAAATTTGATTTTAAAACTTTGAATTCCAGATTCTTTCCCTTCCTCCCTTGTCACTGACCCTCACTGGGAAGATAAGCAATTCAGTATATCTTGTACATGTGTAGCTATGCAAAACATTATCATAGTAAATATATTGTAAAAGACTGACTATATTTCCCTCCCTCCTATCCCACCTCCCACTTGGTCTATTCCCTACTTTGATCCTGTTCCTTTTCAAAAGTGGGTACTTCCAAATTCCCTCTCCCCCTTCCCTCCCACCTTCCCTTCAATGATTCCCCCTGTCATCCCCTTCCCTCCTACTCTCCTGTAGGGTGAGATATCCTATTTATTATGTATGTCATTCTCTCCCTGATCCAAATTCAATGAGAATAAGGTTTGCCTTTTTTGCCTTCCTGTTCTTCCCCTCCCTTGTAACCATTTTCCCTTGCCTCTTCTATATGAGATAGTTTACCCAATTCTGTCTCTCCCCATCTCCTCTCATTTTATTCCTCTCTCACCTCCTAATTTCACTTTTTAAGTATCATCAGTTCCTATTAAATTTGACCTGTGCCTTCTATCTATGTATACCTATAAACATACATACACACATTCACATATGTATTCATATGCCCATATTCCCTTCTTCAACTATTTTCATACAGAGAAATGTTTCAACAGTTATAGTTATTGTTATTCCATGGAACAATGTAAATAGTTCAAATTTGATAAGTTCATTATGATTTCTTTTCCTTGTTTACCTTCTCAAGCATCTCTTGCTTCTTGTATCTGAATGTCAAATTTTCTATTCAACTCTGGTTCTTTCCTCAATAATGCTTGAAAGTCCTCTATTCCACTGAATGACCAAATTTTCCCCGATATGATATGTATAACATATCATATTGCTTACCATCTCAATGAAGTGAGTGGGGAGGGAGGGATAACATTTAGAAATGAAAACTTAACCACAAATGTTAAAAATTGGTTTGGGGACAGTTATGTGGCACAGTGGAGAAAGTACTTGGCCCTAGAGACAAGAGGACCTGAGCTAAAATCTGGCCTCAGAAACTTCCTAGCTGTATGGCCCTAGACCAGTCACTTAACCCTGATTGCTTTCCCCTCCAAAAAATGGGAAAAAGTTTTTACATGTAGTCAGGGAAAATATTTTTCTTTTAAAACTTCATGTGCAATATGTTTGATTTACCTTAATTACTTAATATACATCTTATCTATTATCTATCTGTTTATGACTTGACTTCCATATAAGAATATTAATAGTGTAGAGTAGTAGGTAAACTGATGTACCTGAAAATCAGGAAGATATTGGTTCAAATTCAAGATCTGCCGTTTGTTAGTTGTATGACTATGAACAAATCACTTAATATCTCTGAGTATCAGTTTCTTCATTTGTAAAATGAGAAAGCTGGACTGAATAGCCTCAAGATGTTATTTAGGTTGAAATCTATCATCCTATGAGCTATCATGCCTCTTCTTTGGTCTCCCTGACCATTTAGTCTCTGTCTCCATTGCTGCTCCTCATCCTCTGTCCATCCCTTAAAAGTATGTTTCCTAGAAAGTTTCATCTTTGAGCATCTTTTCTTTTCAATTTCTCATTTATTCTCATAACTTCAGTGGGCACATTCATGTAGATGATTGCCAAATCTACATATCAATCCCCAACCTCCCCCCACCTCCAAGAGTTCTAATTTCATTATCCAACTGTCTCTTGGATGTCTTGCTGAGATGACTTCTATCCCCCAAACCCCTGAACATGTCTAAAACTGCATTCATTATTCATTTTATTCCTCTTTAATTTTTTTCCTCTTGCTAACTTTTCTATTGCTTATGATGGCTGCTCTATTTGAATGAATAAATGAATGAATGAAAAAATGTTATGTAGTGATTACTATGTGCTAGGAACTGTGCTAAGCTCTGAGGATTCAAATACAAGCAAGACAGTTCATACACTTAAATAACTTGTGTCCTGTTAGGGGAAGAGAATTTATATATGAAAACAGTAGTCATGGAGGGTGTTTTGGTCTTCAAAGTGGCAGTGACAATAAGGGGAATCATAAGACAATTAATTGACATGTATTTCCAAGTATGTATTGTATTGTATTGATTCAATTACTATTCCCAAAGCTAGAGATGTAAAGGTATGGGGAAAAGAGGACAATATATATGGCAGAATAATAGAATGTTGGGTCTGAAACCTCAGATATGATGAATTATCTGCAGTCAGAAGTTTATGTCCCCAGAACATGAGTTGGACTGACAGAGGAGAGACTTAAGGTGGAAATAGCAGCATAGTAAGATTGGCATGATTGATTTTGGGGCTGCTATATTCCACTACCTCTCACTAGTCAATCTTCCCAGTCATGCAAGCTTATAACCTTGAAGTAATCTCTGATTCTTTATTCTCTCTCACTCCAAATATACAATCAGTGGTCAAGTTCTGTCAATTCTACCTTTGTAATAGTTTTTGTATATGCATCCCCCTCACACCTTCAATTGCAGTGACCCTTGTTTAGACTTACATCTCTTTTTGTCTAAGTAATTCTAAAAGCTTCATAACTTGTCTTCTTGCTTTCAATCAATTGTCTCTTCAACCCATCTTCTCCTTGGCAATATTCTCACTCATCCTTTTGTTGGAGTTGTTTCTGTATATATCTTCAACATACATATTGGATTTCAAGGTTCATGAGTACATGGTCTATGTCATAATCCTATTCATATTTCTTGTACTTAGGACAGTCCCAAGCACTAGTAGACTCTCAATATGCATTTATTACATGGATTATTTTTGTTGAATTATACAATGCTGTGCATAAGAGAAAATGTAATGTAATTTTTTGCAATAAAAATTGTGTTTCATGGGGGCAACTTTTATAGCAGAAAATAATCAAGGTATTTCTGAACACAGAATTTAGATATTTCTTTATTTTTACATGGAATTCCTCAGCCTCTTCCCTAAAGTAGAAATTCAGGCATCCAGCTGTTGCTGTGATAAAAGGCACAAGTAGAATTTACAAACTAGACTTCTGAGAGAGTTTGAGTCTATTAACATGTTGTTTCACTGACAATTTAACCAGTTTATATCTGGAACTCCCAATTAAGCAGGATCATACAGCAAACTTAGTCTCTTTTTAATCAGTGGTTTAAGCTTGTGTGTGTGTGTGTGTGTGTGTGTGTGTGTGTGTGAGAGAGAGAGAGAGAGAGAGAGAGAGAGAGAGAGAGAGAGAGAGAGAGAGAGAGAGAGATACTATTAGGGAAGGAGGTTGATCATCAGTATATTGGTTTGGCCATGAATAAATCAACAAATATTTATTAATCATTCACTATGTGCCATTCACTGTGCTAAGTGCTAGGATACAAATATAAAAAGAGATACATAGTACAATGGTTACTGAACTGGTAGACCACAAATGTGGAATCAAGATGCCATAGGTTCAGATCCGGCCACTGCCACAGACTGGCAATATTATGCTGCCTAAGTTTCTTCCTTTGCTAAGGAAATCAAATTTATATTTTTTTAAAAACGGTCAAATCATATTTTTTATTATGGAGGTATAATAATAGGATTCTGGAAAAGTTACTTCTCAGAAAATGCCTCTATAGAGAAAAAATTCACTTCATCATAAGATATGAAGAACTTGATTCATCCAGCCCCAGATAATATGGGGAGGGGGAACTACTGATTCTAGAGACCAAATGGAGCAGTCAGTGAGGAGAGGAGTTAAGAAGGAATAGAACAAATTCTCCTTCCTTTTCATTGAATAGTAAAATTAGTATTTGGAATTAATCATAACAATTTTTTGTTGCTTTAACTCTTATGTTTTCCCCTGTGGTACATAGTAGTAAAACTCCTAAGAAACCCAAGAGAGAGAGAGAGATGTAGAAGAGGAATTGTAAATTTGTGTCCCTTCTGGGAATCAATGTATAGATGAGAGGAGTCCCAAGGGAAGAAAAGGAGAGCTTGGTAACCTTTGGAGTTTCATGTATAAGAGAGCAGGGAACAGAAAGCTAGTGTGGGATCCAGAGAAATTTCCAGGGGCTTTACACACAGGAAGGCAGAATTGTTAGTCTGTAGGTAAAATCTCATCAGTAGTTGACCATGAAAGACTAGAGTTGGGGGAAAGATTAAGGTTGGCTATTTAGATTTGAGAATCACCTAAGTAGAGACAGTGCCTGAAGTCATAGGAACTATCAAACTTGCCAATCCTGGGGAGTACCTATGCAGAAAGGGCAGGAGATGATTAAAGATCCAGTGAAAAAGCAAGAAACAAAACAGGAGAGATAAGTGAAAGCTGTATCATATATATCAAGGAAGGACAATGTGTCCTGGATTTTGTAGGAAAAGAATGACATTAGATTTTTAACAGTTAGTATAATAATTCCCAATTTGGGATCTGGGACAAGATCAAGAGGAAATGGAAAAGAAAAAAAATCTAGATATTATTGGGCAAAATTAAATAGAATTTTTAAATCTCAGGTACTATTTTAAATTGTAAATAAATCAGACTGAAACCTCCAAAATTAGACAAGAAAGAAAAAGAATATCTAATTTTTCTAGAAATCCTAAAAGGAAGGAGGAAAAGAATTAGACAAATCACCACAGTAATCTCTTAAAGGAACAGGTACCACAAAGAAATCAATATTGAAAGGGCTTACAAAACATATTGGTGGATATACCTCAATAAAGGCACTCTCAAGTCAATGGTGGAGAATTTTTGAGCTAGGGGATAAAGGAAGGGTTTAAATAGCATATAGAAGAAAAATGAATGATATCCTATACCAAAATAACACAACACAGTTCCATATTTTGTAGTAATTACCATATAATGCTGTGTGAGTGTGTGTGTGTGTGTGTGTGTGTGTGTGTGTGTGTGTGTGTGTGTGTGTGGTGGGGGAGGTTTAAGAGGAATGGCAAAGTACATCCTCCATATCAAAAAAATGTAGAAATGGTAGTCCATAGGTTCCTGGTGTAAAGTGTTTTTATTGAAAGAGAAGATGGGCATCTATCTTTTTTTTTAAATGAAGTCAGAAGAACATAATTTGCTCAGTCTTTTTTGTATTGGAGTAATATGAAGCTACAATTTGGAGTGTGGTAGGGAGAGAAAGATAGAGAAATGAGAATAATGCTTTCTAACGTAAGAAAGCAAAATGGTAAGAAACAAACTAAACAAACAAACAAACAAAAAAAAACAGGCATAGTAAGGGAGAAAGAGGAAGTTTGGTCCTCTGTTTAAGTTCTCTTCAATTCCTCTCCAAATGGGACTGAGGAATAAAATTTTAAGTACTAAGAAAAGAAGGGAGGCACTTAATGAGCAAATGTAAGCACTGTGTGCAACCTGATGAAAGTAGTGAGATATTTTCATTTGAGAAGGGAAAGTTATGTCCCATTTAATTGCAAAAAGTCAATGACAGGATTTTACACAGCTGCAAAACTTTTCCCTCAATCCTGGTTTCTGCCAAGCCCCCTGGATAGAAAAGCAGTTCTCTTCCTTCTGTGAGGTAATTAGGAAGTGAGAGTGCTAACCACTACTGGCAATCAAAGCTTTTTTTTTAACTAGAGAAATGAAAGCTCACTATAATTCTCCACTTGAACTCTGTATTGGATCTCTTCCATGACAATGATGAACAGTGAATACTGTTGATGAGCATGCTTCCCCCCATTTTATGCCTTACTTCATATTAACAATCAGATCATTGAACAAAATTCTAATGTGATGGCTCTACTATTATAAGTATATAATAAAACAAAGACAGATTTCAACATCTGGCCTAATAACAATAGCTGGCATGTATTACCTTTTAATGGTTTATAAAATTCTTTAAATGATCTCATTTGATTGTCACAATAACTCTGTGGGGTAGGGGTAGCAGATAACATCATGCCAACTGGAAAGATAAGGAGATTAAGATTCAGAGAAATAGATTTACTTGCTGATGATCCCCCAGCTAGTTACTAGAAGATTTGAGGCCACATCTCTTCTGTGAATATATAGACATGAGAGGTAGAATACTGAGTTTGAGGAATAGCTGGTAGTTTAGTTTTGCTAGAATTTTGAGTGCACTAGGAGGGGAAAGGGTTAAACTAAAATAATGCTGGAAACATACATTAGAGTAAAATATATCGTAAAGGGCTTTGAATTGCTGGCTAAAGAGTTTACATTTTATTCTAGAAGCAATAGGGAGCCATTAAAGTATTTTGAAAATTTAGGAAGGTTATTTCAGTTACTGTGTGGAGGGTAGATTGGAGAAAGGAGAAGCTAGAAGGAAAAAAAAAGATTGATCAAGAAGATATTACAACTAAAGTTTAATGTGAAGGCATCCGTAGAACCTATATTTGATTGCATGTCACTACGAGGTGGGGGGGGGAAGGGGGAAGCAGAGGGCAGGAGAGAAATTTTGGAACTCAAGGGATTGTAGAACTGAATTTTGTAAACTAAAAATAAGTAAATAAATTTAAAAAAGAAGAAATTACAGCAAGTTAGGTGACAAACCTGAATAGGGAGGTATCTATGTGGCACAGTGAATGTAGTACTGGGCCTAGCCAAGGAATACCTAAGTTCGAATCTAGCCCCAGACACCTGCTAACCCTATGACTCTAGGTTAGTCATTTGATTTCTGAGGATAAAATGAGATATTTGTAAAGTGTTTGAGCAGTGTCTGAATAAATGCTTGTTTCTTTCTACTCCATGTACATAGAGAGAATGGCGTCCTTGTGAGAGATATTGTTGAAGTGGAACCTTCAGGAGAGAGCAGATGATTATATGTGTATGGAGGGTAGTAAGAATAAAGGAAGACTCATCTCTATTGCCAAGGTTTTTATCCTGGGTCATGAGGTGGGTAGTGGTAGACTCAATGGAAAGAGGGGATTTTTGAGTAAGGAACATGTTTAGGAAATAACACGATGTGTTCCATTTTGTACATATTGAGTTTGAAATTATGAGGTGTTCAGGGGGTGAGTTGGAACAGGAAGACAAAGTTTTGAAGCAAGAGAATTTGCCATAGAACTCTGAGATGTCATCTGCTCCCATTATAATGGAACTCATAGGAACAGATAAAATCACAAGGGAGGCAGTGTCAGGAGAGACAAGAAGACAAAGCAGGGAAGAATCTTGGTTTGTGTTTTGGGGGAGGGAGATAGATGATAATCTAGTGAGGAGACTGGCAATAGGTAAAAATCAGGTCCAAAGTATTTCCTTCCCCAACACCTTTGTTTTCTCTTTTATATCCTTTAAATGAATCTGAAGATATCCTAACATTGTGTAACCTCCACTATGAACCAGTTTTTGCACATACTTAGTCAAATTCAGCGTCCTGCTCATTCTCAATGAATTTTCCATTTCATCATGAAACACAACCAAGACTGTGGTGTTAGAATCCAAGTATGATGGCTCTAATTTCACTGACTGTGAAAAAGATTTGATAAATGAGATCATATGACGGATTGCTGCCCTTCACTGCCATATCTCTTCCCCTGAGAAGATCAAATGTTCGCTGGCTGAAGTGGTTTCTGGGCTAACACAGGTATTAATATCCCTATGTTGCAGGGTCCGAGATATTAAGTGACTTGCTCATGATTACCCAACTAGTAAATGTCAGAGTTAGGACTTGAACTTGACTGTGGATCCATCTTTTTTCCCTTTATGCAAACCACACTGTGTCGTAGAACATTGAAATCATTACATTGATAGTGGAGAATACAGAAATGTTGAGAAACATGAACCCTAAACTGAGGTAGAAGATGGATAATTCTCCTATTTATGAAGAAATTTCTACCAGGCATCTACTTTCTTTTTTTAAAATTAATTTATTAGTTTAGTTTCAGTTAACAAGATTCAATTCCATAGTTCCTTGATTTTCAAATTTCCTTTACTTCCCTCCCCCCATGACAGCATATAGTCCAGTATAAGATCTGCAAATCCATTCATATTAGACATTATTCCAATTACAAAGGCGTATTGTACTAAGTGGGATGAAAGATGGTAAGGAAGAAATAAAACCAAACAACGAAAAGAACAAGATCATTTAGTTTGCTTCCATCAGGATTCAGGCTCAGTTCTTTCTAGTTATATCTCTGGATGGCGCTTTTCTCAATTTCTTGAGTCTTTTGGGATTGACTTATATCACTGCATTGCTGAAAAGAGTCCAGTCTGTCATACTTGGTCATCACAGATATGGTATGTCTGTGATTGTATACAAATTTCTTCTGATTCTACTCTTCTTGCTCAGCAACAGTTTGTATAAGTCTCTCCAGGTAATTGTGAAATCCATCACCTCCTCTTTTCTTATAGCACAATAATATCCCATTACATTCATATACCACAGCTTGTTTAGCCATTCCCCAATTGATGGGCACCCCTTTAGTTTCCAATTCTTTGCAACCACAAAAAGGGTTGCTAAAATATTTTTGTACATATGGGTCTTCCTCCCACTTCTATGATCTCTTTGGGATATAACCCTAGAAGTGGTATGAATGGGTCAAAGGGTATGAAATTTATTTATAATCCTTTGGGCATAATTCCAGAATGCTCTCCAGAATGGTTGGATAAGTTCACAATTCCACCAGTAATGTATTAGTGTTCCAATTTGTCCACATCCTCTCCAGCATTTGTCACTTTCTTGTTTTGTCATCTTAGCCAATCTGACTGGAGGGATGTCGTATCTCAGAGTTGTTTTGATTTGCATTTCTCTAATTAATAGTGATATAGAGCATTTCTTCATATGCTTATAGATATCTTTAATTTCTTTCTCTGAAAACTGCCTGTTCATATCCTTTGACCATTTATCAATTGGGGAGTGACTTGTATTCATATAGATTTGGCTCAATTCTCTATAAATTTTAGAAATGAGTCCTTTATCAGAGACTCCCACCTCCCTCTTGATCTTGGTTACATTGGCTTTGTTTGTACAGAAGCTTTTCAATTTAATGTAATCAAAATTATCCATTTTGCATTTTATAATGCTCTCTAATTCTTGTTTGGTCCTAAAATCTTCCCCTCTCCACAAGTCTGTCAGGTAAACTATTCCTTGCTTTCTCAAATTGCTTACAGTATCATCCTTTACACCTAGATCATGCACCCATTTAGACTTGATTTTGGTATATGGTGTTAGATAGTGATCTATGCCCACTTTCTGCCATACTGTATTCCAGTTTTCCCAGAAGTTTTTGTCGAACAGTGCATTCTTATCCCAATAACTGGGGTCTTTGGGTTTATTGAACAATAGATTACTATATTCATTAACTGCTGGGTCTCCTGCACCTAATCTATTCCACTGATCCACTACTCTACACCTCTGCCAGTACCAAGCAGTTCTGATGACTGCTGCTGTATAATACAGATTAAGATCTGGCATAGTCCACCTTCCCTAGCATTTCTTTTCATTAATTCCCTTGATATTCTAGACCGTTTGTTTTTCCAAATGAATATTGTTATTTTGTCTAACTCTACAAAGTAGTTTTTTGGCAAATTGATTGGTATGGCACTAAATATATAGTTTAGTTTGGGTAAAATTGTCATTTTTATTATATTAGCTCAATCCAGCCATGAGCAATTGATATTTTTCCAACTATTTAGATCTGATTTTATTTGTGTGAGAAGTGTTTTGTAGTTGTGATCATATAGATTCTGGGTTTGTTTTGGCAAGTAGATTCCCAAATATTTTATAATGTCTACAGTGACTTTAAATGGGATTTCTCTTTCTATCTCTTGTTGTTGAGTTTCATTAGAGATGTACAGGAATGCTGAGGATTTATTTTATATCCTGCAACTTTGCCAAATTTATTTATTGTCTCAAGTAGTTTTTTACTTGATTCTCTAGGATTCTCTAAGTATATCATCATATCATCTGCAAAGAGTGATAGCTTAGTCACTTCTTTGCCTAATTTCATTCCTTTGATTTCTTTTTTCTTCTCTAATTGCTACTGCTAGTGTTTCCAGTACCAGATTGAATAAGAGGGGTGATAGTGGACACCCTTGTTTCACTCCTGATCTTATTGGAAAGGCTTCTAGTTTATCCCCATTGCATATAATACTTGCTGATGGTTTTAAATAGATGCTAGCAACTATTTTAAGGAAGGCTCCATTTATTCCTATGCTTTCTAGTGTTTTTAATAGGAATGGATGTTGTACTTTGTCAAAAGCCTTTTCTGCATCTATTGAGATGATCATGTGGTTTCTGCTAGTTTTATTGTTGATATGCTCAATTATATTGATGGTTTTCCTAATATTAAACCATCCTTGCATTCCTGGAATGAATCCTATCTGTTCAGAGTGTATTATTTTTGTGATAAGTTGTTGGAGTCTTTTGGCTAATATTTTATTTAGAATTTTTGCATCTAAATTCATGAGGGAAATTGGTCTATAATTTTCTTTCTCTGTCTTATCTCTTCCTGATTTAGGAATCAGTACCATATTTGTGTCATAGAAAGAATTTGGTAGGACTCCTTCTTCACTAATTTTCCCAAATAGTTTGTTGAGTATTAGAATGAATTGTCCTTTAAATGTATGATCGAATTCACTAGTAAACCCATCTGTCCCTGGAGATTTTTTCCTAGGGAGTTCATTGATGGCTTGTTTGATTTCTTTTTCTGAGATGGGATTATTTAGGTAATTCACTTCCTCTTCAGTTAATCTGGGCAACTTGTGATTTTGTAAATATTCATCCATTTCACTAAGATTGTCATATTTATATGCATACAATTGGGAAAATAATTCCTCATTATTTTTTTGATTTCCTCTTCATTAGAGGTAGATTCACCCTTTTTATTTTTGATACTCATAATTTGGTTTTCTTCTTTCTTTTTTATCATATTGACTAAGGGACTATCAATTTTGTTGATTTTTTCATAAAACCAGCTCTTAGTTTTATTTATTGATTCAATAGTTTTCTTAATTTCAATTTTATTAATCTCTCCTTTGGTTTTCAATATTTCTAATTTAGTGCTAAATTGGGGATTTTCAATTTGTTCTTTTTCTAGCTTTTTCAATTGCATGTCCAATTCATTGACCTCCCTTTTTTCTAATTTATTCATGCATGCACTCAGGGATATAAAACTTCCCCTGAGAACTGCCTTTAGTGCATCCCACAAATTTTGGTATATTGTCTCATTATTATCATTCTCTTGAATGAAATTATTGATTGTTTCTATAATTTCTTCTTTGACTCATCCATTCTTTAGGATTAAATTGTTTCATTTCCAATTAGTTTTTAGTCTATCTTTCCATGGCCCTTTATTGCATATAATTTTTATTGCATCATGATCTGAGAATGATGCATTTAATATTTCTGCCTGTTTGCACTGGATTGTGAGGTTTTTATGCCCTAGTACATGGTCTATTTTTGAGTATGTACCATGCACTGCTGAGAAGAAAGTAAATTCCTTTTTATCACCATTCAGTTTTCTCCAGAGATCCATCATATCTAGTCTCTCTAAGATTCTATTCACCTCCTTAACTTCTTTCTTGTTTATTTTGAGGTTAGATTTATCGAGTTCAGAGAGGGGGAAATTAAGTTCCCCCACTAATATAGTTTTGCTATCTATTTCTTCCTCTAATTCCTTTAACTTCTCTAGGAATTTGGATGCTATACCATTTGGTGCATATACATTAAGTAGTGATATTACTTCATTCTCAATGGTGCCGTTTAGTAGGATATAGTTTCCTTCCTTATCTCATTTAATTAGATCTATTTTTGCTTTTGCTTTATCTGAGATAAGTATTGCTATCCCTGCTTTTTTTTTTTTTTACTTTAGCTGAGGCATAATAAATTTTACTCCAACCTTTTACCTTTACCCTGTGGGTATCTCTTTGTTTCAAATGTGTTTCTTGTAGACAGCATATTGTAGGATTATGGTTTTTAATCCATTCTGCTATCCGCCTCTGTTTTATGGGAGAGTTCATCCCATTCACATTCACAGTAATGATGACTGTCTCTTTCCCTCCATCCTATTCCCTCTCCTGTTTATGTTTTTGTTCCTTCCTTCTCTCTTCCCCTCCTTGAAGTTTTCCCCTTTGACCGCCCCCTCCCTCAGTGTTCCCACCCAGTGGCCCCCCTTCTTAACCTACCCTCTCCCCTTACTACTATTTCCCTCCCTTCTAATCCCCCCTTTAGTCTCCTCCTTTTCACCCCCCCCCCTTATCCTTCCACTATCTATAGGACACAATAAATTTTTATACTTATCAGAGTAAATTACTCCCTGTCTGATTCCAAACCAATGAGAGTAAATTTCAAACATGCTCCTCTCCCTCCCTCCTTTTCCTCTATTTGATGAATTTATGTGTCTATTCACATTAGAATCTTAAAATTCACTGATTAATTTGATCCCCCTTTGGACCAGAACCAGTGAGAATAATTTAAATGATGTTTAAATAAAATAGTTTAAATGATGTTCTTCTCCCTCTTTCTTTCCCTTCTTTTATAGTGTGTTTTGATGCCTCTTCAGATGGCATATTTTACCTTTTCCTAGCTCATCCTTTCCTTTTTCCCATTACAGTCTCTTTGATCCCCTTTTAATAGTCTTTTTTTTTTAGACTTCATGTTAGTGCATTCATACCCACACCCTCTATCTAAGTATAACCCTTTAGAAGGTCATGATAATCATAAAGATTTCAAATATTGACAGTTATCAGCTCCACATATAGGGATGTGAACATTTTGCTCTTGTTGCATCCCAAGTAATGAGCCTGTTTGTGGGTGTGTGCATGTGTGAGTCTGTGTTTCCCTTGTTTCCCTTTTTATATCTTTCTGGAGTCTTGTAATTGGAGATCAAATTTTCCATTGAGCTCTGGCTTTTTCATCAGAAAAGTCTGGAAGTCTCTCATTTCATTAAACGTCCATCTCCTTGCCTGAAAGATTATGCTCAGTTTTGCCGGGTAGTTAATCCTTGGTTGTAGTCCTAGCTCTCTTGCCCTACAAAATATCAAATTCCAGTCCCTCTGCTCTTTTAATGTAGAAGCTGCTAGGTCCTGTGTGATCCTAACTGTAGTTCCTCAATATTTGAATTGTTTCTTTCTGGCTGCTTGTAGAATTTTTTCTTTAATCTTGTAATTCTGGAACTTGGCTACTATATTTCTTGGAGTTTTCAGTTTGGGATCTCTTTCAGGAGGAGTCCGGTGAATTCTATCAATAGCTATTTTATCTTCTGATTCCAGGACCTCAGGACAGTTTTCTTTGACAATCTCTTGGAGGATGTTGTCTAGACTGCTTTTTTCATTGTGGCTTTTTGGTAGACCAATAATTCTTAAGTTGTCTCTCCTGGATCTGTTCTCTAGGTCAGTTATTTTTCCAGTGAGATATTGTACATTTTCTTCCAATTTTTCGATTGTTTTTTTTTTTTTGATTGACTCCTGCTGCATCATAGAGTTCTGAGTTTCAGTTTGATTGTATCTAATTTTTAGCGAATTATGGTCTTCAGTTAGTTTGTGAAGTTCCTTTTTTAGGGAGGTATTTTCTCCAATTACTTCACTAATTTTACTTTTTTTTTTTAAACAAATGCTTTATTAACTTCTGTTTTACATCGTTCATTTCCGCCAGATTTTGGGTTACAATCATTTTCCCCCCATTATTCCCCTACCCAACCTCCCAGAATAGTAGTCCCACAAGATATAGCTTCCTCCAATCTGCTCTTTCCCATACCTTCTCCCAACCCCCCATCGACTTTTCCATTAGAGGAAGGTGAATCTTTGTGTCCCAATGCCTGCACATCTTATCTCCCTATTAGAAGCAAAAGAGTATTAATAATAGTATTTATATATATTTGAAACATTTAATGTTATGACCTCGAATTTCAGATCCATTTCCTTCCTCCCTTGTCACCCATTCCTTCTTGGGAGATAAGTAATTCAGTATATGTTGTACATGTCTAGCTATGCAAAACATTATCATAGTAGATATATTGTACAAGGCTGCTTATAATTCCCTCCCACTCATCCCACCCCCAACCTGGTCCATTCCCTACATGATCCTGTCCCTCTTCTATAGTGGGTACTTCCAACCTCCCCTCCCCACAAGGATGCCCTCCCATCCATCATCCCTCCTCTCATCCCCCTTCCCCCTATCCTGCTGCAGGTTGAGATATCCCATTTAGTATGTATGTCATTTTCTCCCTGAACCAAATTCAATGTGAATGTGGTTTTGCCTTTTTAGCCTTCCTTATTCTCCCCCTCCTTTGCAGCCACTTCCCCCTGCTTCTTCTACATGGGATAGTTTACCCTACCCTGTCTCTCCCCATCTCCTCTTGCCACTTTCCTCTCTCACCTCATAATTTCATCCCTTGAGTATTCTCCCTTCCCAACAAATTCAACCTATGCCCTCTATCCATATATAACTGTAACCATATATACACACATTCACATATGTATTCATATGACCATACCCTCTTCTTCCATTATTTTCATAGTGAGAATGATATCATCAGTCACAGTTATTGCTTTTCCATATAGGAATGAAAATAGTTCAACTTTGATAAGTTCCCCTTGATCTCTCTTCCCTGATTACCTTCTCAGGCATCTCTTCATTCCTGTGTCTGGATGTCAAATTTTCTATTCAATTCTGGTTTTTTCCTCAAGAATGCTTGAAAGTCCTCTATTCCACTGAATGACCATATTTTCCCCTGAAACAAGATACTCAGTTTTGCTGGGTAGGTGACCCTTGGGTTCATTCCCAGTTCTTTTGCCCTCTGGAATATCATATTCCATGCCCTTTGATACCTCAGTGTAGAAGCTGCCAGGTCCTGGGCTATTCTGATTGTATTTCCACAATATTGAAATTGTTTCTTCCTGGCTGCTTGTAGTATTTTCTCCTTGATCTGGGGATTCTGCAACCTGGCTATAATATTTCTGGGAGTTTTCTTTTTGGGATCTTTTTCAGGAGGTGATCGGTGGATTCTTTCAACCTCTATTTTGCCCTCTGGATCTAAAACATCAGGGCAGTTTTCCTTGAGAATTTCTTGAAGGGTGATTTCTAGGTTCTTTCCTTGATCATGGCTTTCAGGTAGTCCAATAATTTTTAAATTGTCTCTCCTGGATCTATTTTCCAGGTCAGTGGTTTTTCCCATGAGATATTTCACATTGCCTTCTAATCTTTCGTTTGTTTGGATCTGCTTAACAGCATCTTGATTTCTCATAAAGTCACTAGCTTCCATTTGCTCCAGTCTAACTCTGAAGGAATGAATCTCCTCAGTGAACTTTTGAGATTCTTTTTCCATCTGGCAAATTCGACTTTTTAAGGCATTCTTCTCCTCATTGCCCTTTTGGGCCTCCTTTGCCATTTGAGCTAGTCTATTTTTTAAGGTGTTGTTTTCCTCAGTCAGGCTGTTGACCCTCATTTCATACTTTTCCTGCATCCTTCTCATTTCTCTTTCTAATTTTTCCTCCACTTCTCTTATTTGATTTTTTTTTTTAATGCAATTGGGGTTAAGTAACTTGCTCAAGGTTACATGGCTAGTCATTATTTATGCGTGGGTGCTCATTTTCTGAGGCCGGATCTGATCTCGGGTCGTCCAAACTCCGAGGCCGGCGCTCTTACTCACTGCGCCACCTAGCCGCCCCTTTAGGGCAATTGGGGTTAAGTAACTTGCCCAAGGTTACACAGCTAGGTTTTCATTTGTGTGGATTAAGTGTCGGAGGCCGGCTCCGAACTCAGGTCCTTCTGATTCCAGGGCAGGTGCTCTATTCACTGTGCCACCTAGCCGCCCCTCTCTTATTTGATATTTAAAGTCCTTCTTAAGGTCCTCTATGGCCTGCAACCCACTCATGTCTTCCCCTGGGGCTTTTGGAGCAGGACTTCTGACCTCACAGTCCTTTTCCCGCTCTATGCCCCCAAAATAGGAGTCTAGGGTTGCATTGTTCTGTTTCCTTTGCCTTGGCATGTTGCCACTTAATTGCTTGACTTTTGGGCTTGTTGCCACACTATGGCTTTAAGGCCAGATAGAGGAATTTTCCTCCCGAACGTGTGGGGGGCAACTTCCGTTTCTGGCAAGCTGTAAACCCACCCACAAGTTTCACCCTAGATCACAATCCAGATCCAGGGAGGTTAAAGCAAGAGCGATTACCCCCCAAGACTCATTGCTGGATCTCCCCACGATTAGTAGGCTGAGAGCCGGAGCTGCCTCTGGAAACTGCAAAATGGCGTGTCTCCTCAGTGGCTTCTAGCCCCCAGGGGAGGGAGCTGACGCATTCCCCAAATACAGGTCCCAACGTCCACAGGACACTAACCTCTTACTTTGTCCTAGGCATGTCTATGTTGATAATTCTGGAATCACCACAGCTCCTGGTGTTCTGGGGTTCCTCCAGCTGGCTGCTGGCCCTGCCGCCCTGGGGCTAAAGCCTCCGCTCAAGCGGACCTGCGCTCAGCTCCTGTGCTCTGCACGCTGCCAGGTCCCAGACCTCTGCACTGGTCCTTCCTGCAGGGTTGCTGGGCTGTCCTCAGCGGGAGGTTAGCTTCTCTGTGTCGTTCTGTGAGTGCTGGGGCTCCAGAAGTTGTTCAGAGTCCCCTTTTACATAGTTTGGGGGGAATCTGAGGGCAGAGAGACTTGGACGAGCTGTTTCTACTCCGCCATCTTGGCTCCGCCCCCACTAATTTTACTTTTTAAGGATTTGTTTTCTTCACTGAGACTTTTTTCCAAGTTGGTCACTGCTTCCGTGATTTGGTCTTTAAAATTTTTCTTAAGCTCCTCCAGGAACGCTATTTGGGCTTGAGACCAGATCATGTTTCCTTCTGTGGTCTCAGGTGTGGGTAGAGAGTCTATATTGTCCTGTGTATTTTGTTGTTCTTGCCCTGCATAGTATGCTCGAATAGACTTTTTTGCCTTCCCCTTCTCCTTCTCAGCTTCTTTTTTTCCCATTGTGACTTCCTGTTTCTTAGTTTCTCAGGCTATGAGTTTAGGGCCTGATCCTTGACTTGGAATACCTCTGGGTGGCTAGTTTATAGCTAAGTCAGGGAAATCAGTGAGGAATGTAGATGTGTAGGTGGGGCTGAGTCTGACCACTTCAGATTTCTGCCTCTATACCCCTGGGCTATAAGTAGGCTTTTGTTGGTGAGGTGAGGTGGGGCTTGTTGGGACCCCTCCCTCTCTTCTCTTCAGACTCCTGGCTGTCTCAGTTACACCCCTTCTTGGAGACTCTTAAGCCTGAGGCTATTTCCATTAACTTGGGATTTCAATGTGGGTGGGAGACTTATCTTTGGGTTTTCTGCTTCATGAAGGAGGGATGGGAGGATCAGAGCAGCTAGAATTTACTTTGCCATTCCAACCCCTGTATTATACAGGCAGGCAGTTTCTTTCTTTTTTTTTTTTTTTTAAGCAATTGGGGTTAAGTAACTTGCTCAAGGTTACACGGCTAGTCATGATTTATGTGTGGGTGCTCATTTTCTGAGGCCTGTTTCGATCCCGGGTCATCCCAATTCCGAGGCTGGCACTCTAACTCACTGTGCCACCTAGCTGCCCCAAGGCAGGCAGTTTCTAAACTTCCAGGTTGGGGGCCGAATGCAGCCAGAGAAGCCACTCTCTCCACTGGGGGCCTGACTCTCCTACCTGGCTCCAATGATCCTTCCCCTCTGCGAGATGACTGCGATTTGTCCTTGGTAAGTCTGCAGGCTGGGGCTTTTTCTCTCTCTGGTGTAGTCTGCTTGTCTGCTCTTAGGTCTGAGCTGTGCAGACCCCAGGCACTCTGTGCTCAACCTGTCCGGACACACTGGGCAACCTCCTGGGCTGGACTCTGCCACGCTGTCTTCCAGTGGGCTCTGTCACTCTGGAATCTGCTCAGATTCACCCTTTGAGACTTAGTGACAGAGGAACTCAGCGAGGTTACTGCTTCCTTTCCTCCATCTTGGCTCCACCCCCCCAGGCATCTACTTTCATAGCACACTTTTACATTTGTAGAGTGCTTTTCAGTTTTCAAGGTCTTTTCATACACATTTGATCTTCACAATAATCCTGTGAGTTAGGCAGAAGCTAGTTGCTATCCTAGTTCATAGTTAAGGAAACTCAGACCAGTATGTTGGAGTGGAAAAGAAAGCAAAGCTTACAAATGAGTACTACATAAAAATATCAATGTTAGTGCCATCATCATCATCATCACCCTCATCAGCATCACTACCATCAACATCATTATCATCTTATTTTTATTCTTATTCTGCTGCACAGAGTCTAGATTGTAGAAATAGAGCCCCAATATTTAGAATTTTCCTCCCCTTTGTCAAGTGTCAGTTTACATATAAGGACATCTACAGGAACATTTCAAGTATGCAAACTGTAACTTTCCACCTCCCCAACTATAGTCCTTCAATCCTTAGGGGGCTCCATTGTCCGAGTAAAAAGAATTTGCTTATCTTCAAAAATTAGGGAAGACAAAGGACCAAGGATATTTCTTCTTTTTGGTGGGATGAGTCTGGGGGCATAACCCACTTCTTTAAAATGTTGGGCACTGTCTTATCATCCTGAGTCAACAATAAAATAATAAAGCAGGAATCTGAAAATTCAGGGTCTATGAAAGCCAGGCTCACTATGAAGGAGAGCTAAGGCAGAAACAGTCTCCATATTTGGGAGCTACCATTAGTTAGTTTTTTAAGAAGCATTCTATTCCTTTCTCTGCAGTCTTATTTCAGAATACATCAACAAACAAATCAAGGCCTTTGGCTGATATGTAAAATCCAGGTCAGCATATTGGGAGCACAGAGCTTGAAACTCATGCATGAAGACTTTCCTTGGGAAATGCAAAATTGTGCCTAGTGCCACCTACAATTAGAGGCAATCACCCTGTACTTGTTTTTCAGAACTCTTTAATCATGGGCAGTTCAATAATTAGCTGTCTACAGTTGGGAGAAGGGTGAGATCAACTACTTGCTGAAGGCAGCCAAAGTTTTAATAAGTTTCAGACATTAAAAAGGGTGTACTTATTCCACATGCCATTGCTTATAATTAGTAGCTATTTCTGTATGTGTTGCATATGCCCAATCCCTGCATTAATAATCTGAAGAATTACCCACTCACTCTGTCGATTAACTTACAGAGCATGTATTATTTATAGCAATATTTGTTTTTTGACCTATCTGCTTGACATGATCCATTTCCATCCATTAAGGCATTATCTACTTTAGTGAAACATGCATCATAAATGAAATATTGATTTTGAAAAATGCTTGACTTTTTCATAAATAATTCCTATAAAGTAAAAAATGTATTCTAAACTGAAAAAAAGTGAAAATAGTGCTATTTAAATAAGCTCTGTGCTACTCAGATTGTTAGAAAAAAAAAGATCAAAATAATGTATTGTCTCAGTATTTCTTTGGGGGATGAAATTCATTTCTTAGATTGTAAAATGATGAGCTCTTGAAATTCCTCCTCGCTTCACTACACACATTTAGGCAGTTTCAGGTATTTTATTAAGTCAACTTAAATATGGAAGAAAGAATTAAATGGAGATTATAAATTTGGTTTGCAAATGAGCTTTCTGATTCTGAGGTTAGGATGTTAACTGGGAGTTCAGACAGGCAGCACAGGGTTATAGCTATTCTTTCAATCTGAAGGTATATCAAGGATAAGGTGCTCTGCATTAATACTACAGTATTGGTCCTTTGTTTTTAAATTCTTGCTATAAGCAGTATTTTTTCCCCTGTCTAGTAGTATAAGTGGATTTGCTACAATTGCTTATTACCTTGCAATGGTTACTTCTTTTGATGAGAAACGGCATGTTGTAGCGAAGATAACAAAGCAATAGAAGTATGAATATGATTTCTTCTTCTAGATACAGTACTTAGTCACTATCACTTCTATTTTCTTGGCCTTGGCTTCCTCATCTGCAAAGTGGGAAGAATTTTCATCTGGGTGATAGTAAAGAGAATGGTAGAGGCACTGGAGCAAATGGGCATTGGGAGATGTGTCCAATCTCTGCTTGGCATGAGAAAGGGCAAACCCCAAGGATCATATGATGAAGAACCAGAAGGGACCTTAAAAGTCATCTCATAGGGGCAGCTAGGTGGCGCAGTGAGTAGAGCGCCGGCCCTGGAGTCAGAAGGACCTGAGTTCAGATCCAGCCTCAGACACTTAACCCACACAAACAAAAACCTAGCCGTGTGACCTTGGGCAAGTTACTTAACCCCAATTGCCCTAAAAGTGGCGGCTAGGTGGTGCAGTGAGTAAGAGCGCCAGCCTCGGAGTTGGGATGACCCGAAATCAAATCTGGCCTCAGAAAATGAGCACCCACACATAAATAATGACTAGCCGTGTAACCTTGAGCAAGTTACTTTAACCCCAATTGCTTTAAAAAAAAAAGTCATCTCACCTAGCACCCTTATTTTACAGATGAAGAAACTGAGGCCTAGAGATATTAAGTAACTTGACTAAGACAATAAAAGTGACAAATGGTAGAGCAGGAATTTAAACCTAAATACTTTAACATTAAAGTTAATGGCACTGGTTGTCTTCTGAGTCAGTTGTCTCTGTGACACAAATTCTTTGCCTGTAATATAGGACATGTGGACTAGATAATTGATAGAATTCCTTCTGTGATTATAAAGTCCTCATAGATGACATGGGGATAGTTGGATGATTAAATCCTTGTCCACTGAACAGGTCTTTTGGTCAAGGTTTTTGCTGCCTCCCCTCTCTTATCACACAGCAGGGATTGTGGTTCAGGCTCATGGAGCAAAATAAATTCAAAGATTTTTTTGTCTAATACATAGGACTTTCTTCATAGAAATATCATTTCTTATATTGATTGATTTTAGTGCTGAGGTATTTTATCTTTGAGAAGAAATTAGAGCATAATCATGTTGAAAGAGTGGGATGTCCCTTGTCAGCTTCTGATCTCTATGAGGCCTCCTGAGATTCTAGGATAAAAGTTTTAGACTATAGCTGGATCCTTTCATGATTTGAGGTGGCTGAGTTTGGGAAAATAAGAATTTCTAATTCTGAGACCTTAGAAAAGCTTTGTTCATGAAAAGATACCGATAGCACCTCTGGATATAAATGTAGACAATAACATTTTGGCGAGCTAAGTACAGATTGATATAAACCTAAAGGGAGAGGGTTTTTTTCCCTTTTAAAAAAACTTTTCAGTGCTTCAGTGACTGTTATCTCATCAAGAACAAATGAAAAAAAAAAACATTTGCAAGGAGCTTTGCAAACCTTAGAATGCTATCCAAACACTACCTATTTGATTCTATCTCATCAATCAGAGTATTCTCTCCTTTGGAGCAGGTTGTAACACATCCATGACTGGTCAAACCTGGGTGACTGTTGTCCCTATTCCTCCATTTCTAAGGTATCAGTGGAAAACCCGGCCTGTTTTCAGTTATTATGTGTTGTTTGTCCTTCATTTCCAAAGACCAATGACATCACTGCGTGAATGTCTTGGCTTGCACATGGATTGGATTTAAGTTAGGTAAAGCCACACAGTGTTGTCAGCCTCACTCTCTCTTCCATTCATCAAAAGTCCAGTAGCGACAGAAGTCACAGTTACCACAGACACCATACCTGCATGCTACATGACTGACCCACCATCACGAAAACAAATGTCCACATTTGGGCAACGTGTATTTTGTCCTTGGTTCTTGACCTCCCCCTCATTCTGTCCCATTCTTCCATCTGGTCCAGCTGACGTAAACTTCTAAAATCCCAGGAGAACATAGCAATATTCACATAAAAGGAAAGAAAATAGATCCTTAGGGACAATTTTAAAGTAAATGCTTGCGTGAATGAGTAAAATTTCTCTTTTATACACTTATTGGGCTCCTTGCTGCTATGTTCTCCTCTCTCAGGTAGGATATGGAAATTATATAGACACTGTTACAGTCATGTTGTTTTCCATTATAGTGGCACTGGGTTTAAGCCCAGCAGGAGACTAAGACTGTCATGCCTCCTCTCCTTCACCCTCTCACTTTACTCAAAACTAGGAAGAAATTATATAGATAATAGAAATTTAGAGCAAGAAGAATCCTTATAAACCCCCTTCATTTTATAGTTAAGGAAATGGAGGCCCAGAAAGAGATCAGATTCAAGGTAATACCCAGATAGGAAGGGCGGGGCAGAACTGGGATTTAAACACAAGTCTTATGACTCCATACCATTACTCTATTACACTAGAGTAACTCTTTAGCCGCTTAAAGCTCCATTATATTAAATTATAATAGTAACAGCATTTTACAAATATTATTTCAGTTTATCTTCACAGCAATCCTGCGATACAGGTGCTATTACTATCCCCACTTTATAGACAGGAAAGTGAAGCAAGTCAAGGTCAAGTGACTTGACCAGAGTCACACAGCTAGTTAAGTGTCTGAGACTGGATTTGAAATGAAGACATCCTTACTTCAAAGCTCATGCTCTATCCACTGAGCCATGCAGCTGCCTTACTACTTAACATTTATTAAGTACTTATTATACTTACTGCTCTGGAGAGCAGGAGTTATTCACCTTGTTTATGTATAGACCCCTCTACAGTAAAGACCTATGGACCCTTCCTATGAATAATGTTTGTAAATTCATGAAAAAAAAATAGATAGTATTTCAAAGGAAACCAATTATTTTGAAATAGTTATCAAAATATTAAACACAAGTTCACCCTGTAAGAGTCCCTGTAGTATAGATAGAATATTAAAAAAATAGGTCCATAGTTCAAGTAGCTTACATTTTCCTCTGGGTAGAAAATGAGGATGGAGTAGCACCAACACAAGTGAGGAAAGAGTACATTGCAGACATAGGAGACTCTTTGTCCAAAGGTACAGAGGTGGGAGATAAGATGTTATATATAAGGAGAACTAAGTGACCAATTCCCTGGTTTAGAGAATACATGATGGGGAGTAATGGGAAATGAGATCAAAGATGGCAGAAAGAGCCAAATTGTAAAGGTTTTTAAATGAAAAGGGGAATACATTGCATTTTATTCTAGAAGCAAGAGGTGACCACTTAAAATTTTTGAGAGGGGATTGATGTGGTCAGATAGCTATTTTAGGAATCAATATTACCCTCACTCCTACAAAGTACATAACAGGATAGGGCCTCTTGAAATTACTACTCTGAAGTTTCTTTCCCTGACTACACCTCTCTGTACTTTCATATCCATTCATATCATCTCCACTCATTTGGTAGCCTATTATTCTTTACTTTTCCACTATGGCTTCTGGAACTTTCTCTCTGTTTAAAGGAAGAAAACCCTTTTCTATTTTTTTTTTGTCTTTTATATTAGATCTATGTCTTTCTTCTTGGAATTACTTGATCATTTCTTGTATTTATTTATATGTGTACATAATGTCTTTCTCCCTCATTCTCAAAAGAATATAAGTTCTTTGAACCAAAGGACTGTTACATTTTTTTTATAGTCCCATAATCCAGCTGAGTGACTGGTATAGGAGCTTGATAAATACTGCTGAATTGAATTTAATTGAATTGTGAATACTTATTGATAGCTATGTTGAAGACTAACTGGAGAGGGGGTAAAATAGAGTCAGGATACCAATAAGGAAGGTATTACTACAGTTCAGGAGGGAGGCAATGAGGTCCATAATAAAAATGATAATAATATTAGCAATAAAAACAACTGACATTTCTATAGCACTTACTATGTGTCAGGTCCTGTGTTAAGGACTTTACAATTATTATCTCATTTGATCCTTAACACTGGGAGGTAGGTGCTATTATTATTTCCATTTTATAGATGAGGAAGCTGAGACAAACAGAGGTAAAATGACTTGCTCAGGGTCATATAGCTAATAAGTGTCTTTGGCTGGACTTAGGTCTTCCTGGCTTTAGGTCCAGCTTTTTTTTTTTTTTTTTGCTTTTTTGGAGGGCAGTTGGGGCTAAGTAACTTGCCCAAGGTCACACAAGGTCCAGATTTCTTTGTTTAAATGACGTTTTCTTTGGCATAATATTCAAGAAATATTAAGAATTATCTCTCCTTTCTAGATATTCTTTTCTGATCAACAAAATTCATAATTAATCTCTCTTTGTTTATGACCCATAGATAGATTGGAACTCCCTTTCCAGCGGTCAGGCACTGTGATGTTTATGACTTAATTCTTCCATGCTATTTGGGTTTATTTGCCTTTCAAAAAAATTGTACACTATTTGTATCTCATAACTCTGCTCAATTTTAGTTTTCTCCAAAGGCATGTGATTAAATATTGTTGTTTCTTATCAAATGATGCAATGGACACTTTTAAATGGGAGGACCTCTATGAACCGATGAAGAGAAAAGTGAGCAAAAAAAGAATAATCATTGCCCTGATAGCATGATTTCAAAGAACAGTTTTGAAAGACTTTAGAATTCTGATCCACTTCATGATGAACAATGAAGGCAAAAGAGTAAAGATGAAATACGATGATGATGATGAACTTAAAAGATGAACTTAATACACAGAGAGACATAGATTTTCAGATGGGAACAAAGTGGGAATTTTTTTAGTTCAACTATCAATATGAGGGCTTTGTTTTTTTGTGGGATTTAAAATAAAGTGTGTGTGTGTGTGTGTGTGTGTGTGTGTGTGGGAAGGGTAATGAAAAGAAAATATCATAAAAGAAAAAAAGCATAAACAGGTGAAAAAGAACTATGATTAGCAGTATAATAAAAGATTTTTGACAAAAAAAGACATTTTGTTAAAATGTGTACCCCAAATGAGCTCGCTCAACAGACTAACATTATTGTGATTATTTTTATTTTAAAAATACCTTTGTAGATTATCTTATTTTATATTGTATTAAAGACTACTATATGTATGAATAAAAGCATTCTTTCACATTAAAACATTTTAGAAGAAAATATTATAAATAATTAATTTCATTAAAATATATTTTTTTCCTCTTTAGAATTATGTTCAGCTTTGTAGGACAAGGAAATATTTATCTACAATTCATTTTCCTTTGCCTTTTAGTATATTGCATTCTAACTTCTTATTTAACATTGTTGATGAGGGGTCTTAGGAGATTCTGACTTGTGTTATTTGCTATGTGAACTTTCTCTTTTAAGCCTTTGGCAAGACTTTTTGTTTAAACTTTAATTCTGGAATGTGGTAACTATATTTCTGGATGAGTTAAATCTGGGGTTGGTTTCTTTTGGCATCTTGTCGATTCTATCAATCTGCACTTTCCCCTCTAGTTGTAAGACTTCCAAGAATTTTTTCATATAAGATTTCCTAAAATACCATATTCTAGTTTTGCTTCTGTTTTCCTGGGCGAAAAATTATTCTAAAACTGTCTTATAAAGCTTTTTCTTCCGTTAGTTGCTTTGTTTAGTAGAGAACTTATGTTCTTCCAAGTTAATGTTTCTTGTCTCATCTTTGATATTTTAAGATTTATCTCTTCCAGTCTCTTACAGGGTGTTCATAGATGAAATATAATTGTTCTGGATTTAATTATCTTTCAAATTTTTAAGGTTCTACCTTAACTTTTTATCTTTTTCTTTAATTATTTTATTAATATTTTCAATGACTCTTTTTTTTTTTAAAAGCAATTGGGGTTAAGTAACTTGCTCAAGGTTACATGGCTAGTCATTGTTTATGCATGGGTGCTCATTTTCTGAGGCCGGATCTGATCTCGGGTCATCCCAACTCCAAGGCTGGCACTCTTACTCACTGCGCCACCTAGCCACCCCTTTAGGGCAATTGGGGTTAAGTAACTTGCCCAAGGTTACACGGCTAGGTTTTTGTTTGTGTGGATTAAGTTTTGGAGGCCGGCTCTGAACTCAGGTCCTTCTGACTCCAGGGCCGGCGCTCTATTCACTGCGCCACCTAGCCTCCCCTTCAATGACTCTTGAAGTTCTTTTTTTTTGTTGTTGTTGTTCTAATTTTTTTCTATCTTTAAGAATAGGTTGCATCTGTCTTTATGACTGATTTATCCCCTTATATTTTTCTTCATTGTATTACGGTTGGTTTCTGGATTTTCTCTTATGCAAATGATTTATTTTTCCTTCTTGTTTTATATTGATACATTTCTTCCTCTTTGGAAAAGTTGAAGAGAACCAAAACTCTCTCACTCAGCTAACATTCTGGAAACAAGAATACCCGTGTTTCTCTCAAATCAAGGAGTGGTTCTTGGGAAAGATTTTGGCAAGAAATGAAAGATAGCCCCTGATATCAAGGAACTTACAATCTAATTGGGGGTGGGTGGGGAGAAAATGCAAAACATAAATCAGAAAAAGGAGAAGTGGGCATCTGGTATATGGACATAATGTTTGTACAGTCAAAACTAAGCAGAGCAGCTGGTGGAAAATGAAGAGGTGGTTGGAAATTCTGAGCCCTTTATAAAGGAAGGGAGGCTTTGGATTTTCCCCCGTGTCCTCTAGCCTTTTAATTATCAAGGAGAGGTGACTGAGACTATTTATTTATTTTATAAATAAAGGTTGGTGACAGGTTTTAAATTATATCTTTTCTTTAAAAGTTTGTTCTGTGTGATATTTTACATTACTATTTAATGCTTGCTTATTTTCAATTTTAATAAATATGTGTTTTTAATTCTTTAAAAAACAAATATGAAAATAATATGTGATTATAACCTAGATTTTACAGAAAGTGCATTCTCAGAAATAGAAAGCCATGTAAATCTAGGTACTTATTGCATTCTAGTGACAGGATATACTGATCACTAAGAACATTCTTTCATTGCTCTCATCCTCCTTCTTCCCTTACAGCTCATCCTCATTGTTTGTGGCTATAAGCACAACACTAAGAGTTTTTGCCTTTATACTACCTTACCTAAAGGCTTCAATTGTCTTAGTTAGTCCTATATGCTATATGCAATCACTTTCAGCCGCAAAATGCACCAAACAGCTGCAAACCAGAAGTATTAGAAATCAGTGCCTGCTCATCACTGCTGAGAGACATTTCTGGTAATATGTTTTCTTAACAATTTGGGGGTTGTTGAGAAGTGTCATACAACCAGGAGTCAATTAAAATAATCTCTACTACACTTGTTGGAGATTTTAAAATGTAGTACATGGAAGCTGCATGAATCTAGATTGCAATTATTTGGTTTCTGATGGTGAAGAACTGCATAATATATGTGCCAATGTTGTAATGTTAAAATAGGTTATTATAATTAGTTTTAACTATATTGCTTATAAGAATTCACTCTGCCTTCAATCTAACAAGCTGTCAGCTACCGATGTAATTCTGGCTAATGAGTGAACAACTCCCTTCTGTTCAAAGCAGAGCTGATGAACTTGGGTGTAGGCAAGGACAGAAAATGTAAAGGGTAGGCAGAGGTCAAAAGCTACACACAAAGAATGAGAGAAGAGAGATGCTGTTGACACATTTCTTTTTGGAGACAATTAATGAGCTAAGAAGTACCTGTACTTTAAAAAAAACAAAAACAAAAACAAAAATGTTTTTAAAGGAGAATAAAATTTTTTGGGAATCTAGCAAAGATAGTTTTGTAGTTTTGGAAACAATCACATAAGACTAATGCAGAAATGCATGAATTGAATTTAAAATTTCAAAATGTTGCCATGAAATATGCATTCATAATTATTTAAGTTTTTAGTAGAGTACTTCACCATTAATTACTGTAAACTGCCACCAGTATTGCCTTTGCTATGATCTAATTGATTGAATACTTTGGCTTCAACCAGATATGCTGTCAATTGTAACCATAAGAGAATAAAGCACTTTATATTCAATTGCCCCTTTCTTCTCACGTTATGAAGTCAACAAGCATTTATTAAGTACTTCCTATATGCTAGGTCCTGGGTTAAGCTCTTGGGATACAAAGAAAGTCAAAAACATGTTCTCAAATGAGCTTACAGTCTAATGAAGAAGGTAATGTTTAACCCAAATTATCTACAAAGGACATATGAAGGAAGACTCTATCAGCATCCAGAGAAAGAAATGATAATTAGAGGTATGTATAGAACGGTTATACACACACGCCCATACATATGTGTGTGTATACATATATATTTGTGTCTAATAGCAGTTATTTCTAGTGTGGGAGGGAAGGGGAGTGAAGAAAAAAAGGAAAAAAAGTTACATGATAACTGTACATATTTAAAAGTATTAGCAAATTGCACATAATAGATTCGTAGTTTCATGTACTGTCATCTTTTTTTCTATTCTACTATGTTATGGAAATGTTTGTTTTATTCTCAAGATCAGAATAAAATAAATAAAAATTTTAAAAAGTAAGTATGCACAAAGAAATGGATAGAGTAGAAAACCAATGGAGGAATGACATTAGTATTAAGGAGATCTGGAAGATTTCTTGCAGGAAATGGGGTTTTAAATGAGACTTGAAGGAAGGAAGGGAGGAAAGGAAGCAGAAATAAGAAGGGAGAGAATTACAGGCATGTTCTAGAGTCAAAGAAAATACCCAGTCAGGAGATGATGTGAATTGTGTGAAAAATAAGAAGGAGGCTGGTATTGCGGATTATATAGTATTTGTAGGGGGTGAAAGATGACTGGAGAGATAGCAAAGGGCCTGGTTAATGACTGTCTTTAAAAGCCAAACTGTGCATTTTTTATTTGATCTTATACCAAATAGGGATCATGTAGAGTTTATTGAATGAGGCAGTGGGTAAGAGACTGGAGTGGGGAAAGATGAGATAGGGAGACCAACCAGCAAGCTATTTCAACAGTCTAGACATGAGGCGATGAGGGCCTGCACTAGAGTGGTGGCTGTATCAGAAAAGAGAAGGGGAAATGCACAGGACATGTTACAAAGGTAAAATTGAAAGACATTTTCAATGGATTGGATAGCAGGGGGCAGGAGGGAGAGAAATTGAGGATGACACCTAGGTTGCCAGCTGTGTTGAAGTTGTATCTTGTTATAGACCCCTTCAAACTACCCCATCAGTTAGAATAGTAAGCATATTAGTAGCCAGTGTAAGGTAACAATAAATAGAAATTAAGAGTATAAAGACAAACACAGATGCAACTCAACTTGTCAAAATCTGACTCCTAAATTAGTTTAGACCATATCCAGAGACTATGTACTTAAAAAGCCAGTTAGACCAGCTTCTGGAATAAGAACTCACTATTTGACAAAAACTTCTGGGAAAACTGGAAAATAGTATGGCAGAAACTGGTCATTGACCAATATCTTTTTTTTTAAACAAATGCTTTATTAACTTCTGTTTTACATTATTCATTTCCGCCAGATGTTGAGTTACAATCGTTTTCCCCCGTTATTCCCCTACCCAACCTCCCAGAATAGCAGTCCCACAAGATATCGCTTCCTCCAATCTGCTCTCTCCCATACCTTCTCCCATACCCCCTTCGACTTTTCCATTAGAGGAATGTGAATCTTTGTGTCCCAATGCCTGCACATCTTATCTCCCAATTATAAGCAAAAGAGTATTAATAATAGTATTTATATATATTTGAAACATTTAATGTTAAGACCTCGAGTTTCAGATCCATTTCCTTCCTTCCTTGTCACCCATTCCCTCTGGGGGGATAAGTAATTCAGTATATGTTGTACATGTGTAGCTATGCAAAACATTATCATAGTAGATATATTGTACAAGGCTGCTTATAATTCCCTCCCACTCATCCCACCCCCCACCTGGTCCATTCCCTACATGATCCTGTCCCTCTTCTATAGTGGGTACTTCCAACCACCCCTCCCCCAAGGATGCCCTCCCATCCATCATCCCTCCTCTCATCCCCCTTCCCCCTATTCTGCTGCAGGTTGAGATATCCCATTTAGTATGTATGTCATTCTCTCCCTGAACCAAATTCAATGAGAGTGTGGTTTTGCCTTTTTTGCCTTCCTAATCTCCCCCTCCCTTGCAACCACTTCCCCTTGCTTCTTCTACATGAGATAGTTTACCCTACCCTGTCTCTCCCCATCTCCTCTTGCCACTTTCCTCTCTCACCTCATAATTTCATCCCTTGAGTATTCTCCCTTCCCAACAGATTCAACCTATGCTCTCTATCCATATATAACTGTAAGCATATACACACACATTCACATATGTATTCATATGACCACACACCCTTCTTCCATTATTTTCATAGTGAGAAAGATATCATCAGTCACAGTTATTGCTTTTCCATATAGGAATGTAAATAGTTAAACTTTGATAAGTTCCTTTTGATTTCTTTTCCCTGATTACCTTCTCAGGCATCTCTTGCTTCTTGTGTCTGGATGTCAAATTTTCTGTTCAATTCTGGTTTTTTCCTCAAGAATGCTTGAAAGTCCTCTATTCCACTGAATGACCATATTTTCCCCTGAAACAAAATATTCAGTTTTGCTGGGTAGGTGACCCTTGGGTTCATTCCCAGTTCTTTTGCCCTCTGGAATATCATATTCCATGCCCTTCGATCCCTCAGTGTAGAAGCTGCCAGGTCCTGGGCTATTCTGATTGTGTTTCCACAATATTGAAATTGTTTCTTCCTGGCTGCTTGGAGTATTTTCTCCTTGATCTGGGGATTCTGGAACCTGGTTATAATATTCCTGGGAGTTTTCTTTTGGGGGTCTTTTTCAGGAAGTGATCTGTGGATTCTTTCAACCTCTATTTTGCCCTCTGGATCTAAAACACCAGGGCAAATTTCCTTGAGAATTTCTTGAAGGGTGATTTCTAGGTTCTTTCTTTGATCATGGCTTTCAGGTTGTCCAATAATTTTTAAATTGTCTCTCCTGGATCTATTTTCCAGGTCAGTGGTTTTTCCCATGAGATATTTCACATTGCCTTCTAATCTTTCATTTGTTTGGATCTGCTTAACAGCATCTTGATTTCTCATAAAGTCATTAGCTTCCATTTGCTCCAGTCTAACTCTGAAGGAATGAATCTCCTCAGTGAACTTTTGAGATTCTTTTTCCATCTGGCAAATTCGACTTTTTAAGGCATTCTTCTCCTCATTGCCCTTTTGGGCCTCCTTTGCCATTTGAGTTAGTCTATTTTTTAAGGTGTTGTTTTCCTCAGTCAGGCTGTTGACCCTCATTTCATACTTTTCCTGCATCCTTCTCATTTCTCTTTCCAATTTTTCCTCCACTTCTCTTATTTCATTTTTAAAGTCCTTCTTAAGGTCCTCTATGGCCTGCAACCCGCTCATGTTTTCCCCTGGGGCTTTTGGAGCAGGACTTCTGACCTCACAGTCCTTTTCCCGCTCTATGCCCCCAAAATAGGAGTCTAGGGTTGCATTTTTCTGTTTCCTTTGCCTTGGCATGTTGCCACTTCATTACTTGACTTTTGGGCTTGTTGCCACACTATGGCTTTAAGGCCAGATAGAGGAATTTTCGTCCCGAATGTGTGGGAGGGCAACTTCCATTTCTGGCAAGCTGTAAACCCACCCACGACTTCCACCCTAGATCACACTCCAGATCCAGGGAGGTTAAAGCAAGAGTGATTACCCCCCAAGACTGATCGCTGGATCTCCCTACAAATTCGCAGGCCAGGAGCTGGAGCTGCCTCTGAAAACTACAAAATGGCGTGTCTCCTCAGAGGCTTCTAGCCCCCAGGGGAGGGAGCCGACGCATCCCAAATACAGGTCCCAAAGTCCATAGGACACTAACCTCTTACTTTGTCCTAGGCATGTCTATGTTGATAATTCTGTTGTCAGCACAGCTCCTGGTGTTCTGGGTTCACTCCAGCCGGCTGCTGGCCCTGCTGCCCTGGGGCTAAAACCTCGGCTCACGCGGACCTGGGCTCGGCTCGGCTCAACTCCCCGCACTCTTTGCGATGCACGCTGCTGGCTCCCAGACCTCTTCGCTTCTCCTTCCTGCAGGGCTGCTGGGCTGTCCTTAGTGGGAGGTTAGCTTCTCTGTGATGTTCTGTGGGTGCTGGGGCTCCAGAAGTTGTTCAGAGTCCCCTTTTACATAGTTTGGGGGGAATCTGGGGGCAGAGTGGCTTGGATAAGCTGTTTCTACTCTGCCATCTTGGGTCCGCCCCCCATTGACCAATATCTTATACCGGATAAACAAAATAAAGTCTAAATGGGTGCATGATCTAGATATAAAGGCTGATATTATAAGGAATCTGGGAAAGCAAGGAATAGTTTACTTGTCAGATTTATGGAAATGTTTATGTTTATGCCCAAACAAGAGATAGAGAGCATTACAAAATGCAAAATGAATAAGTTTGATTACATTAAATTTAAAAGTTGTTTATACAAAGCCAATGTAACCAAGGATAGGAGGGAAGCAGAAATTGCGAAAGAATTCTTACAAAGAGTGTCTCTGATAAAGGCCTCATTTCTAAAATATAGAGAAAATTGCGTAAAATTTATAAGAATACAATCATTCCCCAGTTGATAAATGGTCAAAGCATATCAACAGGCAGTTTTCAGAGAAAGAAATTAAAGATTTCATTAATCATATGAAAAAATGCTCTAAATCACTGTTTTTTAATTTTTAATTTTTAAAATTTTTAAATCAAATGGTTTATTAACTTCAGGTTTATATCATTCATTTCCACCAGATTTTGAGTTACAAATTTTCTCCCCATTTTTACCCTACCCACCACCCCACAATAACAATCCTACTGGATATACCCTCCTCAAATCTGCTCTCTACCATATCTTCTCCCATACCCCCTTCAACTTTCCTATAGGGCATGGTGGATCTCTATGCCCCAGTGCCTGTATATCTTATTTCCCAGTTACATCTAAAATAATGTTAATAGTATATATATGTATATATATATATATATATATATATATATATATATACATATATATGTATATATATATGTGTGTGTGTGTGTGTATGTGTATATATATATATATATATATGTATATATATATATAAACATTTGGTTTTAAAACTTTGAATTCTAAATTCATTCCCTTCCCCTTCCTCCCTTGTCACCCACCCTTACTGGGAAGATAAGCCCCACCTCCTCTCATTATATTCCTCTTTCACCTCTTACTTTCACCTTTTAAGTATCATCCCTTCCTATTAAATTGGTCCTGTGCTCTCTATCTATGTATACCTGTAAACATATATATACATATTCACATATGTATTCCTTCGCCCATATACTCTCCTATATAGACATGTATGTATGTGTGTGTGTGTGTGTGTGTGTGTGTGTGTGTGTGTGTGTATTTCTATTCGCTCCTCTTGCTTCTTGTATCTGAATGTCAAATTTTCTATTCATCTCTGGTTTTTTCATCAAAAATGCTTGAAAGCTTTTTAAGGCATTCTTCTCCTCATTGACTTTTTGAGCCTCTTTTGGCATGTGAGTTACTTTATTATTAAGGTATTATATTCTTCAGTCACATTGTTGACTCTTACTTTATAATTTTCTTGCATTGTTTTCATTTCTCTTCCCAATTTTTCTTCCACTTTTCCTATTTGATTTTCAAATTCCTTCTTAAGGTCCTTTATGGCCTGTAACCAGCTTGTATTTTTCTTGGAAGTTTTTGGTGCAGGAGTTCTGACTTTGTTGTCTTCCTCCTGTTCCATGCTTTGATCCTTTTTGTACCCAAAATAGGAGCGTAAAGTTGGGTTGCTCTGTTTGTTTTGCTTCCTTTGCCTGCTCATGTTGCCACTCAATTACTTGACTTTTGGATTTTTTTGCCACCGTAGGACTCTGCCACTAGACAGGGGAGCTTCATACCAAATGCTGGGGTTTTCTCAGCTACTGAAGGTATTAGTTGGGCACCCTCTCTGAAGCCTCCACACACTACAGCAAGGTAGTCACACACCCCAGGTTCTCTACCCTATACTGCAATCCAGATCCAAGCAAGTTAAAGTAAGAGCAATTACCCCTGAGACTGGTTGCTTATTCCTTCTACAGTCTGGAGGCTCAAGCTTAAGCAGCTATGTGGCTACAGCTGTACAGCCATGGTGCATCAGTTGCTTCTTGCCCCGGGGGCAAAAGCCGACCACACTACCAACTACTGGATCCCAAAATCCATGCTGCACTGACCTATCATTTTGTCTTTAATATCTATGTGTTGATAATTCTGGAAACCACCACAGATGCTGGTGGTCTGAAGTCCCTTCAGCTGGTGGCTGGTCAGGCCTGCCCCAAGCTAAAACCTCCAGCTCACAGGGGGCTGGGGTTGGCTCCCAGAGCGCTGCACTTGCTGATACCTGCCAGCGTGCTAGGCTGTCCTCAGTGGGAGGTTAGCTTCTCTGGGTCATTTTCTGGGCTCTGTAACTCCAAAATTTCTTCGGAGTCACCTTTTACATGAATTGGGGGAGGTGAAAGCTGGAGCTCTGCAGAAGTCCTGTTTCTACTATGCCATTTGACTCTGCCTCTAAATCTCTATTTATTAGAGAAATGCAAATCAACACAACTCTGAGGTACCACATCTCACCAGTCAGATTGGCTAACATGACATAACAGGAAAATGATAAATTCTGGAGAAGATGTGGGATAATTGGAACACTAATGCATTGTTGGGGGAGATGTGAACTGATCCAACTATTTTGGAAAGCAATTTGGAACTATGCCCAAAGGGTTATAAAAATGTGCATTCTCTTTGATCCAATGATACTACTTCTAGGGCTGTATCCCAAAGAGATCATATAAGTGGTAAAAGGACCCATATGTACAAAAATATTTATAGCAGCTCTTTTTGTGATGGCAAAGAATTGGAAATCAAGGGCATCCCCTTTAATTGGGGAATGACTGAACAAGTTGTGGTATATGAATGTAATGGAATACTATTCTAAGTAAAAATCTAAGAAATGAGGAGCAGCAGGACTTCATAATAACCTGGAGAGACTTATATAAACTGATGTTGAGTGAGAGTAGCAGAACCAGGAGAACACTGTACACAATTACACACACATTGTATCTGTGATGACTGACTTTGATAGACTGGGCTCATCTCAGCATTGCAAGGTTATATGACAACTCCTAAGGACTCATGATTGAGAAGGTTATCCCCATATAAAGATTTACGGAGTCTGAATGCAGACTGAAGCAAACTACTTGCTCTCTTTTTCATTTTGTTTTGTTTTGTTCTTTCTCACTGTTCACTCCATTGGTTATAACCCTTCTTTAAAACTTGACTAATGTTTAATGTGAAGGTATTTGCAGAGCCTAAATAAGATTGCATGCTGTGATGTGGGGGGAGTAGGGGGAGGAGAGGGAAGGGGAGAAAATTTGGAACCCAAAAGATTGTGGAACTGAATGCTGTAAACTAAAAGTAAATAAATTAATTAATTAAAATTTTTCAAAAGCCAGTTAGGCCCTAATATAATGATTACTCAGTATGTAAACTACAGATAAGTTCTAGGAATACACAGTAAAATATTCTGCTTATGCTAATAAGAGGTTCATAAGCTGGCATCGATAATTTTGAGATGATAATGATGTTAACTAATGAACCACAAGGTGGACTGTTTAAGAATTTAGACTACCTTCTACCACCAAAACTCTTAAAAAATTTAAAAACCCCAAACCTCTCCCTTTGAGGACTCCTCTATTTGCTATGGACCCATGCTGCCTTAGTGCTCCCAAATTTGATCTATAGTTAGGTAAATGCGTCTATATGCCCATTTCTCTCCTCTACTTCCCTGTGATACCTGCCTCCATCTACCACTCCATTCCTTTAAAGCTTCTTTGCCTTAAATATCCTCTTAGAAATGGGTGTCACGTCATTTCCTATTGGAGTCATTCTCTACAACTTCCACATTTCTTATATTCAGAGCATTTTTCCTTATACCTGGAAGAAATTTGAAGAAACCACAGTTATACAGTGAGGTGCTGTGCCTCTCTCTTCCCTATTTTGTCTTCTATTTATCAGGTGTGGGCTTTTTTTTTTTTACAGAGGGAGAAGGAAAGGAAGAGAATAGAATATTGCTATCACCTATTGCTTCAATGTTATCACCTCTGTGGAAACTGGTGTGAATTGAACTATATGTTTAATAGTCTCCTTGTTAGTTATTCCATTTGTTATCTGTTTAAGACAGAACTTTGAAAAACAATAATTTCAGTTTGTGTACAAGAATCTATTTTCTGAAAGGGTAGGTATAGCTTCACAACAAATATGATTTAACCATATTTAAAATAGAAAACTGAGAGTTTTATTAAAAGAAAACCAGAGTTAAGGTGGCTTATCACAGATTTAGAGCTGGTAAGGACCATGAATGCTATTTGGTCCAGTTTCCTTCCTTCCTTCCTTCCTTCCTTCCTTCCTTCCTTCCTTCCTTCCTTCCTTCCTTCCTTCCTTCCTTCCTTCCTTCTTCTCCTTCTTCTTCTTCTTCTTCTTCTTCTTCTTCTTCTTCTTCTTCTTCTTCTTCTTCTTCTTCTTCTTCTTCTTCTTCTTCTTCTTCTCTCTCTTTCTGTCTCTCTGTCTTTCTTTCCTTTTTTCCTTCCTTCCTTCCATTCAGAAAAGAGGAAACAGGCACAGAAAGATTAATTGACATGTGCAGGGTTACATAACAAGTAAAAGTTTGAGTTAGGTTTTGAACTCAAATCTTACTGGTTACTAGTTCTGCATCCTATTCATTTAAACATGCTGACTATGTGGGACAGCTGACTATGTGGCACTGGTTGTGGAGTGAGAAAAAGAAAAGCAAGAGCAGGAGCATGGAAAACTCTTTTATAATGGGTAGAATTGGGAAGGGTGCAAAAGTTAAAGTTCTTAAACAGACAAAGTTAGAATGAAAGAAGTGAAGATCTATATAATAAGGGAAAAAGATGGAAAGAAAAATAAAAAAGAAGAGAAAGAAAGAAGGAAATGAAAGAAGAAAGGAAGGAAGGAAGGAAGGAAGGAAGGAAGGAAGGAAGGAAGGAAGGAAAAGGAAGGGAAGGCACAGAGTCAAGATGATGGAGTAGAGAGAAAAACCCCAGCTGAACTCTCAAAAACTTCCCCTTCAAAAATACTATAAAATACATGTGGAAAATCAGCATAGCCAAGAAAAGATAACAACTAGACATTTTTTACACCAAGACAACTTAGGTTAGAAGGAGTAGTCTATGACAAAAGGATGGAGGGTGGCCCAGAGCCCACTTTGTTGCATCAGCAGTGTTGAGCCTCAGAGGGTATTGCGGCAGCATTAGCAGAAGTTTCAGGAGCTCTGACGAGCAGTCAGATTTCATTAAAAAACTGGAAAGATTTATATGTACTGATGTTGATTGAAGTGAGGAGAAACAGGAGAATATTGTAACAGCAAAATTGTGTGATGGACCAACTTCAATAGATTTAGCTCTTTTTAGCAATTTGATGATCTAAGACAATTCCAAAAGATTCATGATGGAACACGCCATCCACATCCAGAGAAAAACTATGGAATCTGAATGCAAATTGAAGAAAACTATTTTCTTTTTTGTTTTTTCTTTATTGTGGTTTTTCTCTTTTGCTCTGATTCTTCTTTCACAACATGACTAATGTGAAAATATGTTTAATATGATTGTACATTTCCAGCCTATATCAGCTTGCATACTGTCTTGGGGAGGGGAGGAGGGAGGGAAGAGAGGGAGGGAGAAAAAAATGGAACACAAAATCTTGTAAAAGTGAATATTGAAAACTATCTTTGCATGTAACTAGAAAAAATAAAAGTGGGGGAAAAGTGACTATAGAATGTTCTATATATTTCTCAAGGCTGAGTTTTCATGTCTTACAGCAAGATTTTTAACAACTGTTTAAGCCCCTCTTGTAAGTTTCTTAATAATGATTCATTTGTCATTGGTTTATTGTAAGTTACATGGAGTCAGGAATGCCCCCAAGGCAAATCTTACAAATCAACCTATTTCCTTATTCCTGTTATGCTTCCCTCTCCCTGTAATCTCTATGAATTTCCATTAATATCATGAATATGTGCTAATCTTTTGAATATAGGTCCTTTTTACAGACTACAGAAATGGTCTCTGCAAAGTCCTCAGTTTGTCTTCAGCTACTGAGTAGTCAGTGATGCAATTTATCAATAATTGCACTTTGCAGAATATTGATCTTACTCAGAATTTTGTGCTTCAGTTTACCTTTCTTTCTGACAGGAAGGAAGGAAGGCAGGCAGGCTGGAAGACTGGAGGGAGAGAGGGAAGGAAAGAAAAAAGGAAACAGGAATGAAGAAGGGAAGGAAGAAAAAGAGATAGAAGGAAAGATGAAAAGAGACAGACAAACATAACAAAAGAGAATGTGAACAGTGACTGTCTTTTGCCTCTTTTTGTATCCTCATTACTTAGCACAATTCCTGTCACATAGTAGACACTTAGTAAATATTGAATAATTGACTTTGGCTTGCCCATATGTTACATAGCTAAGTCAAAAGGAGGACTTGAACCCAGGATTTCCTGACTATTGATTATATTATTTTATTATATTATTCTGATTCTCCATATTCTTGTAGAGCTTTCCATTTTTCCTAATGGATACGTTTGTCACTCTATGACACTGAAAGGAAAATTATCCTATCTTTCTGATGCTGGATTTTAGCAGTACTTCACTTTGCAAACCTCCAAGGGATGGAAAGATAAAGAGTGAAGTATTTGGGGTTCATTTTACAACTGGAGAGTAGTCAGCTGAGATAAAGACAAGATTAAATAATAATATACTTGTTTTGATAGACTTGTGCTTTTGAGGCAGTTGGAAAGATGGAATATCACTTTTAAAAGGTCATTTATTACATATTCTAGACTCAGAGTGTAAGGTAAAATTCTATAGAATAATCATTTTTGAAGGTAGGTTGTTCATGATTCCAAATAACATTTGGACAGGTGGAGCCAAGATGACAGAGAGAAACCAGGAAGTTGCCTGAGCTCTCCCCAGTCTCCCTCAGGAACAACATTAAATCAAGGCTCTAAAGGAATTCTGGAGTGACAGAATTCACAAAAAGGAATGAAACTATTTTTCAGCCCAAGACAAGTTAGAAGGACTTCAGGAAAGATAGAATTTCAGGTCAGTCTCACTTGGGTAGAAGAGGAGCACAGCCTAGAACAGGCAGTGTCTTAGTAAGCCAGGAGGAGGCTCTTAGTCACAGTACAGATAAGAAACTGATGTCATGTGGTTCTAACTCAGCAGACTCAGGGCACAGCAGATCAGCTATGAGGCCTCCAGCTCCAACACAGCAGGCAAACTGCCAGTACCATAACCCAGAGCACAGCAGATGAGATTAGACTAGGCCACCCTAGTACAGCAGGCAAGCTACCAGCCCTAGAAGCTCTTGAACAGAAAGGCAAGGACCAAGCCCCTGGCCCCCAGTGCAAGAAGCTTTGGACAGAGCCCCCTTTACTGGAGGAGCAGAGCTCAACTTTAAAGAATGAGCAAACAACAACAACAACAACAAAAAGAGCCTTGATCCTAGAAAACTACTATGCAACAGGGAATATCAAAATACAAACTCAAAAGAGGACAACATCAAAATGCCTACATGTGAACTCTCAAAGGGGAATATGAATTGGTCTCAAAATCTATTTGGAAGGGCTCAGAAAGGATTTTAAAAATCAAGTAAGGGAGATAGGAGAAAAATTGGGAAAAGAAGTTAGAGTTGTATAAGGGAATTATGAAAAAAATCAACAGCTTGGAAAAGGAAACACAAAAATTGAATAAAAAAACAATTTCCTAAAAAAAAATAGCATCAACCAAATGGAAAAGGAAGTACAAAAGCTTACTGAAGAAAATAATTTCATGAATTGGGCAAGTAGAAGCTAATGATTTCATGAGACATTAAGAAACAATAAAACAAAAAAAAAATGAAAAAATAGAAGGAAATTTGAAATATTTCTTGGAAAAGCAACCAACCTAGAATATAGATCCAGGAGAGATAATTTAATAATTATTGACCTACCTGAAAGTCATTATTAAAAAGAGTCTGGACAGCATCTTATAAGAAATTGTCAAGGAAAACTTCCCTGATATCCTAGAACCAGAAGGTAAAATATTCACTGAATGAATCACCTCCTGAAAGACATCCCCAAAGGGAAACTCCAAGGAATATTGTAGCCAAATTCCAGAACTATCAGGTCAAGGAGAAAATACTGCAAACAACCAGAAGGAAAAAAAAAATCAGGAGCAAGTACCCCAAGGACCCTCGGAGAACTTTCATCAAATGATGTCCTCCCCCCAACCCCCACCAAACACATTTGAGAAGAAACTTCTGAACTTTAAAGAGACAACGGATTGTTCATTATTATTTTCTTTTGGGTCTCTGTGTCTGTTTATACAGGGGACTGCCTGCTTGTAATTTGTCAATGCATAGAGATAGATGGGGGGAAGAATTCATATGAGAAAGAAGTGTGGAAGTAAACTCTTATTAAAAAGAAGAGGAGGAAATATAATGGTATCTTGGTTTGCTCCCAAAAAAGTTATTGTGAGATAATCATTAGCTGTGGGGAAGCTCACTTATCTTATTTTACTAAGACAATGGTCATCCTGGTTCCAAGTGGACTAGAAAGGGGTTAAACTGAAAAAAAAAACTGATTTAAGCATTAGGGGTCATGCCCCACTCACAAGTAACTACCATGCCTATGTAGTCTGCATATATAAAAAGAATGTAGAATATATAAAGGGAAATAAAGAGAGTAGTTTGAGGAATTTGAATATTGGGGGGGGGGATTTGATTAACCCTAAGTCTACCAGAAAGGACAGACCTGTAGACCCTCACTCCTGCTTCTGCATCAGTGTGGATGTGTCCCTAACACACCTGCTTCTTTGCTGGAAGTATAAGAAACACCTTACTCTATAATACATACATAAACACATACACACATATATGTACACACACATATATATGTACACACACACATATTAAGGTGCCACACAGGATTACACAGGGATTTAGAAGTTTGTACCTTAAAGGATTGGAAACCTTGGAACATGATATTCCAGATGGCAAAAGAACTTGGATTACAACCAAGAACACACTATCCAGCAAAATTGAGCATAATCTTACAGGGGAAAAGATGGAAATCCAATGAAATAGGGAACTTTCAACTTTCCTGATGAAAAGACCAGAGCTTAATAGAAAATTTGATTTTAAAATACAAGACTCAAGAAAGACATAAAAAGGTAAACAGGAAAGAGGAAAAAAAAATCTGTAGTATTCAAGAAGGTTAAACCATTTTCTTTCCTACATGGGAACATAATACTTGTAAGACCGAAGAACAGTATCTCTATTAGGGCAGTTGGAAGGATTATACTTAGACAGAGGGTGTGGGTATAAGTTGATTTTGATGTGATAATAAAAATATTAAAGGGTGGGGGAAAAAGGATTGCCCTGGGAGAAGAAGAAAGGGGGAAGCAGAATGGGGTAAATGATATCACAGGAAGAGGTATAAAAGATACATTACAGTAGAGAAAAAAGAAGGGAGGGGCTGACCATTTTTTTAACCTTGATCTCATAGGATTTGGCTCAAAGAGGGAATAACATACACACTCAGTTGGGTAGAAAAATCTATCTTACCCTATAGAGAAATAGGAGGAGAAAGGTGAAAGAAAAGGGAGGGGGTGCTGATAGAAGGCAGAGGAGAAGGGAGGGCAGAGATAGGGAGGGGAAAAGGAAAGAAAAGGAAGGTGGGGTGATAGAAGAAAGAGCAGATTGGGGAAGATGGTGATCAGAATCAAAACACTTGTGAGGAAAGATGGTGTGAAAGGAGAGAAAAAAGTATAAAAAGGGGGTAAATAGGATGGAGGAAAATACACAGTTAATAATCATAACTGTAAATAAGAATGGGATAAACTCTCCTATAAAATGAAAGCAAATAGCAGACATAGTGTTTACAAGAAAAACATTTGAAAGAGAGAGAGACATACATTGCAAATGTAATGGGCTGGAGCAGAATATCTTATGTTTCAGCTAAAGTAAAAAAATAAAAAACAAAAAAACAAAAAAAACAAAAAACAAAAACAAAACAAAACAAAAAACCCAAAAAACCAGGAGTGGCAATCCTGAGCTCAGACAAAGCAAAAGTGAAAAACAAAATCTAATTAGAAGAGACAAGGAAGGAAACCACATCTTACAAAAAGATACTATAGACAATGAAGTAATATCAATGCTAAACATATACACAAGTGGTATAGCATCTAAATTCTGACTGAAGTTAAGTGAGTTACGTGAAGTAATAAACAACAAAACTATACTAGTGGGGTGCTCAATCTCCCCCTCTCAGTACTATATAAATCTAACTACAAAATAAACAAGAAAGAAGTCAAGGAGGTGAATAGAATTTTAGAAACCTTGGATATGACACAAAAGAGAGATACAATAGAAAATTCAGTGGGGATAGAAAGCAATATACCTTTTTTTTTTTCTCAGCAGTACATGGCACCTACACAAAAAACTGACCATGTATTAGGTCATAAAAACCTTGCAACCAAATGCAGAAAAGCAGAAATACCAAGTAATATGTGAAGTTCAATTGTCTGTTGGATCCTTAAGTTAATATGCAACATATCAGACATCCTATCTGAATTCTACTGAGAGCTGAAGAAGAGAGTTTCAGGAAATATCTATGAAGTATATATAGTATACATTTGGGAAAAACTGATGCCTGGTGTATACAGATTTTGACTTGATCATCTCTCTGTGCTATAAATCTTGGCTTAACTATATCTTGCCCCAAAGTGTAATTAAGGCAAATGTCACATTCCAAAATGCTCAGGGGAGATCCATCATGTCACAAAGCCACTGGATTTATGTTAATACCAATTCTATAGGATTTCCTCATTGCCATGCAAGGAGATAAGTTTGAGGCAGTTGAAATCAAGACCTTGATTAAATTAGTATAAAACACCCATAAAACACATAAGTTTCACTGGAATGGAATTGTAGGAGAAATATTGAGATTAGGATAGAGGAGGGAAAATGACAATGACTAGGGATATTCTGGTAAATGTTCAAAGAATAGCTCTTTGTTAAAAAACAAGTCTATGTATGATATCCTTTCAATTCTAATTTTCATTTTTAATATTTTCCCCTTCATTTTCTTAAGTCTAGAAAATCAACAAAACAATTATACCAACCCTGATTTGCAGCATTTGCTGATTTCCTAGGTGTAAGTGCTCATACTGGAAATTTCACAATTAGCTCTCAGGAGGTGGTATGAGCTGGTTCCAGAACATCACTGATAATGACCATGTTTACCATGTTTTCAGGTCCATGTTATAGGGAATGCGGGATGAGATCATATTTTGACCAATAGCCTAGCAAGTCCATGAGAACTACATATAATATCAGTTCATGTGAAAAGGACTTTAGGGATTCAATCTTACTATGTCCAATATGAGCTAACTAAGACTGTGGCTGCCAAAATACCAATATACTTATAGGCTGCTGAGAAGTATTCTGGCAAAAAATAGAGGCAATAGCCCCTTACTCTGCTCTGATCAAACTATATATGGGGTTTTGTGTTAAGCTCCAGCTGTTTCAATTTCAGTGACATTGAAAAACTAGAGAACATCCAAAGAAGATGACAAGAATGTCAAGAAAGCATGGAACCATAGCATAATAGGAATAATTGGCATTATAGTGTAGTAATGAACTTGGATTTAAACAACCTGGCTTCAAGTTCTGGCTGAGGCTCAGATACTGGCTGCTACTACTTCTAACTTATATTTTTAATAGCCCTTTGAGGTTTGCAAAATATTTTATGAAGATCTCCTTATTTGAGCCTCTCAGCAGAAACCTGGGATAGATTCTGTAGCTAACCCCATTTCACAGAGGAGAAAATTAAAGTAGAGAGGTTGAAGAATTTCCCAAGCACATATATGCTAGTAACTGGTTCCCCTGACTCCATGACCAGAATGCTATCTACTATACCATGTCATTTCTTTACATGATACCCCCCTTTATTTTTACATCTCAGTCTTAATTTCATTATTTTCATTTATCCAAATGAGGATAAAAATATTTGTGTTACTGGACTCACGGGGTTGTTGCAAGAGAAGAATTCTTTAAATTGTATACTCTTTTGGAATATATATGAATTGCTGTTCCTGGAAAGTATTTAGGTTATAAAAGAAAATACGCCATTTTTTTGTATCTCAAGCTTCTTATCTTGGCATTGTCCTTGACTTCTCACTCTCCCTCACCCACCATATCCAACCATTCCAAATACCAATACGCCAAATCTTGCCATTTCTATTCTCATAACATCTATCCCATATGACTTTTTATTCATATTTGCACAACTATGCCTGAAGTTTATTACTTCTATCTTGCTTATCCTTGCAGCATCCTAACTAGTCTCTCTGCCTCAAGTCTTTCCAGTCTGTCTTTCATACTCCCTCCAAAGTGATAATCTGACCATGTGACACCCTTACTCCATCAACTCTAGAGTCTTATTGCTAACATAAAATATTTTTCATTTTTAAGACCCTTTACAATCTGGACTTAGTCCATCTTTCTAGCACCATTGGAAATTACTTTCCCTATCCCATTCATTGATCAAACGAAATCAGCCTATTTGCTTCTCCTCACAAATGAGAAGCCATCTCCCATCTTTGTATCTTTGCATTAGCCATCCTCCATACCTGGAATGCATTACCTCCTTGCCTCCACCTCAGAGACTTTTTCTTTAAAGTGGTATTGAAGCATCAGACAGGTTCTGTATGAAAGTCTTTCCTGATCTAGTCAATTCCTAGTGTCTTCCCTCAAATACCTCATATTTAACCATTTTGTGTAAAATAATATGTATATATGTATATATATATATAACATATGTAAAGATGTATACATATGTATTACATATAGGTGTTTGTGTATATTTGCATTCATTTTTGTTAATATTATTTTTATCCTGCACTTTTTATATATTTTGTCTTCTACATCAGAATATAAGCACCTTCAGAATAGGAATTTTACACTCCTTTTAGTGCCTGGTGCATACTAAATACTTGATAAATACCTATTGATTGATTGATCATTGTTATCAAATACAAAAAAAAAGCTATCATTTAGGAAGAAGGGGAAGTCAAGGTTTCCCTTGACTATCTTTTTTGAGGTTGTTATAGCAAAGTACATTTTTAAGATCTTCCCTGCCCCTAGGTTAAGTGCACCTGGAGCTGTGGTGGGAGGCTTGTTTTTCAGGAGATACTTTGTGATTGGGCAGTGGGCCAAGAGGGTTGTTACATTCTCTGAGCCTGGAGAACCTTGATGTGAGGCTTTGCTTTGGGGCTCACTTTGAGAAGTGTTGTGTGACTTGACCAGATGAGACTTTGGGCAGCTGTTGTTGAGCCGCCCCCCCAGCTTTGAAAAACCCAGATGTTGATGCTTCCCTCTCTGGTAACTGACTAGGTATGGATGTAATGGTTGAACAGCTGGAGGCCTGTCTGCTGAAATATTTCTATGTCTTGTAACTTTTGCTTCTAACCTATCTGTAAACACTGAAGTTGGGGTGCTGACTTTTTCCCCTGAACTAGGTAAATAATATGTTTGATTGGTTAAAGCAAGATTGTTAACCCATTTGAGTTGCTTTCCTTTAGAAAAGCAGATCTAAGAACCTGTGTTGGCAACCACCCTGCTACAGAGGTCCATAGCACCTGTGTGTAGATGCTCATTAAATATCTGTTCAATTTGGAATTGTTGAAAAAAGACATATATGATGACACTCAGAAGATTAATACACTTGAGTGCCTATAATATATTGAGCAATGTGCTAGACACTGTGAAGAATACAAACAAATCATAATGATATCCCTGTTTTTAAGGAATTTACAGTCTAATTAAGGTAGAAAGATATATGTGGAAAATAGCAGAAGGCAATAGAAGCCACTTTATAGAATTTCAGAGTTGGAAGAACCTTGGAGTTCACCTAGTTCAACATTCTTCCCAGTATATTAATATCAATTCTATTTGGGACTCAAGACTTTGATTTGATTTCCCAAACACATACTTATGTTCCAATACTGTCTGCCCTTGATCCTCCCTGATCTCTTTCTTATGGACTGCATCCAAGAATCTAAAAGGAAGCACTATATAGGTCAATTGGAAAGATTTAAAGAATAAAGCTGGAAAGATTTTGGAAGATTGAAAGACGGAAAAAATAATGTGTGTATGTCTTTTATCCCAACTAAGCTTGGAGCAAAGTAAAATACTAAATTTTGTAATGCACTGTTTGATATACTGACCTCCTGGCTGTTTCTCACACAAAATATTCAATCTACTGACTCCTGACATTTTCAATAGCTATTCCCTCAGCCCAGAATTCTCTCCTTGCTCATCTCCATCTCTACTCTTTCCTGGCTTCAAGTTCCAGAAAAAATCTCACTTTCTACAATTAGCCTTTCTTGGTTCCTCCTTAATGCTATTGTCTTCTCTCTATTGATTACCCAAAATTCATCCTTTATATAGCTTGTTTGGACATAATTATCTACATGTTGTCTCTTCAATTGGATTGTGAATCCCTTAAAAGCATGGACTGTTTTCGTTTTGCTTGGTTTTGCTTTCTTTTTTTTTAATATTTATATATTTTTATTTTTTAACATTTACTTTTATACGATTTTGAGTTCTGAATTCCCTTCCCATTTTCTCCCTCCCACTTCCCCCAAAAGCACGCAATCTGATATAGGCTATACATGTGCCACCATATTAAACATATTTTCACATTAGTTATGTTGTAAAAAAGAATCAGAACCAAAGTGAAAATTGGTTTTACTTTCTTTGTTTTCTGGAACTTAGTACAGTGCCTGGTGTATAGTAGTCACTTAACTGATTGATATTCAGGGAAGAAGCAAAATAATGGGGAATGATACAGTGAAAGAAGACTCCGTGAACGAGACAGAAAAGCTCAAATTAATGGAAAGAACACAAGGTGTGGTCTGAGAGGTCCATTGGGTCAAATCCTATCTTTGCAAGTTACTATGGACATAATGTTGGGGAAATCTCTTCCCATCTCTGAATCTGTTTCCTCAGTTGTTATATGAAGCAGATGGACTAGATAATCTTTAAGTTTTCTTTTAGATTATGATATACATTGTAGACATGTGTTTATCCAACTTGAATTTATCGTATTTCATTAATATTGTTACCCCTCTGAGAAAGAAGAGACGAGGTTATTTTGAACTAATAGCTATTTCAAATGTTTGCTAAATTTGAGCAGTAAAATATACAGCTAATGAACTTTTTCAGATGTCATTAAGTATTCTAAAATGGAAGAGCTAAAACTCAAAAGAAATTAGGCTTGAATGACAGAAAGAGAGAGAGAGAGAGAGAGAGAGAGAGAGAGAGAGAGAGAGAGAGAGAGAGAGAGAGAGTCAATCTTGTTTGCCAGTTGTTGCATATATTTTCTTTAGAGTTGGGTCAGCCTCCATCTCAGTCTTCTATATCTTCAGACTCCCTGGTGGTGGTTTTTAAAAAAAGGATCCTGATTAGACTATTCATTTCTGATCCAGGAGATCAGAGACAGAGCAGCTCTTTCCTGTTCCATCTCTCTGACTCCATGAATTCTTCACTGGCTGTTTCTAGTGCCTGGAATATTATCTCTGCTCATCTCTACCTCCTGACTTCCCTGACTTCCTTCAAGTCCCAACTAAAGTCCAACCTTCTACAGGAAGCCTTTCCCCCAACCCTGTTAATTCTAGTGCTGTTCCTCTGTTTATTTCTTCCTATTTATGCTGTATATAGTTTGTTTGTACATAGTTGTTTGTGTGTTGTCTCTTGCATTGACCTTCTTCGAAGCAGGAATTATTTTTTGCCTTTCTTTTTATCCCTATCACTTAACATAGTATTTAGAACATGGACTGTCTTCTCAACTGTAATCACATAAGAGTTATAAAATCTTGATTCAATACTTGGTTCTGTAACTTACTACTCAATTTTTGTTACTGTTCAGTTGTTTCAGTGCTGTCCAAGTCTTCATGACCCTATTTGGTGCTGTCTTGGCAAAGATATTGGAGTGTTTTCCCATTTCCTTCTCCAACTCATTTTGCTGATAAGGAGATTAAAGTTGAGTGACTTGCCCATCACACAGCTAGTAAGTACCTATGCCCACAGGCAAATCACCTTAGCTTCTCGGTTTCCTGTTATGAAAAATAAGGAAAATTAACTAGGTCAAGATGGTGGAGCAGAAATAGGACTTCCCTGTGGCTTCAGCTTCCACCTCCTCTAGTACATGTCAAAAATGACTCTAAGGGGTGGCTAGGTGGTGCAGTGAATAGAGGACCGGCCCATGAGTCAGGAGGACCTGAATTCAAATCTGGCCTTAGACACTTAATACAAAAAATAGCCATGTGACCTTGATCAAGTCGCTTAACCCCAATTGCCCTCCGAAAAGCAAAAATAAAATGGCTCTAAACAAATTTTAGAGCTACAGAATCCACAAAGTGACAGAGAGAAACAAATCTCCCAATGAGGGCAGCCTGGCAGGTCAGCAGGAAGGGGCTATTGCACTGAGCTGAGAGCTGAGCTCAGCCTCTCATGAGCCATGCAGTTTTGGCCCCAGGGCAGTCACAACCAGCAGTGGCCAGAGCAGACTTCAGGAAAGTGAAGCACTAGCAGCGGTGGCAGTTTCCACACTTCTCAACCCATAAACTTCAAAGACAAATTAAAAGGTGGAACTCTGTTGGAACAGGGGTGTACAGAAGAGTGTGATCTGGTCCCTGCCCCTGGGGTGAGAAGCAGCAGAGGTGAGATGGCTGTGCTGTGTGGCTACCTCAGGACCTCCTGGCCTGCAGATTGTAGGAGGATCAAGAAACCATTCAGAGGGTAATCGCTCTTGCTTTACCTGGCTTGGATCTGGATGGCAGTCTTGGGTGGAGGTCCTGGAGTGTGTGACCAGGTGCCAGAGCCTGTGAAAGCAGCAGAAAGGGCACCCTCCTAATTGCTCCAGCAGCTGTGAAAACCCCAGTGGTTTGGGACAAAGCTCTTTCCGTTCTGAAAGCAGAGTTCTACCATGGCAAAGAGTTCAAAAGTCAAATAATTGACTGGCAACATGAGCAAGCATAGGAAACACAATCTTGCCATAGATTCCTTTTTCAGGGACAAAAAGGATCAAAGCATGGAATGGGAAGAAGACAACAAAGTCATAATTCCTGCATCAAAAGCTCCCAAGAAAAATATGAATTGATTACAGGCCATGGAGGAGCTCAAGAAGAATTTTGAAAACCAAGTAAGAGAAGTGGAGGAAAAATTGGGAAGAGAAATGAGTATGATGCAACAAAATCAGGAAAAGCAAGTCAACAGCCTGACTGAAGAAAATAGCACCTTAAAAATAGACCAAGTCACATGGGAAAAGAAGCCCAAAAAGACAAGGAGGAGAAGAATGCCTTAAAAAGCCAAATTTGCCAGATGGAAAAGGGATTTCAAAAACTCACTGAAGAGAATCATTCCTTCAAAATTAGATTGGAGCAAATGGAAGCTAGTGATTTTATGAGAAATCAAGATACTATAAAACAGATCCAAACAAATGAAAGAATAGAAGTCAATGTGAAATATCTCATTGGAAAAACCACTGACCTGGAAAATAGATCCGGGAGAGATAATTTAAAAATTATTGTACTACCTGCAAGCCATGATCAAAAAAAAAAAAAAAAAGCCTAAGGGGTGGCTAGGTGGTACAGTGAGTAGATCTCCTAAAACAACCAGAGGATCAGTCTGAGTAAAATGCAAACAGCTCCAGGCCAACTCTGTGGAATCAAAAAACAATAAGCACTGGGAGCAGTTGAGGTTGGGAGGCAGCCTCAGCTTTAGAAACTTTTATCTCAGAGATAATTGGGGGGTGGGTCTGATGGTTGAGGAGAATATTGAAGGACCTTCCACTGTTGACACATGCCAAGCACAGCTGTGGTGATGAGATGTGTTCTGGACTGTGACTGTGGGGAGAAAGAGCTAGCATACACCTGGTGAGTGCAGTAGCAGAGGGATGGGGACCCTGCTGACTGTAAACACTTGGAGGAGAAAATAGTTCCTGGTTTCAGTTACAGAGAAGAGAGAACAGCTATATTTTGCACCTACTGGAGGGACTGTAGGGAGTAAGATCATTTGCAAGACAGTGTGACTGGGGAATCTAGCCAGGACATAGGAGTGGGGAGGAGAACCCAAGGTTGAGCCCAGAACTGACCTCAGAAAATAACAGTAAGAAGGAACTCAGGCTTGGGGTATTACTCCCCATACCTTGGGACTAGAACTTCATCACACTAATTATTGCAAAAAAAAAAACATATAACAAGATAAATAAATAAATACATGAGAAGCAAAGGAGAAAGAGCCCAGGCACAGAGAGCTATGGGAATAGAAAAGATCAGGATTCATATTCAGAGGAAAATAATGGAGTTTAAAAAGTCACTTTTTTCATTAAGAAATATGAAATGATCTCAAGCACAAAAAGATTTTTTCAAAGAACTTAAAAATTACTTTAATTATTAAATAAAAATCAAGGAAAAAATAGAAAAAAAGAGCAATTCAACAAACTTATGAAATGAAAATCAACCAAATTGAAATAGAGAATCAAAAACTTGAGAAAGAAAATAATTCCTTGAAAACTAGAATTAGGCAAAGGGAAGTTAATGGAATTCTAAGATACAAAGAAATAATAAAACAAATTAAAAAATGGAAAAAAATAGAAGAGAATATGAATGTAATGGAATACTGTTGTGCTATAAGAAATGAGGAGCAGACATACTTCATAATAACCTGGAGAAACTTACATTAACTGATGCTGAGTGAGGGGAGCAGAACCAGGAGAACATTGTACACAATTACACACACATTGTACCTGTGATGACTAACTTTGATAGACTGGGTTCATTCAGCAATGCAAGGTTATAGGACAATTCCAGGACTCGTGACAGAAAAGGCTATTCATATCCAAAGAAATAACTACAGCATCTGAATGCAGATTGAAGCAAACTACTTGCTCTCTATCTTTTTCATTTTGTTTTGTTTTGTTACTTCTTTCTCATTGTTCATTCCATTATTTCTAATTCTTCTTTACAATTTGACTAATGTTTAATGTGAAGGTATATATAATACCTATATCAGATTGCAAGCTGCCATAGTGGGGAAGGGGGGAGAGTGAGGGGAGAAAAATTTGGAATTCAAAAGCTTGTGGAACTGAATGTTGTAAACTAAAAGTAAATAAATTAAAAAAAAAAACAACAGAAAAACCTAACGGGGTCACAAAGAGTCAGACATGATTTTAAAATGACTGAACAACAGCAACATGTGCCAGAAACTATGTTAAACACCTCCAGTCTCTCTTCTCCATATCATTTTAATATTGCTGCTAATTTTCTTAAGAAATATTAATGGATCCCCATTTCCTAATGTATAAAACTCAAAGATTTTAGTGTGACCTTTATGTATCTTCATAACTTGGATCCCAACTATTTTGTCCTGTCTTATCTATAAGTTCTTACCCTTCGTCAAAGAAAAAATCCTAATCTGTAATACAAGGAGATTGGACTAGATGAATCCTCACCTTTTACATTTACTTTACAACTTTAAACCCAGGATCCTATGACTCTATTATCTTCTGATGATAAGAGCTAGTCTGATGAATTCCTGTTGTACTACATTCATTTCTGGGAATGGCACCATGGCTGTAGAACTAATATTAAAACTAACTGGATTCCCCTTTCTCCTCTACTTCTTTGGTGTATAATCCCATAGTTCTTGCTTGGTTTTTATTGATACCCAGTTTTGGATGGATCGATGTTCCATTATATAGATGATTCAGGCTGTTTGCTTCTCCATTTCTTTCTTACTGCCTTTACGCTTCTAAAGGAGGCTGGACAAAATGACAAAAAAAGGGTAGAAACCAAATTATTTTGCTACCTGAGAGTAGCTTTAGTAAGAAATAAGTTTCAGAAGAGGGCAAGAGTTTTCTTGAGAATTTTGGATTTTTTATAAGATTATGATATGTTTCAATGTCCTGTCATCAGAGAATTCATGTACAAGAAGGTGAGAACTGGTTTTATTTGTGGCTTTTTTGGGGGGTGGGAGGGGTAGAATATAAAACAATAATTAGAACAATTTTTAATCACTTATTATGACTGTTTTGTTAATTCATATCTAAAAATCCTTATTGCTTTTCAGTCTGTGCCAGTTACCATTCCTTTATAAAAAGGTATCTGAAAACATCTGATCTAGCCAGAGAACACCTGGCCAAGAGACTTAATTTATCCTGGTTCTATCACTGATATGTATAAACAATTCATTTGAATATTTTAGTTCAAACTCAGTTTCCCTCCATTCATTAAATGGGGAGGATTATGTGTCTCTTCCCATCTTCCCAGGACTTTACTACTACAGAAACTTTCAGAGGCAATGTGGTATGCTAGCTAAAATCCTTAGGGTGAGGAAGGCCTAATCCTGTCTGATATTTAATCAATGTGTGACCCTGGGCAAGTCACTGAACTCAGTTTCCTTATCTATAAAATGAGTCTAAGGATGACACCTACCTCACTAGATTGTTATGAGGAGCAAATGAGCTCATGTATGGAAAGTTCTTTGTAAACCTTAAAGCACTGTAAAAAAAAAAAGTCAGGCCTTATTATTTTACTGTATTCACCATCCCAGGTATAATTATTGGGACTTTTCCCAGAAAACACTGTATAAAATATAAAATGAGACTGCAGGGTGGCTCAGTGTTTTCAACAATGAAAGAAAATTGTGCACACAGAGACAAAATATGCCTGCTTTTCTGTTAATGTAATTATTTCCCTATATTCTAATTTTCTCTTCTCCCAGATGGTGGTTTCTAACTCTGCTACACTTGGCAGTTTTTTTTTCTTCTTCTTCTGTTTCCTTTACCATCTCAGGGGGATTTTCACATTCTCTGTTACCTGTTTCTCCCATCATTGAGTTGACCTACAGGGTCAAAAGACTGGTTTCTGCATTAGTAAGTTTTTCTTCTTCTTTTTTTATATGTTTCCTTTGTTACAGAGCAGACCCAGAACCAATAAACTCCTTTCTCACTAATGTACAGCATACCGTATCTCAAGTATGATTGCATTTTCATTGCTAAAAATAAGTACTTGTTTTTAACTCTCCATAAAAGCTCCATCTCTCAGCATGGATGACCTCCTCCTTACTTGTAAACCCATTATGCGGAGATGCAGAAACAGTGTTCCTGGGGGCAGGGAAATCCAGGATTTTATTTTGTTGCTTAAAAGAGGGAGAGTCCATGTTCTTGTCTCCCTGCAAATCAATCCATATTCTTCCAGAGAACAGGATAAATACTGCATGTATTGCTTCTAAAATTAATCAGACCTTTAATTGAAACACACAGCCTTCAACCATACATAAATATATAGAACCTCAACGAGGATGCAAAATCTTTTCCCCTTCCTGACCTGGCCAATCCAAACACAAAGACTAGTAATATCTTCCCTTCACCTCCCATTTTGTTTCAAATTTCACATCCTTTATTCACCTTCTGAGCAGGATATTGAAAGCTTATAAAAACCGTGCAAGTTCTAACCAACTTCTTTCTTTCATTTCCTTTGACCCACTGATGTCATTTTCTGGGCTTCAAGAAGGTCACGTGTTCATAAAAAACTTTCAGTTTGACTGCCTCTGAAAGTGATCCTTTCCTTAGCCTACATTTCCTCCTTTTCCTTCTCCATAGCAATTCCCAGGGTGCCATCTGAGTATGAATGTTGTGCAGAAATAAACCAATTCCTTATTTTGTCCTCTCATGTTTATTTGAGTATATTCCCAGGTTTTTTTCTTCTTTTGTGGATCTGCTAGCCTCGACTGATAGGTTCACCTTCACCCATTGACTAATGTTGGATGTGCCACATGATTATTTCTTGGGTTCTATCATTTCAGAATGTCTGTGAGTGACCCTGTTCTATTCTCAATTTACTGCTCTTAATTAAAGTTTATTCCAACAAATTTGTATGGAAAGGGGCAGCAGCCTACCACCTTTTATTCCAAAACTGTATGACCAGGCAGGAGAAAAAGGATGTTGTTGGGGTGTTCAGCACATCTGGTATCATGGCTGAACCCTTTTTAGGTCTGCTCACCCATCTTTGATGTTCACCTGTTGCCCAATTCTTACCTGTGGCTCCAAGAAGTTATAGCATGTGCAGTAGCCAAATCACAGTGAAACAGTCTAGGCAGTTGAGCTAAACAAGGTTGAAGGTAATTGGTTGTCTCAAACCTGTTGGTAAATTACGGGGATGTCTACCCCAAGAGTGTGAAGATTTACCCCAGTGGAATGGGTGGATGAGAATAATTTGTTCCAATGGCCATGAACGTGGACAAAGCAGGTACGGTGGAGTGCTTAGAGCTTGTTCAGGCATTGAAGATGTCAAGGTCTTACATTGCATCCCAAGTCATTGCCTCTTGTCTTGATTTTTGTCTTGCCACTGGACTTTAATTACTCTGGACAAGAGAGTGAAGAATGAGGCTGACTTCTGCACAACTCTGCAGAACTGTGATATCACTGATCTTTGAAATAAAGCACAAACAACAGCAACAGCAATATGTGCATGATATCATACTTTTAGAATCTAGTGCCTTCAGTGAAATAATGTAGTGTGTTAAATGGGAAAGGCCCCTACGTTCAGGATCATAAGATCCACATTCAGTTCTTTGATTCTATTACTTTCTAGCTGTGTATTGTTGGGCAAGTTGCAACAGCTCTCTGAATTTCCTCATATTTAAAGTGAGCCTGTTGGAATGGATATATCTAAGCTCTCTCTTCCAGTGCTAAATTTGTATGATATATGATAGTCTTTCTGAGCTACATAGACTTTCTATTAGGAATCAGATGTTTAATTATTATTATTATTGTGATTATTATTATTATTATACATTCTGGTCCAATCTAATGCAAATCTCCCTCCATTGTTGTTGCTAGGCAACTCAACTGTAATTTAATTTTACTTGCACTGGGAAGCTAAGTGATTTTTTCATGGTCACACACCCAGCTTGCACTAGAAGCATGACTAAAACCTCTAGCATCCTGACTCCAAGTCTATTCCTTTATCCAATACATCATGCTGACTCTTGTTATAATAATATTTTGTAGCTTATATTTGCATAATACCTAAGTGTTTGCAAAGTGTTTTGCATACATTATGTTATTTGAGCCCCGCAAAAAGCCTGAACAATAACTACAACAGATATCATTCTCTCCATTTTCAAAATGAGGAAACTGAGACACATAGAGTTTAAAAACCTTGACCATTTTCTATTTAAATGTTAGAGGTAAAACTATATCTCTTTGGACCTCATAGTCACTGTTTTTGTATTTTTATACTACTCTGGAAATAAAAATAGCAATTAAGATAAGAATATAAAATTTGCTTTCAATTTTTATTTGTAAAGTTACTATAGAAACATTTCCTCTTCCCCCTCCCCCTTTTTTTCCCAGAAGAGACTATTCAATAAACAAGTAAGTGATTTTGAGTGTTCATATGTATATATAAGAGGGATTGGGGACAGATTAACTCCAAGGTTCTTTCCTAGTCTAGCATTCTACTAATGGATGAAACTATCACAATAAAAGCTGATTATGAAAGTATTATCAGTCAAGCAAATCCCATTTTTTCACCAATTGCCATTATAGAATTTTGGTTTCTATGCTCCTATAGCAAAAATATTTTAAGAGGTCAAGCTGAAAATGATTTGTATTTAATATGGTGATCAGGTCCTAATTCTCACACTATACATGCTTCTACAAACATTGCAGAATTCTGTAGTGCTTTTCAAACCCTTGGATCTTCCTTCTTTTTACTTCTACTTCTTTTACTGGTCCACCTCTCCTCTTCTTTTTCTCTGGTCATTGTAATTTACCCTTTGTTTTTGGACTTCCTAAGTCTGCCCACATATGTATCTCCCATAATTTATTTCTCTTCTTTTCTCATGTGAGTATTTATCATGTCTAATAAAGCTAGGTTTCAATATTTCTATTAGGTCTACCTTTTAATTATATGAGTTATGTATGACACATTATACTTTGGAAACACTTGAAAAATGCTTTCAGTTTGATTTTATGGTTTCATTAAGTAGATTTGTACTTTATTGATATTTTAAGCCTACAGTTCTATAAAATTATTTAAAATAACAATGAGCCATATTTCATTTTTCTACCAGTTCTTCACAATTCCTTTACCCAAATTCTTTCAACTTTCCTTTATGTTACATCAAGGACCTGTGACTCCATAGGCTTATAGATTAGGGGATGTTAGAAGGGACATTAGAAGTCAACTTAGTTCAACTTGCTCATTATAAAGATAGTAGAACTGAGGCCAGAGTAGTTATATGATTTGCTCAAGGTCACACAGGTAGGAAAGAGCAAAAACAGGATTTAAATCCAGGTCCTTAACCCCAAATTCAGCACCCATTCCGCTACATAGTCCAACGACTTGCCCATGGTTAGGTATCTATTATGTATTGAAGGCAAGATTTGAATCACAGTTTTCCCAACTAAAATCCATCTTGCCTCACTATATTTTGCCATTCTGCATGTCCCAAATTGCTCAGTTATGAAACATTTGGAACTAAAGATATGAAAGCTTTCACCTTAAGAAAACCCAAAAGAAGAAGATAATCTGTAGGGAAAACTTAAAGAAGCCTTTCCTTTCTTAGTGTTTTTAAAGACCTATATGAAAATTATTCATAAGAATGATTCACATTATTTTCATTCTTAAAAGGGAGAAGACATTAGAGGATTATTGATCATTACATTTCTAGTTTCCAAAAATCAACTCTTGTGAATTACAGTTCCAGAAATCATTCTAAAAACTGGCAAGTGATCTTAACTGATAAAATAAAAGGTCACATGGGTTATGGAAGCTGTTTTCTCTGACTCATGTTCCTTGACTTCTGTTGCTTTTGACCCCCTTGCATGCTTTACCCTTTCCTTCAGTACATTTTAATCTCCCTTGACTTCCATTCCACTTGTGTTTCCAGTTTCTCATTCTACCTGTCTGACCACTCTTCTTTCCTTTGTACATCCTCATCCATTGCCTTATATCTAAGAGTTGCTGTTCCCCAAGGCTCTGCCAGGAGCTGTCTTTTATCACTAGACACTCCATTGAAACGGATACCTATTTTATGGAGATTTCACACAGGGCAAGGTTTAATAGGTAATCGGAAGAAGTGATACAAAGATATCCTCAAGGTCTCTCTTAAGAAGTTTGGAATTGGGACATCTAGGTGGCACAGTGAATAGCGCACTGTCCCTGGAGTCAGGAGGACGTGAGTTCAAATTTGGCCTCAGATACTTAACACTTACTAGCTATGTGACCTTGGGCAAGTCACTTACCCCCCATTGTCCTGCCTCCCCCCCCTCTTAAAAGACAAAAAAAGAACTTTGGAATTGATTGTGTGACATGAAAGACATTGGCACAGGACTGCTCAGCATGGCATGCTCACATCAGAGAAGGTGCTGTGTTATATAAGCAAAGCAGCAGCTCAAAGGAAACATAGCATGCATAAATTTAGTGAATCCACCCCAAATGTTCACATGGTCTATTTGTGCAAGACCTGTGGTAGAGCATTCTGAGCTCATATTGCTCTGATCAATCACAGATGGACACCCTGGAACCAGGTTCTTGCATAACGATGTCATTTTGGTCCTCTTGGAGAACAAAGGACAGCAACCAACCAACATGAGGGAGATGTAATTTTTGGCTTAGCATAGTGCTTAGTACTATAATTTGAGTGCTAGCACTTAATAAATGCTTGTTGATTAATCAGTTAAATTCATCCATTCATCTGGTTCAGTTATCATCTCTATGCAGATCACATGTATATATACATATATATACATGTACACATATGTATATGTGCATGTGTGTGTGTATTCCAGATTCAGGCCTAAAGAATTATATTTCTAGCAATCATTCTAAAAAATTAGCAAGTGATATTAACCATATGAAATTAAAAAACAGAATACAAATGATAAAATTAGAGGATATATACTTAGATAATAGAAATATATGTGTGTATATGCAAATATACATATGAATGGTATTATATATACAACTATGAATATATATACAAATATACATATATAGTTTGTATATACACACAAATATATGTATGTGTGCTTATATATAAATGAAGAGAGAGAGAGAGGAGGGAGAGGGAGAGAGAGAGAGAGAGAGAGTTGTTGTTAAGTAATTTTTCTGTCATGTTCAATTCCTCATGACCTATTTGGGGTTTTCTTGATACTGGAGTGGTTTGTCATTTTCTTCTCCAGCTCATTTTACAGATGAAAAAACTGAGGCAAACAGGGTTCAATGACTTACTCAGGGTCATACAGCTAGTAAGTGCCTGAGAACAGATTTGAACTCAGGAAGGTGAATCTTCTTGACTCTAGGCCTAGTGCTTTATTCACCGTGCTACCTAGCTGGCACAATGTGTGTGTGTGTGTGTGTGTGTGTGTGTGTGTGTGTGTGTGTGTGTGTGTGTGAATATACACATATATACATACACATATATACATGTATGTATGTGTTTATGTGTATATCCAGACTAAATCTATATATTCAGATTTTCTCTCTAACTTTAGTCCCAAATCATCAACTGATGGTGGTTGTCTCTACTATGATGTCTCTCAGATATTTCAAATTTACCATCTCCAAAAAGGAGATTTCCAATCACCCCAACCCCCACAAATACTCTCATATTTCTTTTGAAGGAACAACTACCACTCCTGGGTTTGAACCCTCAAGATTCATCTTTGACTCTTTGCTTTTTCTCATTTCCCATATCCAACTAGAAACTAAGCATGGTCAGTTGTAACTGAGGCACTATTGTATAGTAGGAAACATGCTTGATTTGATGAGGAAGACCTGGATTTCATTCTCATTTCAAACACCTACAAGTTATATGATCCTGAGCAAAGCACTTGTAGCTTCTCAGTTTCCTCTTCTGTAAAATGGGACTGATAATAATGTCTATCTCACAGTTATGTGAATCAAAATGTATATAAGGTACTCTATTGACTTTAAGGAGATATGCAACAGCTAGTTATTGTTATGACAGCCAGTCTTTCACATCCATTCAGTTCCCTCCTTTCATACAACTACCACCCTAACTCAGATCAGAATCTTATATCAATGGACTTTGTAACAGTTCCCTAACTAGTGTCACTGCTTCCAATCACTTCACTCTTCACTCCCTTCTCCATAGAGTTGCTAAAATGTTTTTTTTTGTTGTTGTTGTCGTTGAATATGTTGGTTATCTCTTTGCTCAAAATCTTATTGCCTATATAATAAAATATAAACTATTCATCCTGGTATTTAACACCCTTAACAATCTGGTTCTAATCTGCCTTTCAAGTCTTATCACATGTTACTAAACCCTTTCATACACTCTCTGGTGCAGCTCAACTGGTCTCCTTGTTTCCCAAGCTTGACATTCCATTTCCTTCCTCCATAAAGCTATACATGCCATAACCCATCTGTAGAAGTGCTCCCCTTTCATGCCCCCTTTTAAGTATCCTTGTCAATTCCCTTCAAAAAAGCAAACATAAACACTCATGTAAGGTGTTGCATTTGTCACTGTGGATAGATAGAAAGACAAAAATGAAAAAAATAATCCCTACACTTAGGAAGCTTACTTCAGTTTCAGATTAGATGCTGTGATCCCTATTAAGTTTTCATTCATCTCTCTTTCCCTGCTTAACTTAGTTATTTGTATTATCTGTTTCCATGTTTTATCCCCTAGTGAGATATAAACTTCCTGAGGTGGGCTGTATTTAATCTCTGTCTTTGCATCCTCATTGCATTGAGTGTAGTATGTGCTTAAAGTTTGTGAGAGTAGAATGGAGAGTAGACCATGACTGTTTATTTAATTGTTCTGTCTTTGGTTAAATTAATGGATTTTTGATACTTTTAATCAATAAGTATTTAAGATGTAGAAGGTGTTAAAAAATCTTAGTGCATTTTTAAGGCTATGTAAGCTTTTAAAATGTACTGATATTGGGGACACCTTGTATAATCCATTTGAATGAATGTGACTTGACACATAAAAGATTCTACTGGTAGGTTCTCCTCTTCCCTATTGTGGTACTTGCAAGGTCTTCTCATCCCATGAAATTTTTTTTATCTCTATTTTTCCAAAAGTCTAACATAGAATATTCACTGAAGCACAGGAGACATTCCTCTAGTACCTTTGGGTGCACATATCCAACTAAGGTGCATCCTAAGGTGCATTTCTTCAAAGATTTGTTTTATAATCACTTTTCATTCACTAGTAATAACTAGCAATGTGTAACAGAATGATTTCCCTATAGCTAAGTGGCCAGTTTTCAAAAGAAATGCAAAATCCAAAAAAATTTTCAGCATTAGAAAAATACTCAAAAATCACTAATGGTAGGAGACAGTCAAATTAAAACAGCTCTTGACTTTTTACTTTATGCTAACCATGTTAGAAAAGATAATAAAAGACTGAAATAGTCAATGCTGAAATGGCTGCAGGAAGTCAGGAATACTAATATACTCTTGAAGGGATTTTGAATTAGTCTAAATATTCTGGAAACCAATTTGGAGTTATGCAAAATTAGTTACTAAACTATACCCCATACTCAAACTCTATACCACAATAAGTTTAAAATAGATTCATATCTTGAATACAAAAAACCCCACATCATTAAAAAAAAAAGAAAACAAAATGAGATCAGCGTCTTTCACTTCTTTGTCTAGGCAAAGAATTCTTAACCAAACAATAAAATAGAATATTTTCCCTAATGGTTTTTCTATCTTACTACCCACAAAGATTATTCCAAACCATGGCTTCTCTCCTCAAATTGCCTATATCTCCTATAGGCAATATATCTCCCCCTCTCCTCATATTCTCTGCTGAGGACCTTGCTTCATACTGCAGAAAAAAATGTGCTATTTACCATGAACTCCTTCTCCCCATTTTCCCTCCTCTCTATCTAACAAACCCTTGGTATCATCTTCCACTTTCCCCCCTCTTTACTTCAATTTCTAATAATAATGTATCCCTTCTCTCCAAGTCCATCCCCATTACATGTGCCATTTATCCCACTTCTTTGCATCTTGTCCTCTAGGCTGCCCCTTCAATCATTTTCCATCCCTTTCTAATTTCCAACATCTCTGTATCTACTGCTTCTTTGCCTATTGCTTACAAATGTACTCAAGTCCTCTTTCTTCAGTAGATCTTACAATCCCCTCAACCTATTATCCTATATTTCTCTTCCCTTTGTCAGCCAAACTCCTAGAAAAAGCTGTCTAGCATTCATTGTTTCTACTTCCTCTCACCCACTTCTCTACCATTCACAATCTGTTTTCTAACTCCTTCACTCATCTCTTAGTTGACATATCTAATGTCCTTTCCTTAAACATAATTTTTCTTGATTTTTGAAGCATTTGATACTATTAATCACCTTCTCCTGGATATTCTCTCTTCCGTGTATTTGTGTTACACCCCAATCATTCCTGCTTTTCTTCCTACATGTCTGATTGCTCCTCCTCAGTTTTCTTTTCTGACTCATCACATATGTCCCACCTCCTCATTATAGGTGCACCCCGTAGACTACTGTTCTGTGCAGTCCTTTCTATTCACACTACTTCACTTGGTGACCTCATCTACTCCCATGGATTTAATGATAATATCTATGAACAATCTCTCTCTCTCTCTCTCTCTCTCTCTCTCTCTCTCTCTCTCTCTCTCTCTCTTCCCCCCCTTTCCCCTCTCTCTTTACATATATATATATATGTATGTATATATATATACATACATATATATGTATATACACATATACATGTGTGTGTAGTATGTAGTATGTATGTATATGTCCTCAGTCTCTATCCAAAGCCCAATGACCAACTTTTTATTAGATATTTTCAATTAGATTTTCCCTAGACCTCCAAGCCCATATTCTAAACAGAACTCACCCAATTCCACCATTCTCTCAAACTTCATTATTTCTCTCAATGACACAACTATCTTTCCAGTCTTCTAACTTTGCAACCAACTCTTTATTCTCTTTCACCCCAATGAGTAGATCACTCTAATGAGTAGATCTTGTTTTTATTATACCTCCTCAAGATCTCTTGCATTCATCCCTTCTCCCTGCTCATACAACTGCTACCTTGATTAAGGATATCATCACCCCTTACCTGAAAAAAAATGATTGCAATAATCAAATTACAATAATTGCCTACTTAGTCTCCCTGTGTCAAACCTCTCCTGACTCCAATTCCTTCTCTAAGCAGTTGCTAGTGATTTTTCTTAAGCTTAGCACTGACTATGTCACTACGTACACAATAAACTGTAGTTTGAAAAACTGAAAAAGTATTTCTTAGGCACTTAATTTCCTGCAAAGGATTGTGCTGTTAGAGAAACAAATAGAAATTCACAGCAGTCTCAGATGTCAAGAAGCTCACAATTTAAGAGATAAAGACAGTAAGTACATAGAGGCAGCAGTGGTCCTCAGGTTGTATCAGCAAACCAAAGGGCAATGCATCTCCTTTAGTGTCATTTCCATTGACATATTCTGCTTTTAAAACTAAACTATTTAACAGTTTCAAAGGCTCTGGTAGTGACACCTTTCTTTCCTTGGCCTTTAGTTGCTGTGGTTACTGAGGAAGTAGGGTTTCAGAACCACAAGGATGGTGGTTCTGAAACCACCTTAGAGGATGACTTTAGAGGCTAGGCTGGAGTAAGGGAGGGGTGGTGGTTTGGAGGCTATTATTCCTCAGGATCTCAGACTTATTTGCCTACCATCACTGGCAGTTGGTCTACAACTGGCACCAATGGTTGCAAGAATGATGACTTCTTCCATACAAGGGTTGGCACCCTTAATGATGACTATGCAAACTAGGGTGGGAGCAGGGTCGGTGGTCTGGAGAGTATTGTTCTTCCTAGGGTTACTAGGCAGGGGGTCTTACATTATCTCCACTAGGGTCTAAAGGGAAGAAGTGATTGGGGCAGTAGTAATGGATTTAACTGTAGTGGCAAGCACCCTAATACCCCCAGGGTAACTGCCAACACAGGTTCTTAAATCTGCTTTTCTAAAGGAAAGCCACTCAAAATGGGTTAACAAGCTACTTTAATCAATCAAACATATCATTTACCTAGTTCAGGGGAAAAAGATCAGCACCCCGAACTTCCAATTATACAGACAGAACTTACAAGACAAAGAAACAAACAGATCAAGTAGACAAGCTTCCAAACTGCCCAACCATTACATCAATACCAAATCACAGTTACCAGAGAGGGAAGCATCATCATCTGGGTTTTCAAAGCTGGGGAGCTCTCAACAGCTTTCCAGAGTCTCATCTGGTCAAATCATACACCACTTCTCAAAGTGAGCCCCAAAGCAAAGCCTCACATCAGGGATTATATAGCCTTTTCCTGGGTCAGAGAATGTAACCACCCTCTTGACCCACTCTCCAATCACACAGCATCAAGGTGTAGACATTCCCGAAAACCAAGCCTCCTGCCACAGGCTCCATGTGACCACATTCAGCCTATTAGGAAGCAGAGTATAATTTCAAATCAAGGAAGGTTCTCAGAGTGTCTTAAGCCCACCAAAGGACCTAGGGGCAGGGAAGATCTTTAAATTTGCATTTCCATTACATTAACCTAACTGGCATATGACACCTCTCTCAGTGTTGTCTTGATGTTTCAGTTAGAATTGCTTGATGGCAGTTGGTGGGGAGTTTTGCTTCCCTAGACAACAGTGAGAATTGTGGGGCAGGTTGGCATCAGTGAATTCTTCATGACTTGAGGATAAAATAGAGACTCCTATTTGGCCTTAATGTTCCTTTTTAGCATTCCTCCCTTTTCCACACATTCCAATCCAACCACATGACTTTCTTGCTCCTCCTCAAATCCAACCCTCCATGACCTGATTCTTGCCTTTATTTGGCTGTGCCTTCTGACTGGGATGCCATCTTTCCTCACCTCTATTTCTTATCTTAATTCTTTCAAGATGGCAGCTAAAATACCACCTCCTAAAGGAAGTTCTTCCTGATCTCACTAGCTACATGAATCCAGTCTCCTAACACTTATATTGATTTTGAATATGTTATGGCTATATTTAACTACATGCATATTTTCTCCCCACATAGAATGCAAACTTTTTAGGAGCAGGGACTGTTTCATTTTTCTCTTTGTATTTTCAGACCCTTGATCTATAACAGGGGCTTAATAAATGCTTGTTGAATGATAGATTGGATACTTCTAGCTATTTGTGAACACACAATCAAGTCCTTAGTTCTTACTTCTCTGCTTGTGAATCTAATTGGTAGGAAATGATAAAAAGAGGAAAGGAGAAAACAAATTATGATTCTGAACCCTGTGTTTGTGGTATAATTAATAGAAGTGTGGACCTCAGATCAGAAAACTTTGGATTTGAAACTAATTTCTGACATTTATGAATTCTTTGACCATGGGGAAATTGATTTATCACTCTGAGCCTCAGTTTTTTCATCTGTAAAACAGGAGTGATGCTATCTTTATAATGTATCTCATAAGGTTTTTGTGAGACTCAAGCAAGATGGTTTGTGACAAATTCTTTGCAGACTTTAAAATTCTATATAAATGTTTTATTATAGGAGAGGGCAAGATACCCTCTCCTAGTTCATATAAGGTACTGGTAGTGAGAGATATTTTGCACTGGACACCTAAAGTGTCCAGACCAACAGGAGTGGGAAAGGAAACATTAGTACTAAGATTCGGTAGTCTTCCATTGACCAAGTTATTTGTCAAAATTCCTGTCAGTTGTCTTGTTGATTCTTCGATGTCTGTAATGATCTACTTCATATTTAGAACATAGTTGTGTGGTATAGTGAAGGCTTGTCTAACATGGGCTTATATGATTCAGTGCCTTGAAAATTTTGCACTCAATAAATTGAGTGCACTAGATTTGTTGAATAGAGTTGCGTTCAGTCTAAAACTTCCAGAACAAACAATGTCACTGTCTACTCATTCTTCTCCTCCTGTCTGTCTGGCCCAATTACCCTTGGAGAGCACATAGGAAAGATTTAAGGAAGTTAATCCTTAAGGGAATGAAACAGAATCTCACATTCTCCTTCCTGATTTCCTCCTTCTCCCCAATAAAACCCTAAACTGGCTCTTGCTCATCTCAAGTCCAGCCCTAGATTAAGAGCATGAAAAATCCTTGAAACAGAACTAAAATGGGAAATGCCTAATGAGTTTTCCAGCTACTTTACCAAAGGCTATACTGAGTTGTTCTCCATGGTGTACTGAATCACAGAGTCAAAGCTGCTGCTAAATGGTCTGCTGGTTCTCGCATGTTCTTTAGAAGCCTTTTTTTCATTATGCTAATAAATCTCAGCAAACCTCTTCTCCTGATGTTCAACCTAGATACCCTCCTAACCCCTCCCCCCATCTAATTGATTTGGTTCTTACCTTTGAGTCTATTTGAGGAAACACATTCTTCATTTAATTGGGTCCTGTTCCATCTTCTTCCCCTGCTAGTAAATCAGTGTGTTGACAGAATTTCATGTGTATACATGTCATTGTTCGCCCCCAGGGACAAAAGCAGGAGGAAAACTACATGCATTGACAATCAGACCTGCTCCAAATAAAGAGAATGCAGGGGAAAGAGGGCCTCTCCCTCCTCTCTCCTGTTTCTAAGGGTGTCCCTTATGGTGAGAGAGTTGTTCTGCCCACTTCCTTTCTATGGTTATAGCATCATTCTGGGCATTCTGCCTCATGGATATGAACATTGGGATTCTGATGGTGATTTATGATTAAAACAAGTGGCATCCTAATCCGCAGTTTCTCTTGCCCAGCAGATCTACCCTCAGGTGGATAGAGGGAGCCATCCTAGCCTAGATTTTTAGCGGCTCAATTTTGCAGATCTGCTTGTTTTTTTTCCTCTCCCCTCCCCTAGAATCTCCCCTTTCTTCTCTTTGGGCTCTGGGCTGTGTCAATACATTAGGAAGTTTGGCGGTGCAATCAGAGATTGGAGGCATTTCCTCTGAATGGAGCCCAGAGCAAAAATGCTTACAAAGGTTTTTTTTTTGTTGTTGTTGTTGTTTTTTTTTTTTCAGTCTGGAAAAGGGACTCCTCCTCTGGGGTATGCATGGGTTTTGATTATTCATCAGCAATTATACACATCCAGAGAAATGACCTCATATATTCCACAGACATGAACCAAAAGTATGACACAGATGTTCTGGAATAAACAGTGTGAGTGCAAGCACATAGCTTCAGAGTATTGTAATGGCTCTTAGAGAAACTGGGTCAAAAGTTTCTCACCATACATACACACAAACACAACACACACACGTATACACACATGTGCATGCATGCACAAACCACAACTAAGAGAGAAAGAAAATATAAATCTCTTTTTCTTCTGCTTTCCTTCACAGCTTCTCATTTTATGGATGACCCCTGGGGGTCTCTCTGTACTCCCTTCTCCGTGAAGTGATTTGTGGAGTAGAACTTCTTCTGACTCTGGGGATTCTGCTGGGAGATTCAAAATGATGAATGCAAGTTTCCTTTTCCTCCCAAAATGCCTTTAGTTTTTTTTTCTTTTTTTTTTCTTTAGATCTCTAGAGATCTGGGTTTTTTTTTATTTTGTTTTTACAGATGTTTTATTTGATACTGAGTTTAGATTAGTTAGTTAGGTGAGAGAAGTAGCCTGGCCTAATTGATTGATGGCTGAATCTGGAGTCAGGAAGACCACCCCGACACTGACTAGCTGAGTGACTCAAGACAACCTACTTCATTTCTTTGAGTATTATTTTTTTCAAATGTATAAAAGGTCTAATAGTGAATTCAGTGCTTACCTTAGGGACTGGTGAGCCTCTACTAAAATAATGTATGGAAAGATGCTCTGTAATATTGAAAGAAGAGTAGAACAAAGATTGTATCTGTGTTTTCATAGATATAGGAAACTCCTTCTACCATTTTTACCTTCTACCAGTACCTTCTCTGAAACAATTTTCTAGAGCACTGAGAGGCTAAATGAATGACTCAGGATCACATAGAGGCTAGACTTGGACCCAGATCTTTGTGGCCTTGAGTTGAGCTGCAGCCTTTCTTTACCAACTTTAAGGACTATATGTATGACAATTGTTTTAATATTGAGAAAAATGAATAGATAATAGTCACTTGACAAGTTCATATTTAGAACCTAAACTATGTTCTTTAAGGCCTCATAAAGTTACTGATGACAAAGATAGTGTCATATCTATTTAGGAAACTAGCACACAGTAGTTACTCAATGGGCATTGCTAACGTTATCTTACTTGAAGGAAAATCATGCAAGGGGTAAACCATCATCTGACTCCATCTACCCCCCCCCATCACTCCATACTTAATCATTTAATGTTTGTCCTCTGAGGATATTTTAGGAAAAGTATCAGTTTGAAGTTATAATAAGTAAGTAGAAAATAATAAAATTTTGTTACAATAATAATGCCACCATATAGTTCCTCTGTCTAAGAAGCAAGAAAACACATTTGTCTAGGGGAGCCAGGCACCAATTTGGCTAGAGGTGAAGCTAAGCAACTGAGGAGTTGTTAAGTTGGTCATTAAGGGATGAGAAAGAGAAAGTAATATCAAGCCCACATATCATCTTTCCTAATTCAGATTCCCCATTCATTTTTCCTCATGGACTTCCAATCCACCAATATTCATTAAGTACCTACCTGCGTGTGCCCAGGAAAGTTTCTGACAGTGACAAGGTGAGTTATGTGCTGAAAGCCTTACCCTCATTTTACTGAAGGTAACCAACAAAACCCAGCTCTCTTGATCCCAGGTACAAAGTTCCTTCTACTGTACTATGGTGCATCTATTAGAGAACTGATATAATGAACTCTTTCTCATGGACACTGAATATAGTTTGTGGGGGTACTTTGTTGGTTCCACTAGTCATCAGTAGATGAAATTACTCATTGAGGATTGTCCAGAATCAGCACGTTCATTTTTATTGAAGTGGATGAAAGGGTGAAGAAGGGATGTCAAGGAACTGAGACAGGTAAAGAAACCTTATTGAGTGCTTTGATCCTCCCCATTTTAGATACCCTGAATTAAGAAGGGAAAAGCACATGAAGGGCATGAGGAAGGTGATTCTCAAATCCAAGCACTGAAGCTAATGGGAAATGGAAAGTTGATAGGGCTTCTGAGCTCTCTTTAAAGGAAGACTCTGGCAGGAATTTTGTGCTCTGACTTCCAGCCCTCCAATGAGAGGGGCAGAGACAACTGAGGGTATTAATGAATTATAATTAAATTATTTCCAAACTCAATTTTTAGATAGATATTGTTCACAGTTTTTGCCTCTATTAATTATGTTTCTACAGGTTGTGGAAGAAACTAAAAGCTTTGAAGAAATTATTTTGGTTATTACTGAGGTTTGTGCTATTACTAAGGCTCAGCCAATTATGTGGCACCAGGCCTGGAGTCAAGAAGACTCATCTTCCATTCAAACTGGCCTCAGACACTTACTAGTTGTGTGATCCTGGGAAAGTCACTTAACTCCGTTTGCCTTAGTTTCTTCATCTGTAACATGAGCTGGAGAAAGAAATGGCAAAGTATTCTAGTATCTTTGTCAAGAAAACCCTAAAGGGGGTCTTGAAGAGTTGGAAATGACTGGACAACAGCAAGATTTTTTGTTTAAGGTTTGTTGTTAAACAGCAAACAAATAAAAGAAAGCCAAAAACCTTTGTTTTATTCAAAGTAGGAAGAATTTGTTCTCACCAGCATTAATAGGTAACCTCAATACTAACCTGGAAATCTTAAACCAGGGGTTTGGAACCTGTGGCCTCAACATGTGATTCTCTAGGCCCTCAAGTGTAGCCCTTTGACTGAATCCAAGCTTCACAGAACAAATCCCCTAAATAAAAAGATTTGTTCTGTAAAACTTGGACTCAGTCAAAAGGCTGCACCAAAGCACCTAGAAGGCCACCTGTGGCCTCAGGGTCACAGGTTCTGCAACCATCTTAGACTTTCTCATTGGAGGTATGTAGGGCAAGTGATATGTAATGAGAAGCAATAAATTTAGAATTCTATCTCTTCAGAGAGGTAAGGATCTTTTGGGAACATACAAACCAACCTCCTACTTGATGCACCAATTCTCTGGGTATCACTATTGAGACCATAGCATCCAAACTAACACAGTATTAGAGAGTTTTCTAGAGCACTGATAGGTTAAGTAACTTGTCCTGGGTCACCAAGCTAGTATATTCCAGAGGCAAAAACTTGAACCCAGATCTTTGTGGTTTTGAGACCGACTATCCTAGGAGCTCTTAACCTGGTATCTATGAACTTTAAAAAATGTTTTTTGATAACTTTATTTCAATAATATTGGCTTACTTTGTAATCCTGTTGATTTTATCTTAGGCCTTTATATCTATTATTTTAAGATGGTATCCAAAGGCTTCACCTGACTGCTAAAGTTGTTCAAGCCAAACTAGGTTAAGAACATTTCTCTAGTCTTTCCTCCATGGTTGCTACTTATAAATATTAAAGCACAAGATAAATATCAATGATTATAATTGCATTAGCGATAGTTAAAGAATAAGATTTAGTTGGCAGGTTTACATTTAGAATCCAACCTAAGGAGAAGGTGGAGCCAAGATGGCAGAGTAGAAAGAGCACTTCCAAGGTGCTCTGCCCCACACAACTTCCAAATAATGTAAAAGGGGACTCTGAACAACTTCTGGAGCCCCAGCACCCACAGAACGACACAGAGAAGCAAACCTCCTGCTGAGGACAGCCCAGCAGCCCTACAGGGAGCGGCGAGCACAGCGTTCTGAGAGCAGGCTGCACAGCCCGCTGGGAACCGACATCGCAGCCCTCTGGGAGCTGAGCCCAGGCTGCTTGAGCAGCGGTTTTAGCCCCAGGGCTGCTGGGCCAGCAGCCAGCTGGAGGGACCCCAGAACACCAGCAGCTGTGGTGATTCCAGAACTATCAGCACAGATATGCCTAGTACAAAGTGAAAGATTAGTGCCCTATGGGCTTTGGGACCAGTATTTGGGGAATGCATCGGTTTCCTCCCCTGGGGGCGAAAAGCCTCTGAAGAAATGCAGCATAGAAGCCATTTTGCAGCATCAGTGGTAGCTCTAGCTCCTGGTCTGCGAACTGTAGGGAGACTCAGCAATCAGTCTGGGGGTCTTGCTTTAACCTGCTTTGATCTGGATTGTGGTCTGGGGGGGAAGTTTGGGGTGGGTATCCAATTTGCCAGAGCGGGTGGAAGCTTTGCAGAGGCCACCCAACCTGCAGAAGTTGTGAAGATCATACATTTGGGCAGAAGCTCTCCTTTCTGGTGGCAGAGTCTTACTGTGGCAGCAAGCCCAAAAATCAAGTAATTAAGTGGCAACATGCCAAGGCAAAAGAAAAAAAAATATAAAGAAAAATTCAACATTGGACTCCTATTTTAGGGGCAAAGAGGATCAAAGCATGGAGGAGGACTGTGAGGTCAGAACTCCTGCACCAAAATCCCCAAATGAAAATACAAGCTGGTTACAAGCCATAGAGGACCTTAAGAAGCAGATAAAAGAAGTGGGGGAAAATTTAGGAAGAGAAATAATAAAGATGCAAGAAAAGTATGAAATGACAGTCAACAGCCTGACTGAGGAAAATAATACCTTAAAAAATAGACTAACTCAAATGGCAAAAGAGGCTCAGAAAGGCAATGAGGAGAAAAATGCCCTAAAAAGCCAAATTTGCCAGATGGAAAAAGAATCTCAAAAGCTCACTGAGGAGATTCACTCCTTCAGAGTTAGACTGGAGCAAATGGAAGCTAGTGACTTTATGAGAAATCAAGATGCTGTTAAACAGATCCAAACAAATGAAAGAACAGAATGCAATGTGAAATATCTCATGGGAAAAACCACTGACCTGGAAAATAGATCCAGGAGAGATAATTTAAAAATTATTTTGGACTACCTGAAAGCCACGATCAAAGAAAGAACCTAGAAATTATCCTTCAAGAAATTCTCAAGGAAAATTGCCCTGATGTTTTAGACCCAGTGGGGGAAATAGAGGTTGAAAGAATCCACAGATCACCTCCTGAAAAAGATCCCAAAAGGAAAACTCCCAGGAATATTATAGCCAGGTTCCAGAATCCCCAGATCAAGGAGAAAATACTACAAGCAGCCAGGAAGAAACAATTTCAATATTGTGGAAACACAATCAGAATAGCCCAGGACCTGGCAGCTTCTACACTGAGGGATCGAAGGGCATGGAATATGATATTCCAGAGGGTGAAAGAGCTGGGAATGAACCCAAGGGTCACCTACCCAGCAAAACTGAGTATTTTGTTTCAGGGGAAAATATGGTCATTCAGTGGAATAGAGGACTTTCAAGCATTCTTGAGGAAAAAACCAGAGTTGAATAGAAAATGTGACATCCAGACACAAGAAGCAAGAGATGTCTGAGAAGGTAATCAAGGAAAAGAAATCAAAAGGAACTTATCAAAGTTGAACTATTTACATTCCTACATGGAAAAATAATAACTGTTGTCTAATGAAACCTTTCTCATTATGAAAATAATTGAAGAAGGGTATATGGGCATATGTTTACAGGCATACATGGATAGAGAGCACTGGTTGAATTTGATGGGAAAGGATGATTCTTAAGGGGTGAGGTTAAGAGGTGGGAGAGGAAAGTGGCAAGAGGAGATGGGGAGAGACAGGGTAGGGTAAACTATCTCATGTAGAAGAGGCAAGGGGAAGTAGTTGCAGGGGAGGGGAAGAACAGGAAGGCAAAAAGGCAAAAGCATATTCTCATTGAAGTTGGCTCAAGGAGAGAATCACACACATACTAAATGGGATATCTTACCCTGCAGGAGAGTAGGGGAAAGGGAGATGAGAGGAGGAATGACAGAGGGGAGGGCATTCTGGGGGGAGGGGAGGTTGGAAGTACCTACTATCAAAGAGGGACCGGATCAAAGTGGGGAATGGACCAGGTGGGAGGAGAGATGGGTGGGAGGGAAATATAAGTAGTCTTTTACAATATATCTACTATGGTAATGTTTTGCATAGCTATACATGTACAACACATACTGAATTACTTATCTTCTCAGAGGGAGTGTGTGACAAGGGAGGAAGGGAATGGATCTGAAAATCGAAGTTTTAAAATTAAATGTTTCATAAGATGTCCAGGCATTAGGGCTCAGAGATTCACCTTGCCCTAATGGCAAAGTCGAAGGGGGTATGGGAGAAGATATGGGAGAGAGCAGTTGGATGAGGGGATATCTAGTGGGACTGCTACTCTGGGGTAGTAGGTAGGGAAAAAATCGGGGAAAAATTGCAACTCAAAATCTGGTGGAAATGAATGATGTATACCAGAAGTTAATAAACCATTTGTTTAAAAAAAAAAATAATCCAACCTAAGCTTCTTGGTATAGAGACTGTCTTCTACCTTTTTAGGCACATAGCACATAGTAAGTACTCAACAAATCTTTGTTGAATGGATAAGTAATGAGATACTACTAATGTTACCTGACCTGAGAAGTAAAAAAAGTGGCATTTGCAGCTCACGACCACATGAGGCATCAGATTTCTTTGTGGGCTGTATTGAGTTAGAAGATTCTCTCATGAAACCATTGAGTTAGAAATCAAAGTCAAGAGAAGTGGAATGACTTATTAGCTGTGTAACCTTTAAGTCATTTAACATCTATTTGTCTCAGATTCCTCAAGTGGAAATGGGTATAATAATATCACTTACCTCCCAAATAGGTTGTGAGTTTCATATAAGAGAATATTGGTGAAAAAGTTCTTAAGGGGGGACGCCAGGGTGGAGTAAGAAATAAGTTGCTCTCTCCTCCTTTATTGACCTGTGAAAACCCCGGAAATATCACCCCAGAAAAACTCTGGAATACCCAAACCAGCAGAAAAAGGGGTGCAGTAGTCTTGTAGTTGAGGAAGCTCGGGGGATTAATGGGATAGGTCCCTCACACTCTGGGGGAGGGGGAGTAGAACAGGATGGGAGGTATCCTAGCAAGCCAGAATCAAGTCCCAGCTCAGCAAACCAGGGGGAGGTCCTGAGCCCCATGGTGTTTGAACAGGCAAGTGGCAATACCAGGACCCTCCTAAGTGCCTCAGCACAGGCAGGTAGATATCAGCTTGGAAAACCGCCACATGTGCCAGCTTTCTCCAGCAGCCAAATCTCCTAGTGTTCAGCACAACTCCAGGAAGTATAGCTCCAGACTGACAGACATCATCTAGCATCCAAACATTTGAGTACAAAGCATCCCCCAGGGGCCAGACTCCATACTCTCATCCAGAGAGCCCCAGTGTTACTGACTTCAGCTCAGTACCAGGTAAGCTTCCAGACCCCTACAACCTCTGATAGCCAGCACCTGAGGCCCCAGCACACAAAACCATTGATCAGGTCTCAGGATCCCAGCAAAACAAGCTTGGGTCAGTGACCCCTGTGCTACAAGAGGAGAGTTCAACTTCAAAAGTCAGGAAATAGGCAAACACCATGAGCAAAAAGCAGAAACAGACAAAGACTATAGATTCTTATTATGGGGATAGGGAAAATCAAGGCACAAATTCAGAAGAGGACAACATTGTCAATATACCCACATCTGAAACCTCAAAGGGGAATATGAACTGGCATCAAGCCCAAAAATTCTTCTTGGAAGAGTTCCAGAAGGATTTTAAAAGTCAAATAAGAAAGGTAGAAGAAAAATTGGGAAAAGAAATGAGAGGAATGTAATAGAGAGTCAATAACCTGGGAAAGGAAGGACAAAAATTGACTGCAGAAAACAAATCCTTGAAGGGGGCGGAGCCAAGATGGCGGAGTAGAAACAGCTCTTCCAAGCCTCTCTGCCCCCAGATTCTCCACAAACTATGTAAAAAAGGACTCTGAAAATCTTCTGGAGCCCCAGCACCCACAGAACGACACAGAGAAGCTAACCTCCCGCTGAGGACAGCCCAGCACCCTGCAGGAAGGACCAGCGCAGTGGTCTGGGAGCCGGCAGCGCGCAGAGCGCAGGAGCCGAGCTGAGCCCAGGTCCACGTGAGCCGAGGTTTTAGCCCCAGGGCGGCAGGGCCAGCAGCCGGCTGGAGGAACCCCAGGACACCAGGAACTGTGGAGACGCCAGAATTATCAACATAGACTTGCCTAGGACAAAGTAAGAGGTTAGTGTCCTATGGACTTTGGGACCTGTATTTGGGGAATGCGTCAGCTCCCTCCCCTGGGGGCTAGAAGCCACTGAGGAGACACGCCATTGTGTAGTTTTCAGAGGCATTTCCGGCTCCCAGCCTACAAATCGTGGGGAGATCCAGCGATCAGTCTTGGGGGGTAATCGCTCTTGCTTTAACCTCCCTGGATCTGGATTGTGATCTAGGGTGGAAGTTGTGGGTGGGTTTATAGCTTGCCGGAAACGGAAGTCCCACACGTTCGGGACGAAAATTCCTCTATCTGGCCTTAAAGCCATAGTGTGGCAACAAGCCCAAAAGTCAAGCAATTAAGTGGCAACATGCCAAGGCAAAGGAAACAGAAAAATGCAACCCTAGACTCCTATTTTGGGGGCATAGAGCGGGAAAAGGACTGTGAGGTCAGAAGTCCTGCTCCAAAAGCCCCAGGGGAAAACATGAGAGGGTTGCAGGCCATAGAGGACCTTAAGAAGGACTTTAAAAATCAAATAAGAGAAGTGGAGGAAAAATTAGAAAGAGAAATGAGAAGGATGCAGGAAAAGTATGAAATGAGGGTCAACAGCCTGACTGAGGAAAACAACACCTTAAAAAATAGACTAGCTCAAATGGCAAAGGAGGCCCAAAAGGGCAATGAGGAGAAGAATGCCTTAAAAAGTCGAATTTGCCAGATGGAAAAAGAATCTCAAAAGTTCACTGAGGAGATTCATTCCTTCAGAGTTAGACTGGAGCAAATGGAAGCTAATGACTTTATGAGAAATCAAGATGCTGTTAAGCAGATCCAAACAAACGAAAGATTAGAAGGCAATGTGAAATATCTCATGGGAAAAACCACTGACCTGGAGAATAGATCCAGGAGAGACAATTTAAAAATTATTGGACTACCTGAAAGCCATGATCAAGGAAAGAACCTAGAAATCACCCTTCAAGAAATTCTCAAGGAAAACTGCCCTGATGTTTTAGATCCAGAGGGCAAAATAGAGGTTGAAAGAATCCACCGATCACCTCCTGAAAAAGATCCCAGAAAGAAAACTCCCAGAAATATTATAGCCAGGTTCCAGAATCCCCAGATCAAGGAGAAAATACTACAAGCAGCCAGGAAGAAACAATTTCAATATTGTGGAAACACAATCAGAATAGCCCAGGACCTGGCAGCTTCTACACTGAGGATAGAAAGGGCATGGAATATGATATTCCAGAGGGCAAAAGAACTGGGAATGAACCCAAGGGTCACCTACCCAGCAAAACTGAGTATTTTGTTTCAGGGGAAAATATGGTCATTCAGTGGAATAGAGGACTTTCAAGCATTCTGAATAGAAAATTTGACATCCAGCAAGAAGTAAGAGATGCCTGAGAAGGTAATCAGGGAAAAGAAATCAAAAGGAACTTATCAAAGTTGAACTATTTACATTCCTATATGGAAAAGCAATAGCTGTGACTGATGATATCTTTCTCACTATGAAAATAATGGAAGAAGGGGGTGTGGTCATATGAATACATATGTGAATGTGTGTGTATATGGTTACAGTTATATATGGATAGAGGGCATAGGTTGAATTTGTTGGGAAGGGAGAATACTCAAGGGATGAAATTATGAGGTGAGAGAGGAAAGTGGCAAGAGGAGATGGGGAGAGACATGGTAGGGTAAACTATCTCATGTAGGGGAAGTGGTTGCAAAGGAGGGGGAGAATAAGGAAGGCTAAAAAGGCAAAACCACATTCACATTGAATTTGGTTCAGGGAGAAAATGACATACATACTAAATGGGATATCTCAACCTGCAGCAGGATAGGGGGAAGGGGGATGAGAGGAGGGATGATGGATGGGAGGGCATCCTTGGGGTGAGGGGAGGTTGGAAGTACCCACTATAGAAGAGGGACAGGATCATGTAGGGAATGGACCGGGTGGGGGGTGGGATGAGTGGGAGGGAATTATAAGCAGCCTTGTACAATATATCTACTATGACAATGTTTTGCATAGCTAGACATGTACAACATATACTGAATTACTTATATCCCAAGAAGGAATGGGTGACAAGGGAGGAAGGAAATGGATCTGAAATTCGAGGTTGTAACATTAAATGTTTCAAATATATATAAATACTATTATTAATACTCTTTTGCTTGTAATTGGGAGATAAGATGTGCAGGCATTGGGACACAAAGATTCATCTTCCTCTAATGGAAAAGTCGATGGGGGTATGGGAGAAGGTATGGGAGAGAGCAGATTGGAGGAAGCGATATCTTGTGGGACTGCTATTCTGGGAGGTTGGGTAGGGGAATAATGGGGGGAAAATGATTGTAACTCAAAATCTGGCAGAAATGAATGATGTAAAACAGAAGTTAATAAAGTATTTGTTTAAAAAAAAAAAAAAAAAAAAAAAAAAAAAAAAAAAAAAAAAAAAAAAAAAAAAAAAAAAAGAAAACAAATCCTTAAAAATACAATTGGCCAAATGGGAAAAAAGGACACTGAAGAAAAGAACTCCTTAAAAAGTAGAATTGGGAAGGGAGGCACAAAATCAGATAGAAGAAAACAATTCATTATAAATTAATACTGGGCAAGTGGAAACTAATGACTAAAGATATCAAGAATCAGTCAAATATAAACAAAAAAAAATGAAAAAAATAGAAGAAAATGTAAAATATCTCACTGGTAAGACAACTGACCTGGAAAATAGAGCTAGGAAAGACAAATTAAAAATTATTGGTCTCCTGGGAGAGCATGAAGAAAAAAAGAACCTGGACAGCATCTTTGAGGAAACCATCAAGGAAAACTGTCCTGAAGTCCTAGAACCAGAAAATCAAATAGTCATTGAAAGAATCTATCAATCACTTCCTGAAAGAGATCCCAAATTGAAAACTCCAAGGAATATTGCAGCCAAATTCCAGAATTATCAGGTCAAAGAGAAAATACTGCAAACATTCAGAAAGAAACAAGTTAAGAATTATGCAGAACCTTGCAGCTTCTACATTAAAAGATTAGAGGGAATGGAATATAATATTCCATAAGGCAAAGGAGCTTGGATTATAACCAAGGATCAACTACCCAGCAAAACTCAGCATAACCTTTCAGAGGAGGAGATAGACATTCAGTGAAACTGGGGACTTCCAAACCTTCCTGATGAAAAGACCAGAGGTCAATAGAAAATTTGATCTTCAAATAAAAGACCCAAGAGAGGCATAAAAAGGTAAACAGAAAGAAAGCAACAACAACAATAACAACATTTTATTAATAAGGGAAAACTATTTGTATCCCTAGAAGGGAAGATAATATTTGTAACTCTTGAGAACTGTATTGTTATTACTCCATTTAAAAGAGGTAAACAGAGGGCTTGGGTATGAGTTGACTTTGATGTGACAATAAAAAAATCTAATTAAATGGTGAAAAGGGATTGTACTGGGAAAAGAGGGAAAGGAGGAAGCAGACAAGGGTAAATTATATTATATGGAAAAGCACAAAAATATATTACAGTAGAGGGAAAGAAAGGAGGGAGGTGAGTACTGTTTGAACCTTACTCTCATCACATTTGGCTCAAAGAGGGAATAACATAATCTGTTATGAATAGAACTCTAATTTACCCTGAAGGAAGTAAGAGGGAAAGGGGGGAAGAAAAAGGAGGGGAATGGATAGAAGAGAGGGAAGAAGTACTAAGGGCAAACGGGAAGAAAATGGTGGGGGTTGGTAGAATGGAAGGAAAACTGAGGGGGTGGTGGTCAAAAACAAAACTCTAGGGAGGAGGGAAAGGGAGAAAGGAGAGAGAAAAGCATAAATGAAGGGAGGATAGGATAGAAAGAAAGATACAGTGGATTAAATCGTAAAGATTTTGTATAAACAAAGTCAATGCAGCCAAGATCAGAAGGCAAGCAGAAAGCTGAGAAACAATTTTTATGGCCAGTGTCTCTGATAAACCCGGCATTTCTAAAATATATAGAGAACTGAGTCAAATTTATAAGAATACAAGACATTCCCCAATTGATAAATGGTCAAAGGATGTGAAGAGGCAGTTTTCAGAGGAAGAAATTAAAGCTATCTATAGCCATACTTTTTAAAAAAATTCTACAAATCACTATTGATTAGAGAAATGAAAATCAAAATAATTCTGAGGTACCACATTACACCTATCAAATTGGCTAACATGACAAAACCAGAAAATGATAAATGTTGGAGAACATGTGGAAAATTGGAACACTAATGCATTATTAGTGGAGTTGTGAACTGATTCAACCATTCTGGAGAGCAATTTGAAACTCTGCCTGAAAGGCTATAAAGTTGAGCATACCCTTTGACCCAGCAATACCATTTTTAAGTCTATATCCCAAAGAGATCATAAAAATGGGAAAAGGACCCACATGTATAAAAATATTTATAGAAGCTCTTTTTGTCATGACAAAGAATTGGAAATTGAGGTGATATCCATCAACTGGGGACTGGATGAACAAATTGTAGTATATGAATGTAATGGAATATTACTGTGCTATAAGAAATAAGGAGCAGGCAGACTTCAGAAAAACCTGGAAAGACTCATATGAGCTGATGCTTAGTGAAATGAGGAGAACCAGGAGATGATTTTATATAGTAACTGTCATATTGTGTGATGACTGACTTTGATAGACTTAACTCTTCTTGGCAATGCAAGGATCTAGGACAACTCCAAAAGACTCATGATGGAAAATGCTATCCACATCCAGAGAAAGAACTTTAGAGTCTGAATGTGGATGGAAGCATACAATTTGCTCTACTTTTCTTTGGTTGTTTTGATTTGTTTTTTTTTTTTTCTCATCAGTTCCTCCCATTAGTCCTAATTCTTCTTTACATCATGATTAATGGGAAAACATGTTTAATATGTGTGGAAATAAAGCCATTATCAGATTGCACACCATCTTGGGGAAGGGGGAGGAAAGGAGGAGAAAATGTAAAACTCAAAATATTATGGAAGTGAATGTTGAAAACTAAAAATAAACAATATTATAAAAGTTCCTAACAGAGTTTCCCTAATAGCTTATGAATTCATCTTTTATAGTTATTATTTTTCTCTTGGAAGATGGAAAGAATGATTCCAATTATTTGTCCAGGGGCAAATAATGAGTGACACATAAACCCAAGAATAAAGGACCCTTCTACAACCCTTGTTTGAGACAAGAATATAGGAAGTAAGCTACTTAAGGGTTTGCACAGTCTCATTCTTTTTGGTCTGTATCCCCAAAGATTAAGCCAGTTCCTGACACATAACAGACATTTAGTAAACATTAATCAGTTGTGCTACTGCAAAATCTTAGAGGACATTACTTCTCTTCAGATTATGAAAGGCAACCTGATGCATTAAATTGTATAGAGTTAAAGTCTATAATGTGTGGTTCACAAAAAAAAAAATGACTTGAGTTCATTTAGAAAGAGATCTAGAAAATACAAAAAAAATGCTCAAGGGTCAATTTGAATGTCATTAAGAATCATGAATGCTTTCCAGGAAATTGGGTATTTTCTGTTTCATCCTTGGCTTGAATGCATACTATTTTGGTGACACAAAAGCAACATTTATTACAGGCTTTCTCTCACCACTCTTTACCTGTTTCTGCAAATGAAAAAGAGAGAAGAAATCCCTGGGAACCATCAAAACAGTTTTGCATCCTCATACCACATTATTAACAAGAGTAGAGTTTCTACTGATGCAGGCACATGGCAGACAATTGCAATGATTATGCTAAGTGACAGATAAAAGCTTCAATTTACTTGGTCTAGCTGTAGTCTTGATACAATCATTTCCAGTCTTAAAATGTATCTAACAGTTTGAAACTCAGAACATTGCTCAAATCCATTGACTCTGCTTACTGCTGCCAAGGCACATTATCCTCCTGCTGAGCATTCTCCTAATAATTTCAAAATCATTGAGAAGTACCCTGGAGTCAATTAAAACAATCCCCACTAAATTAGGTTTCAAGTGTTGTCTATTAGGCCCTGGCAGCAACATTGCCCTTTCATTGCATCAGTGAAGGATCAAACCAATTCAACCAAATGGAGGGGGTGGGGTGTGGTTTAGAAGAGAGAGAGAAGTATCCTTGAATTAGAGGCATACTCATAAATATGGAAATATCTCAGAGATATTATCTTTCAATAGCTTATTCTTTTAATCATGTAATCTAGGGTGGTTTAGGGAGATTGCTTGTTGCTTTTGTCCATAATTCATTTGCATAACATATCTAGCATCATATTTGAATAAACCAGGAACCAACCCAGAAGTTTAGAAGCCTGTGGAGAGCAAGGTTGTGAGGCTCTAGAAGAAAAATGTCTAATCTTTGAGATAGGATTGGATGAACAATGGTGTTTCTAGAGGGTCAGAGGCAGAAGCAGGGTAGGTGGAACACTAGGGGAGAAAGATGTACAATCTGAGGGGAAATTGGTATCACCTCTCCTTCTGCTTCTGGAGTCAGAAGAGTTGGGTTTGAATTTTGCCTCTGGTATTCATTACTTGGTCACAATTTTTCTAGACCTCAGATTCCTCATATGCAAATTGAGGGCCTTAGAGGAGAAGCCCTCTGTGGTTCCTTCTAACTCTTTTGGCAAATCTTATTCTTAAAGGGCAGTGGAAAATTGATATCCAGATAGACAATGTACTTTTCCATTAACTTACATTTTCATATAATAAATAACAAGATATTAATAGTAATAATACAAAACATTTACTTGTTGCTTTAAAGTTTGCAGAATGTTTTTACATACACACACATATGCACACACAAACCCTGAGGCAGTTATTCAATTAGATTTAATTTATTTTATTTATTATTTATAATTATAATAAAACATATATTTACATATTATATGTAACAAAATTATAAATAATGTTATTTATAATTCATTTAATTTATTAATCACCTTCTATGTGCAAAGCACTGTTCTGGGTACTGGGTGTAAAAAGCCAAAACTCAATCACTTCCCAACCTCAAGGGGCTGAATTTCTACCAGAAAGATATAATATGCAAATAAGTAGATGCAATGGAATTAAAAATCATTCATTTCGAGAGGGAGAGAAGAAAACTGTGAATACAACTAGGTGATTTTGAGTGGGTGGAGGGAGCGAAGTTGGAGATAAGAGAGATCTTCATATATGACATAGTATCTGAATTGTGCTTTGAAGAAAGTCAGAGCCTTTTAAAGGTAAAGATGAAGAGGGAGAACATTCTTAGACATGGGGGTCAAAAGTGGGGTGTGTGATATCTTATACAGGGAGAAGCAGGCCGGTTTGACTGAAATAGAGAGTACTTGGGAAGTCACACAAAATGAGACTGATTTGCTATGTAGGATCCATATTGCAAAGGGCTTTAAATGCCAAACCAAGAAATCTGTATTTTCTGTTAAAGGCAAGAAGCAGCCACTGATGATTTTTGAGCATAGAAGTGACATTTGTGTCTGAGAAAAATCCATTTGGCAGCTGGATGGAGCTGGAGGATGGCGTTGAAACAGAAGAGCTGCTGGCAGTAGTTCAAGTTAGAGGTAATGAGGGTACAAACTAAGATAGAAACTATATGAGTGCACAGAAGTGGTCAGACGCAAGAAACATTGTAAGGTAAGAATTAATGAGCATGGCAAATTACTATAAAATCATGGGGAAAGGGAAGAATCAATAGTTACTCTCAGATTTTAAACTTAGGTGGGGATGACCCCAAAGGAAATGGGAAAATTTAGAGAGTGGGGAGATTTTAAGGAAAATAAGAGTTCCATTTTACACTTGTTGAATTTGAGAAAACCATGGAACACAGAGAAAGGTGCCCAGCATGCATTTGGTGATATAGGATCTATGTCTAGAAAAGAGATAGACGTAGGTGCATAAATCTGGAGTTACCACCATTGAAATGATAACTGAATCCCTAGGAACCCCTAGATAAGATCACCAAAGGAGAAATTACAGAGAGATGAGAAAGAGGTCAAGGAAGAAGAGAACCTTCCTTCATATCCGCACTTACTTAATAGAAAAATGATAATACCTCAAAAGACTTAGAAAGGAAGACAATTAAGAGGGATCTATGTCACAGAGGCCAAGAAAGGAGAGAGTGTCAAGAAGAGGGAGATGGGACAGTACTAGCAAAAACTGCAAAAAATTCAGACAATGAAGAGTGAAGGAAAGCCATAGCATTTAGCAATCAAGACATTGCTTGTCACATTGGAGAGGACAATTTCAGTCAGGTGTGAGGTTTGGAAGCTAGATTGCAAGAGGACTAAATTAGCATGATACCAGAAGAACATCCAGGCTCTCTATTGGTTATCCCTTTGATCATTCTATTTAATCATTATATATTCTTTTTCAGTAATATATCTCTTTAATAGCATCGTTCATGACAGTTATCTTCCATTATTCCTAATTAGTAATATGTTTTAAGGTACTCACAACTACCAAAGACTTCTTCCTTTACTCTTTGGGAGATCCTTAATTTGAATTCTTCAGATATTGCAGTATTCTTTAACTCATACACTCTCACTAGAGGTGTATTGGTATTTTAAAAAATAGGGGCGGCTAGGTGGCACAGTGAGTAGAGTGTTGGCCCTGGAGTCAGAAGGACCTGAGTTTGGATCTGGCCTCAGACACTTAAGGCACACACAAACAAAAACCTAGCTGTGTGACCTTGGGCAAGTTACTTAACCCCAATTGCCCTCCAGAAAGCACAATACATACACACACACACACACACACACACACACACACACACATATATATATGATTTTTGTTTCATGAACAAAAACTTGGGGGTCATTAAAAGAACTTTGAATTTTCTAAAGGCAATCTATTTTATTTTTTTATTTTGTTTTTGCTATTCAGTTCTAGGCCAAGTCACACACTGGTGAAATATAAAATTCTTCTATTGACACAATCTGTCTTGGATTGTGTTCCCTGATATGAAGGCAGGAAGGAAAGTTTGAAGCAGCGAAGGAATGTTTGTCAAAATAGGAGAAAGTATAGAGAATTCTGGATCTCTTAGGAAATTAGGTTTGTGGCCCATTAGTTACCCTTAACCTGGTTCAGCCTGTCTGCCAAAATGGTTTACCAGGGTGTATCCACTGTTCATGCTAAAGCTTCTTGGAGCCACAGGTGAGAATTGGGTGATCAGTTGAACACCACCGGTGGAAAGGAGCCCTGAAAAGGACAGCCTGGCAGCCATTGCACCAGAGCTGCTGGTTTTCCCTGAACACCTATACACCCCTTATGGGTCTTTATTAATTTGGTGTCATGGCCCCTACAGTACCCGGGCTCACACATAGCATGTACCAGACCTGGAGTGACGAATGCCAAAGGATAGGATTAGGTTCAGGATAAAGCTGCCTATTTGAATTGTACCATTTGAGCCTATTCCTGATGTGTCATTCCTAGATCCAGGTGCTCAGCAATGGAAGTCAGGCATATATGACACCACTGAACTTCTTTCCATGTAAAACCTACTAAGAAATAGTTTAAAGTTATAAACTTTGCAAATTTTTGTGAGAATATGATTACTAATACAACCGGAGTGATAAAATTAAATTGACCATGCTATAGCATAAGTCCAAAGACAAGTGATTTAAATAAATAAACAAAAAAACTAGTCCAACTGGAAAAACAAATCACCAGCCTAGGGTAAATAAAATTTTTTTTTGCTTAAATTGGTTGTATCCCTACTGATCACTCCTTTGCTTACTGATTTTTAGTTATGTAGTTTCTATGCAGAACCCTTCCATTATTTCTTATCTTGTGTAATTCCTGTGGGTGTCCTTCCACAAATCCTGAATTAAGTATTCATTTAATGCAAAGAAGGCACTTTTCTTGATCTGAAATTTCATGAATACCAGTGTAAAATGCATCATTGGTGTTATCCATAAACAATCTCTTATTCCCAATACATTATTTTCCCATCTCCAATTTTGATTGTATGCAAAAGGGAGAATAGGAAGAGACAGCATTGGTTAAATACCTACTATATACCAGTCATTGTGTTAAGTGCTGTAAAAATATCTCATTTTATCTTCACAACAACCCTATGAGGTAGATGGTATCATCATCCCCATGTTATATTTGAGGAAACAGAGGCAGGCCAAAGTTAAGTGACTTGACTAGGGTCACACAGCTAATAAATGTCAGACTGGATTTGAACTCAGGTCTTCCTGACTTCAGGCTCAGTACTCTAACCACTGGGCAACCTAGCCACCTTTTAAAACACTTCCTCCTTGCAGGCTATCACTGACAATATGTTGTAGGCAGTTTATACCAGTAATGCATCCATTGTTTCTTAAGTTACAGCCACATGGAACTAATGGGAAAAAAATTGATTTGGAAAGCATAAGGTGTGTGTTTGTGTGTGTGTGTGTGTGTGTGTGTGTGCGCGCGCATGTGTGCACATGCGTGCTTTGGGAAACAAACTTGGATCTTTGAAAACACCATGTAAACCACTTTCTTATCTTTCAGTTGCTTATTTTGGGTATCATTTGTTAGGCTCATTTTGTCTTCCTCATTACACTATGAATACTTTAAGGTCATGGGCATCTCTGTTGCTTATTATCTCCACTTGAGAATGTCTAGTGGCACATTCCACACTGGTAATACTCAAAGAATAAGAAGAAGGCCATTGGCACTGAGGATTTGTTGACAAACATAGTAAGAAATTGCAAAGAACAAAAATGCTTTGGAGGATTTTGATCTATATCTTGTGGGGTGGGGAGGTGACATTCACATAGCTGAAATAAGAGATCAAAAAAAGCCTAGTCTTCTATATTCAATGGATATAGTAGATCCTTAATATGAAGTTATTGAATCAATGAATGGATCTTTGTTCCTGGGACATATTATTGACATCATCATCTTCCTTATTATTATATACCATTATTAAGATTGGTGGGGTAGATAAATACAGCTATCATTTATATAGCACTTTATGGTTTTCTATGACTTTCATACATATTATTTTTATTTGTTCCTCACAAGAGCTCCATGACAAAACCAGGGTATTATTATGATTCATTTTTCAGATGAGCAGACTAAGGCTCATAAAGTTAAAGTAATTTACTAAACATCATTCAGACAGGTAAATTGTGGAAACATGATTCAAACCTTGTTCTTTTGACTCTGAGCTTATTGGTCTTTTCCCCTATATATTCTGCCTCTCTATATGTACAAAGTACTGAGAGAATAATTAGAGGTTGTTTAGATAGATAAAGCTTATATCTATTTATATCTACATTTATACCTATATATGCCATATGTAGAGAGAGACAAATGGACATAGATATAACTATATCTAGACAAAGATACCCAGATGTAGCTATATAAATATAGGTATATCTATGTTTATATCCATTTGGGTATCTGTGTTTCAATATAGATATGTCTATATCTGTCTCTATATATGTACACACATACACAAATATATACATATATAAATCTTAAAATATTTTCATTACATTTATTCAAAAGCCTGAAACAGTTCTAAAAGTTATTATTAGTAATTACAGGGAATAATAAACTATTATAAAGAAGGAAGCACATGTAGTTAGTGAACAAAAATAATAATTGTTTTCTCTATTATGGAACATGATATTTAATTAGCACAATCATACAATATCATACTGCACTTACTAACACTATGAATCCAATCCTTAAGACTTATGATATGCATTACACAGACAAAATTATTATAACATATAGGAGATAAGGTGACTATGTCACAGGGCCAGGACTTGAGAGTCAAAAATCATCTATCAGGGAGGGCTCTCATGAAACAGAAATGATAAGATTTTAATGAGAATGTCAGAAAAACCAAAGGGAAAACAAGCCAATAACTTATTCAACTCAACAAGTATTTCACAGAATCTGAGAGTTAAAAGAACTTTACAGACCATCTAGTATAATCCATATTAGTGGGAAAAAAGAATCCCTTTTAGAATATATCCACTAAATGGCTATGTAGGCTTTTTTTGTTGGAAGGCTTCCAAAGTATACCCATGTGCTCCTCAGGCAGCCCATCACACTTTTGCATACCTCTAACTAGTAGAAAAAAATTTCCTCACACAAGATATGATAATTATTTTTTTACCTTTTTGTAACTTTGACCTATAGTCCCTAGTTCTACCCTCTGGGGCTGAACAGATCAAATTGAATCTCTCTTTCAAGGGATAGCCTTTAATTAATTCCATGCTATGAACAAAATGAAAGGTGGTATGTCATAACTGATGAAGAGTTGGCTTTAGAACCAAGAATACAGATTCAAGTTCTGCCTGTGAAACATATTGTCTATGTAGTTCCATGAGAATAGATTACCCTCTTAATATTCTAGGCCAGAAGCAGCAAACTGTGGGGCTTCATGGACCAGTGATATTCTTAAGCACTTCTAGAACCAAATTAAAATACAATTGGGAAATATTTAATAACATATAAAAAAGATGATGAAATATAGATGGTTAAATTTTGAAGCTAAATGAACATATGGCCTGCATGAATCCTTGTATATGGTTTAGTGGCCTCCATTTCTATTTGAATTTGACCCACTGTTCTAGACCACTTTCTAAGAATATATGTTTAGAAAAAGTACATGCCTGCATTAGTAAAAGAAATCTTCTTATCTATTGTTGTTGTTCAGTTATTTCAACTCTTTGTGACCCTATTTGGGATTTTCTTTGGCAGATACTGAAGTTTTTTATCATTTCCTTCTCCAACTCATTTTACAGTTGAGGAAACTGAGGTGAACAGGGTTAAGTGACTTGCCCAGGGTGACACAGCTAGTAAGTGTCTGAGTCCCAATTTGAACTCAGGCCCAAAGATCTATCCACTCCGCCACCTGGCTGCCCAAGGTATCAGTGGCCTTGTTTCTGTTCTCAAAGAGGACCAATGACTTCATGGGTAATGTTTTGACTTAAGGATTTGAGTGAGGCAGAACTACATGAAATCATGAACCTAACTTTCTCTTCCAGAGTTATTGAAGTCCAGTGGCAAGACAAAAGTCAAAATGACTAGTGAAAGCCAAGAACGTAGTGGGTAACCTTGACCTTTCCAAATTAATGTCTTCCCCAAATCTCAGTTTGTCTGAGGCAATGCCCATTTAATGACCAAGGGCTGAGGCCTGAATGTTTCAGACTAATGTCCAAAACTACAAGAATAAATTTCTTTGATGAACCACTATTTAACACATTTTTGAATGCATTTAAATCATTTTGGTGCTAGTAAGCATTTCAGAACTAGATCAGGCACTGAAAAACAAACCCATTTCCATTTATTTCTCATTTTGCTTTCAACAATTTCCTTGGGGGTATGTGGGGTGGAAGCAAAATGGCAGATTAAAATAAGCCATCCAACATTCCCCTCCAAGCAACTTTTAAATAAAACACCTCAAATCAAATTCCGGAGTGGAAGAGGTAACAAAGAGTTGGGCTGAGAAATTTTCCTGCCTAAGAAAACTTAAGAGTTTGTCATGAGAAGTCTGTGGTACCGGGATGGAGGCCTCTCTGGAAACGACACATTTATTGGCGACAATAGTCGCTATAGCAGCAGCAACAGCAGCTTTGGGAGATCTCAGCCTTGAGACAGTAAGGTGTGCGGGGGGTAGTACACATATGGTCAGAAGGAGATTACAAGGTTTTGAGTACAGCTGGTGCTGATGGGCAACTGTATCATCCATATGAAGTTCTGGGTCTCAGTTCTAGGGTGAAGAGGAGTGCTGGTAGTCAGCCAAAAGGGAGTAGGGGCCTTGGTCACAGTTCTAAAGAAGAGCACTAGTGCTTGTGGTGGCAGGGAACCAGGGCATTTCCTGGGTAAAACCAGAGTGCAAACCAGGAGAGCAATGACCACATCTCTCCCAGGACCACCTTGGAAATACTGGAAACTTCCAGATCCCCAGAACTAGCTCTGCAAACAGCAACATGAAAAAAACAAAAAACAAAAAACAAAAAAACAAAAAACTTATGCTTGTGACAGTATCACCTCACCTCTAGGCAAGCAGAGCTCAATTTTAACAAAGTTCAAAGTCAAGAAATAGGCTGTGACCTGTTGATATGTACAGAGTGGTAGATATACATATAAGATACGGTCCCTGCACCAATAGGCCTTATATGGCATGTATTCAAATTATCTATTCAGACTGATAAAATTTTATATTCTAGCAGAAATATTGGTGGCCAAGCTGACAAAAAGAGGAGGAAATATAAGGAAGCGATGGAATATTTAAAACAAATAGTATTTGAATATTTATAGAGGACAGTGTCAGGATGTCACTGTCTTTTGCTGTTGCTGGACAGCTTATTAAGACAAGCTTGTTTGAGTAAATGTAATAATTATGGTAAAGTAATACTTAAGTAGTACTTGTGTCTCAGTAGATTTCCACAGGATATTTATGTAATGGGGAATAGAGGAGTTGAATCAGAGAACCTCTAATTAATTGGATTCTTTTCTAGCCATGGAAGAGAAGGAACAAATAACAGATACAACAAGGTGTTAAGGTCTTAAACAAAGCACAAAAATGTGTCTGTAATCTCTAACATCTTTGTTAGGTGTGGCAACATTCTCTGAACTAAATGGAATTAGAGGATATCTTCTAGTTAGTCAAAGATTGACCATGCCCCTGATGGCCCTTTAAAAAAATGAGTTATACTTCCTAGCCCTTTGTCAAGGTAGAAGACAGGTCTGGACTACGACCTCTGGCAGAAGTGAAGAGAATCAGTTCTGGGAGAAAAACTTAGTTCTCTTTTTAATGTATTTATGTGTCTATTTATTTTTAATTTTCAACATTCACTTTTATAAGATTGTGAGTTCTAATTTTTCCCCTCTCTTCTGTGCCCCTCCACCAAGACAGTATGTGATCTGATATAAGCCATACATGCACAATCATATTAAGCAGATTTCCACTTTAGTCATGCTGTGGACGAAGAATCAGAACAAAAGGGAAATACAAAGAGAAAGAAAAAAAAAAGAAGAGAAAATAGTATGCTTTGATCTTCATTCAGAATCCATAGTTCTGTCTCTGGATGTGGATGGCATTTTCCATCATGATTCTTTTGGAATTTTCTTAGATCATTTCATTGTTGAGAAGAGCTAAGTCTATCAAAGTTGATCAATGCACAATGTTGCTGTTACTGTGTATAACGTTCTCCTGAGAACATAGTTCTTGAGAGAAAATAAGTTCCAGCTCTCAGAAAGAGGTAGGAAATTTATCTTCCCTCTACCTCTCCCCATCCTTCACATTGTCTTACAGTAGAGAGCTACTTTCCCAGTTAGAAATACTGGACTAAGTGAATAAAGAAAATTTTCTCTTCGTTATTGGGCAAATTGATCGCAAAAGTAAACCGAGAAGATGTTGTAAAATCCATGTTGAAAAATAGCATAAGAAATTAAAGGGGACAAGATTTGTAAGTTTCTTAGAATCTTCATGTTTGCACGTCAAGAAATAAATAATTGCTCCTTCACTTGCCATCCCATCAAGAAGAAAGTGAGAATGAGCTCCCCTTTCAAGTCAGGTTTTCTTTATTTTTTTTTTCTTAGAAGGGAGAATTGAAGGAGGTATGTGTCAGGAAATGCTTGATATAAAAAAAGTCATCAATAAAAGAGAAATGAATAGAAATAATGTATGTATAGGAGGTAAAAGACAAAAAAACTCAGAATAATCAGAAGACATTGAGCTCAGTGAGTTCAAAACATCCTACTTCAATAGATCTATAATCTCATCAGAGGAAATAGTCCCTCTACTAGTAACTATCATGATCTCTTCACACACTCCAATTTAGGTTCAATGACCTAAAATAGAAAAACTTAGAACCAATTAATAAATCTGCATATTAATTAGCAGAACTAAAGGAACTGAAAATGAAGTGAGAAGGACCCTAAACTGATACAATTTAAGTTGTTCATGGTTCATCTAATGCAAAACAAAGTTAAAGTTCAATTTACCAGAATGGTAAAGCAATAGACTATTCTAGCTCATTGCTTTTTCTGATTAACTAAAACTTAAGTAGGATCCTTTTGTTTTTAACTAAATTTTTTTTGATGCCTTTACACCAGTTTACCCAAGTAATTTGAGCTTTGCTTAAATATGGGTTTAAGTATTTAATAATAACTAGTACAACGGGCCATCATCAAAGATTATTTATTAAGTGCATTGCCTTCCCATACATGGACAGTTGCATAAATAAATGCATATTTATATTAAGGATCTACTGTGTGCTGAGTACTACAGTAGATAGCTGGGAGAAACACAAAGTTCAAATAAGCTATAGTCCTTGCCATCAACTGGTATTTAGTCTACTAAAAAAATAATCCATCAACAGAAAAAAAAATAATACCCATTCACTATGATATGTGCATTAGAGAGGCCAGATTTTGACTCAGGAAATGAGTTTTCCTAATTTCAGGCCTGGCACTCTAAATCACCTTGCAAATTGACAAAGATGAAAAAACCAAGTTGGGCAATCAAAGTTAGAGGGGTTGTGGGAAAACAGGCACATTAGTGAAGTGTTGATGGACCTGTGAAGCAGTACAACCATTTTGGAAAGCAATTATGCAAATAAAGCAACTAAAATATTTTTACCGTTTGAATCATAGATTCTACTGCTAGGTATATATATTCCAAGATTATCAATAACAAGAAAGTCCCCACATACATATTACATATACACATACATACATACACACATATACATGTTTGTGCATGTGTATCACAATATTTTTTGTGATATAAAAGAAGTGGAAAAAAGTAGATGTTCATTAATTGGAGAATCACTAAAGAAATTATGGCACATGACTTTGAAAGCATATTACTGTGCTGTAAGAAATAATGGATATGATGGAGCTAAAGAGATACAGAAAACTTCCATGGACTGATATGTAGTGAAGTAAGTAGAGCCAAGAAAACAATGCACACAATGACTACAACAATGGAAGCAGAAATAACAATTGAAAAACTATTAAAAAGTAAATTTTGCAAAATTACAAAGGACAAGAATGGCTCTAAAGAAGAAATTTGAGAAGGTGCCCCCATCGCACTCCTTTGCCAGGATGAAATTTAGGTGATGATAAACAAAAGAAATAATTAAAATTTATTTTAAAAAACTATAATCTTGGGGTGACTAGGTGGCACAGTGAGTAGAGTGTCAGCCCTGGAGTCAGAAGGACCTAAGTTCGGATCCAGCCTCAGACACTTAATGCACACACAAACAAAAACCTAGCCCTGTGATGTTGGGCAAGTTACTTAACCCCAATTGCCCTCCAAAAAGCAAAAAACAAAAAAACAAAAAACAAACAAACAAACAAACAAACCCTATAATCTTTAAAAAGAATTTTCCTAACACCAAGGAGATGATTCTTCTCGTTCACAATAATAGGATTCAAACATCTTTGGCTTTCCCTTTTCATTTTGTTTCTGGCCCATTGTGATTGCCTATTTCCTGGCTTTTATAGTGGATTTCTGCTTCTGGGGTACAGAGGGCTCTGTACCATGCTTCTCTAGCTGGGAGCTAGGGGCCTGGTTATTGACTTTGTGTGCTGTAGCCTCTGGGTATCTAGGCTGAGGCTAAGGCCAGGACCCTCAGTGCTTCCCCTGGGTTACCCTGAGACTGATAGATAAGGTGTGGGGGAGGGGTGGTCTGGCCACTTCGGGTTTCTACCTCTGTGCTCCTGGGCTAAAGCTCAGCCAGACTCAGCATCTAGTGGCCTGATGTGTTGGTTTCTGCAGATTTCCTTGATTGTGCTAAGAAACACCCAGGCTTCTGTTGTTAGAGCTTGCTGGCTTCACCCCCCTGGTTTTTGGGATCTCTGGCTGGTCAGCTGAGATGGGGCTTGTTGGGATGCCTCTTATCTATTACTTCAGGCTAAGCACAGCTTTAGTCACACCCTTCCTCTAGGACTCCCAAGCCTGCTGCTTCTTCCACTATTTCAGGATTTTACCTTGGGGCAATAATCTCTGGGTTTTCAGGGTCAGGGAGGGGGATTAGAGGAGCTAGGGTTTACTCTGCCATCTTGGCTCCACCCCCCCCCCAAACAAGTTATATACAGTATAAATAAGAAGTAATTAATAGAGTGAAGGCACTAGACAGTAATAAGTAAATTTTACGGATTTATGCATGTAGAAAGGGTAAAAGAAGACATATACCAAATATGTCAAAAACTTTTGCTTCACTTTTATTCTCTGGGTTCTCATCTTTGTCTCACTCAGGGAAATGAAGTTACCATGATAATTAGTCCTAGGAAGTCTGCTCTAGCCAGACATATAGACATTAGTGGTTGTGTGGTTTTATACTAGGAGAGACAAAGGTAGTTGGAGCCTCTTACAAATGTGCCAATCTAGTGTAAAGAGTCTTTGGGAACCTTTGAATATACCAATTGTGAATGAATTAGATGAAATTGAACACAGGGATTTATAGAATTCCTTTGTAGTTAGGGACTGAATTCATACATATTAGTAACCCTAGCATGTATCCTTCATTTAGAAAGTCCCTCATCTAATGAGTTTGCAAAAATGCAAACAAAAGTAAAGCAAATAGTAAAAATATTACCATCTTCTTTTCATCAATGATGCATGTGAATTTAAGAAGATACTAACTCACTTATTCTAAGTGACCCAGATTGTGTCAGAGTCATTATATGAATCCAGTTCTTCTGATTTGTGACCAACTGCCATTTTTCTATATCATGCTAATTTCAACTTGAAAGAAAGAAAAAAGAGGGATGGGAGGAATAGATATAAGAAAATAAGGAAATGAGAAAATAAGCAATGCAATGAGGAAATAAGGGAAGAGAGAAAGAAAGGAAAGAAGGAAACCTTTGAGAATAAAAAAAGATTATGCAAACATGAGGCATTGTTAGGTTCAAACCAATGAAGTGACTGACAAGTCACACATTTGTTAGATAAAGACTATCATCAACTTTATATTCCATAGTCTAATATGAATTTAAGTTTGTCCTAGTGAATTTGTAGCTGAGGGAGAAAATGCTTTCTTTGTATTTATTTTTTAAGATTTTTAAAAATCCAAATGTCAAGTGACTGCAATATATTTCCTACTATTTTTACAAACACAAGGGAAGTCCAGGTTTAGTCCAGGAAATCCCCTTTAGGTTTGAGATTGCATTGTACTAGAAAAATAGGCAATCTTCTGGACAAATTCTTCCTAGTTTTTGGTGCCATGCTATGTAAGTCAGTCAAATAAATATTATGGTGAAGCTTTTTCTTTTGGGGGTAACTTTGAGCTTAGGCTTTCTTCCCCTCCCTAAAAAAGTCATACATATTAGCAATCTAGTCAATGAGCTCACCTTCATTAGCTATATCTTTTTAACTTTGGACATATTTTCTACATCCACAGTGACTTAATGGACTATAACCAGCAATTAATGGCTTTCAAATCAGCAGGGTTCCTGAATTGCATAGTAACCTGAAATTAATTATTTAGGGAAGCTTTCAGACCTCCATCTTGCCAGGAATTTCAAAGACTGTCTTCCTAGGCATTTTCCCAGGCCACATTCAGGCAGGCGTCTGGGTTTATGAAGCAGTCTTATCATAATAATAAAAAAAAATTATCCAGGTCCCTTTATAAAAGGTATGTAGCCTTACATAATTGGCTCTGTTTACCTGCCTTTGACCCAACCCTCAAGAAAATGCAAAGTGTGTGTCTTTATGGGAAGGCTGCTACTCTTTCCCCCAAAGTAGATATAATCCTATATATACTAAATCATAATTATAAAAGCAAACTAACAAATATATTCTATTGGCTTGTATCTTGCAAACTGATTTATCATATAATCTCACTTTATTCTCATAATTTTCTTGGAAGGAAAGCAGGATACATATATATATATACATATATACATATATATATATATAGACATATATATATATATAGACATATATATGTCTATATATATATATATATAATTATTCCTATTTTGAAGGTAAGGGAATAGGTTCAGGATAAATGACTATCCATTCATCCATCCAAATATTCATTCCTTTTTTAAACATTTACTATATGCAATGTATTACAAAAGTGTGGCATATATCAAATATATTGTTTAAATAATATTGTATTTATATCATTGCTTTTAGGAAATCCAAAACACTATACACATTTAGGAAACTCTACAAACCTTGACTTGAATTAGTTGGAACTAAATTGAATTATCTGATTTGAGTTCGGCAAAACCCTTATTTATGAGGTTCCTCAGCAAATATTGTAATCCCCATGAAAAATGTCCTGTTGGTAGGTTCTAATCGAAGTTTAACTAATGAGTGACCTGCCTATTCACTGGTAAGGCCATTTGACTCACTAACTACTCCTATGCTCCTGCTCCCACTTGGTCCCCCAGTGAATTTGCCCAATAGTAGCAGTAAGATAAAAGTCAGAAACCAGAGTTCTAGACTCTCACACAGGGTACATTCCTCCATTCTCCTGAGTGGTCATGATTACCTATGTTTGCCCATGCTATTGAAAGACTGGCAAACCACAAGTTTGTATGTCTGAACAAAAAACTCCTTGACTACCTGTGATCCTAGAGTGTTTGTGTTCCTTCTCTGTTATCTATTATATGAATCCTCACACTTCCTTTTTTTTCCTTAATGAGAAAACTAAGTCTCAGGGAAGTTGTCACTTGACCCCAAATTAACTAGCAGAGCCAAGAAATAAAGCTGGGATTAGAACCCAATTAATCTCCTTCAATATCCAGTAATATAAAGGCAATATTATTTAAACTATATATTTGAAATGCTTTCTCTCACCTCCATGACTTAGAATCCTTGGCTTCCTTTAAGACTCAACTCAGGTATCACCTTCTGCAAAAAGGTCTCCCCAAGTACTTTCTGTTGCTAGTGTCTTTCCCTCTCCGGCTACCTTTTATATACCTATGTAATATGCACATGTTGACTCCCTCATTAGAGTGCAAGCACCACAAGGACTAGGATTGCTTTCATTTTGTATTTGTATCTTTGATACAAAGCCCAGCACACACTAGAAACTAAATAAGTTCTTGGTGATTGATAGGATGATTGAATAGAGGTCATCCAATCAACCCATTCAAAATCCAGTGTTCCTAAGTTAAGAAATTTTCTAAGTGATCCCAAAGAAATAGGTTGTATATCAATGAATTCTTGTTAGAATCATCTAGGATTACTTAGGATTGATGAGGGGGGAAAAAGAAATATTAAATGATATACCTCATATAGAAATCAAAAATAAAATTGGCTGTACCCAAGAAGACCTTACTTTGCATAGTTGAACATAACCAAATAGTCAAAAACAACTTTCCTTTGGGAGTTTGGCTTTATCAAAAGGCAGATGGAAAGGGGAGAGATGTCAAGAATCCTATCAAGACTCTTATCTGGCCCGGGCAATGGGAGACAAAACAACAGATAACAACAATAAGAGTATAAGAACTAGAAGGAATAAGGTAGAATTAGGGAAAAGAATGGGCTTAGGGAGGGAATTGAGGAATAGAAGGAAAATTGCACAGTGTCCAGTGCATTGAATCTGACTTGGGAGAGGAAGAGAAAGTGGAAGTAGAATCCTGGGATCACATTCATCCAAGAAGTACTAGCTATTAGATTGAGTATCTCCTTCTTTCATTATTTTTTTCCCAAAGGAAGTATAATATTGTAATGAAATCTGATGGGGGAGAAAAGTGAAATTTGAATGAGATGAAGTTCTCAATGAAATAGAGATAGGTTTAGCAGAATAATAAGAAAGCAAGCCCTAATGCTTTGCATATAAGAAATTCACCAAGATGGCTGGATATAAAGCTTTTGGCAAGTCTTTAGTATATGTTGGGAATTTTGTAATTATAAATATCAGCAAGCAAGTCAATACCTACCCTCAAGGAAGTTATATTCCATTGGGGAGAGAGTCAGATAAAACAGAAATGGGAGTTGGAAAAGGGAGAAAAAGGTACAGGAAAGGGGAGGATATGCATATGAAAGTACAATTTGGAAGTAAGGTAGAGACTTATTTCTGGGCAAAATAAGACAAAAGCCCCAGGTTTTTCCAAGGTCCCAGTGGAAAGTAGGTGGTAATGATGCCCAGAGTGGATGTTATTACACAATTCAATCTGGTGATAAGTAGAAGAGTAATTGATGGAGTTAAAATGGCAAGGTGATGTAAAATTTATTAACCATCATTTGATTAAAAAAAACTATCTCACATATGTCTATAGTTAAAATACATATGATTGCAGAATATATGCAAAGAAAATACATTATACTTAAAGGCACCAGTAATTATGAAATAATATCATATAAAACCTAGGAAGACCTAGGTTCAAGTCTTGTCTCTAACACATAGTGGCTGTGAAGCCTTGAGTAAATTATGTTAACACTCAGTGATTTAGGAAACTATGAAATTGCAAGTATTAGAAAGTCCTAACTTAAAATGGTGTAGGTAATTTTTTCCCAGAGAATTTCCTATAACAGTGAAATTCCTATCCTACTAAATATGCATGAATAGAAGTCATAGCATATAAACACTTAAAACAAAGCCAAGTTGAATTATTAAAATTGTTAGGAAAATTATATGTGACTTCATCTGTATATTTCATATTTAGAGAAATCTAGTGTGAATAAACAAATAATAGGACAAGGACATTGAACAGAAAATTAGGAAAAGTAGATTGTCACATTTTTAGTTGTTCTAGAACAAGATGAAAAGGAGTACTGTTTTGAGAACCAAAGACACAATTTTAACAAATACTGATCATATGCTAAAGCTTAAAGAAATTATAAATAAATGCAGACAGAAAGAATGTTAAATATATCCTTTATAGATTGTGACATAATAAAATTTTAATCAGCAAGGGAACTAAACAAATCACATAAGAAATAAACTTAGTTGGAAAATAAATAATTTATAGTAAACAATGAGTCAAAGAAGAAATCACACAAACAATAAATAATTACACTAGAGAAAATTATAATACTTTGACAGCATATCCAAAATTTTTGGATGCTGTTAAAATAGCCCTTATGCCTGAAAACTAATTTTAACTAAGGAGAGAATGAAAAGAAACATTGAGTGTACAATTTAGAAAACACTAAAAAAGAAAGCTAACAAATAATCCCCCCAAAAGATCATAGGTAGGTCAGACAACAAGATTTTGTTAAGTACTTATCATATGTCAGACAATGTTTTACAAGATGGGGCTTAAAAAAAAGTTAAAACAAAATATTCCCCACTTTCCCTGATAGTCTAATGGGGAGACAAAACATGAATAAATAAATACAAACAAGATATAGAGAAGAGTGCTAGTTGGCTCAGTGGCTAGGGCACTAGGCCTGGAGTCAGGAAAACTAATTTTCTGAGTTCAAATCTAGCTTAAGAATTTACTAGTCATGTGATACTGGGAAAATCACTTAATCTTTTTTGCCTCAGTTTCTTCATCTGTAAAATGAGCCTGAGAAGTAAATGGCAAACCACTCTAGTATCTTTTGCAAGAAAACCCTAAATGGGGTCACTGACTAAGAGTTAGACAGGACTAAAAAGAAATTAATAACAACAAAGTGTAGATAATCAACTTAGGGGAGGCATTAGAATTAAGGGAAATAAGTAAAGGCTTTTTGCAGAAGGTGGGATTTTAGCTGGAACTTGAAAGAAGCCAGGAGAGAGAATTCTAAAAATCAGTGTCCATTGAAAATGCCCACAGTCAGGAGATGGAGTGTCTTGAGGAAGAGCAAAGGGACCAGAGTCACTGTAACTAAGAATAAATGGTGAGGGATAGGAGGGAGAAGATACAACAAGACTGGCAAGGTACGTGTGTGTGTGTGTGTGTGTGTGTGTGTGTGTGTGTGTGTGTATAAACAAGTTATAAAAGAGTTAAAATGCCAAATAGATAATTTTATATTTGATATTAGAAATGACAAGGAGGTACCAGAGTTTTCTAAATAGGGAAGGTGTGGTGGTGATATAGTAAAATTTTTGCTTTAGGAAAATCAGTTTAACAGATGAATGGAGAATGGATTGGAGTGGAGAAAGACTTCAGGCAATGGAGACCAAATAAAAGCTATTGCAATAGTCCAGTCATGTAGTGGTGAGAACCTATACCGGGAACGTAGTAATGTTGAATGAGAAAAGGGGAGATATATAAGAGACTTCAGGAAAGTATAATGGACAGGACTTGGTAGAAGATTGAACATGAAAGTAGAAGAGAATAAAGAATGAAGAGTGACACCTAGATTGTGACCTAGTGTAACTGTGACCATGGTGGTGCCTTTGGTTCTAATAGAATAATTAGCATTATAAAAGTAAACCATTTTAATGTTTAAAAACATAATGTTGAAAGCAAAAAAAAAGATATATTGGACTGATTCCTATAATAACTTTTTGAAAGGATGAGTAAAATTATTAAATCATTCAAAATATTTATTTAAAGGGGAAAATGTAATGAACAAAACAAAACCTAAAAAGGGGAAATTCACAATGAATGTAGAGAAAATAAAATTATCAGAATGAATATACTTAATTAAATGTCAACCAAAATAAAAAATAAAATAGAAAAGTATTTACAAAAACATATAATAACTATATGGTTAAAATAAGAAATTAAGAATCTAAATAATCAAATCTCAGAAAAAGAAATCAAAAAAGTAAAAAAAAAACACTTCCCAAAGAAAAACAAGCAATATACCCTTATAGTCCAGAGGTGTTCCAAATCAAATTCTACAAAACTTCTAAAGAACAAATAACTTATATTACACATAAGTGCTCAAAAATATTTTTATGATGCAAATATGTTCTTGATCCCCAAACTAAGGAAAGATAAACTAGGGAAAGAAAACTTAAGGCTAATATCCCTAAAGAATATTAATCCAACAATCTGAAAGAAATATTTATAATGATACTATACTAATATATTTTTAAAATTCCCTCCCTCCCCCCCAAAAAAGTTAGGCCAACACCATACAAGGCCATGACAGAAGTGTTCAGAGTCTGATCTTAAAACAAAGCAATGGTCTGGGCATGAAGACTAAAAGAATTATTGTTTAAAAAAAGATGAAGAACTCTTATGATTACAAAGACAGAAAACAAGAAGATATGAATAATTCCAAATCACCCGTAAAGCTTCAAATCAAAACATAGCTTGACCACAAAATCAAATAGAATTCCTAGAATAAACAAAACAAGTATTTAAAAATGATTTTAAGATGATATAAATGAAATGAGAACTTACAGAAACAAATAAGAAAAGCAATGCGACTATCTTTTTTTTTGAAAATACAGAAAGAAAATTAAGTTTAACACAAAAGGTACAAGATCTCATCTAAGTGACAGCCTTCCTGACAATTAGGATGGATTAAATAGAAGTTAATGACTCCATTAGACAATGGGAAATATTCAAAGAAAGTCAAAAGATTGAAAAGAAAAGAAGACAATATAAAGCATATCTTATAAAAACAACTCACCAGGGAGATAAAAAAGGAAAAGAAAAAGAAAAGATTATTTAATAATCATTGGGATACTGAATCCCATGAACAAAAATAAGCTTTAATACTATATCTCAAGAAGTAATGAAAGAAAACATCCCAGACATATTAGGTTAAGGGCAAAGTGAGAACAGAAATAAATTAGGCAATCAAAAATCTAAAAGAAAATCCTCAAATAAAAACTTCCAGGAATATCACAGCACAAATTCAAAGTTTCTTTCCAAGATAAAGCACTCCAAATAGTCAGATAGGGAAACATATATATTTGAGATGCTGAGGGAGAAGTGTAAACAAACAAGGAAGGGTAGGGAAAGCAGGTGTTACTCAAATTTCACTTTCAACTAAATGAGTCAAAGGATAGTGGAACAAACACACACAGCTTTATAGACAAAGAATTTGGTACATAAATCCATCCAACGCAACAATGTGAGGGAAAAAGGAGAAAAAAGAAAGTAGGTTAAGGGAGAGATAGTCATAAAAAACAAATAAACAAACTTTAAGGTCAAAGGGGAAATCATAAATAATAGTTTAAAAGAGAAGACAGAAGAGTTTGTAATAAAGAAAAGTCAAAAATCAGAGAGGAAACATAAGATAATAAGAGGGAAGGGAATTCACAATTCATAATTACAACTTTAAATGTAAATAGGGTGACTTCACCCATAAAGAGGAAATGGATAGCAAAATGGAATAGGAAACAATGTTGTTTTTAAGAAATATAAATGAAACATAAAACTTCATAGAGTTAGAAGGAGCCAAATCAGAATCCTTTAAGTAAGGGTATCAATTATTATCCAAGACAGCAGAAAAAGTAGACAATCAAAAAATAAAGTTATATGTTGAATTAATTTTAATTGTAACATAAATACAACAAATGGTATAGTATCTCAATATATAAGTCTGAAGGAATTATAGGTAGTAAAGCTAAAATAGTAAAAACCTCAATATATCCCTTTTAGAAATTAGACAAAAAGAGAGAAAGATTTTAAAGATATGAATAGAAATTTTAAAAAGTTAGGAGACCTTTGGTCATTACTGAATGGACAGAAACAGGTATACTTGCTAATAAGCTATACAGAACATCTTTCTAAAAAATTAGTCATCTATTAGAGAATAAAATGCTACCAAATAAATATGGAAGAGCACTGATATCAAATTAATTATTGACCACTATGAAATAGAAATGATATCTAATAAATGACCATTTAAAAAAGGATTATGCATCAATAATTGTTGTTCAGCCTTTTTAGTCATGGCATCCAATGCTTTACATTCCCATTTGGGGTTTTCTTGGCAAAGACACTTAAATGATTTATCATTTCCTTCTCCTGCTCATTTTATAGATGAATATATTAAGGCAAAAGGGGTTTAGTGACTTGCCCAAGGTCACACAGCAAATGTCTGAGGCCAGATGTGAACTCCAGAAGATGATTCTTCCTGACACCAGGCTTGGCAGTCTATCCACTGCTCCACCTAGTTGCCCTGTTATATTTTAACTGTACAGTAAATAAGAGGAATAGTTCAGCAAAAGGAAGAAAACCTTGGAAGTGATGGATGATTTCATTAAAGATAATGACAATGATACAACATAACAAAAATTTTGAAGATGCAGTCAAAGTAGACTTTATGACAAATTTTATATATCTAAACCCTTTAATCAACAAAAGAATAGAAAGAACAGGTGAACAAATTGGGTATGCAACTAAAAAATTAGGAATAAACACATTTAAAAATGATTAAATATCAAAATAAAAATTCTTGAAAATAAAAAGACCAGAAAAATTAAAGGCAAATACCACACTGAATTAATAAATAGGCTCTTTTGGAGAAAAAAGACTAAAAACAGACAAAATTTTAGTAACAATTTTTAAAAGAGGTTATCAAAAAACCAATATTTATAGTGAAAAAAGAAAATTGTTAACTAGAAAAGAAATAAAGGGTGTATTAGATATTATTCCCCAACTACTTAGATGAAATGAATATTTGTAAAAATATATATAAAATAACCAGATTAACAAAAAAATAAAAATAAAATTTAAATAGCTTAATCTCAGAAAAAGACAAATAACCCATATGTGAACATCCAAAAGAAAAAAAAAAACAACAACAACCTTGGAACAGATGGATTTACAACTGAATTCTGTACAACATTTAAAGAACTAATTCTAATATTACATAAAGTATTTGACTAAACACATACATATATGTTTATATACACATATGTGTGTATACAAGTATATATGTCGTCTTAGATTCCTTCCATGATATAAATATAGGCAATTTCTAAAACAGGGAGACTCAAAACAGAGAAAAAAACTATAGAGCAGTATCTCTAACACTGATAAACTTAAAAATTAAATTTGTTTGTTTATTTACTTTTAGTTTACAACATTGACTTCCAGTCTCTAAAGTTTCAAATTTTCTCTCCCCACTTCTCCTCGCGCCCCGCCCCCCCGCCCCTGCCACAATCATGGTGGCATGCACTCGAAAATAGGATCTACAAATATCTTCACATTAATCATTATTCAGGTTGTAAAGAAGGATTCTAACTGATGGAATGATCAGTGGGAAAGAGGAAACAAAACAAAACAAGAAAAAGAAACCCAGCAAGTTGTTTGTTTCAGTTTGCATTCAGACTCGGCATCTCTTTCCCTGGATGTGGATACCTCTTTTGATCATGAATTTTTTGGAATTGCCTTATAACCTTACATTGCTGAGAGGAGCCCAGTTTATTGAAGTTAGTCATCACATATATGTTGTGTCTGATTGTTCAGAGATTCCTCCTGGTTCTGCTCTTCTCGCTCAGCATCAGTTTATACAAGTCTCTCCATGTTGTTATGAAGTCTGTCTGTTCCTCACTTCTTATGGCACAGTAGTATTCCATTACATTCATATACCACAACTTGTTCAGCCATTCCCCAATTGATGGGCATCCTCTTGGTTTCCAATTCTTTACCACCACATAAAGAGCTGCTATAAATATTTTTGTACATACGGGTCCCTCCTCCCACTTCTCTGATCTCTTTCGAATATAACCCTAGAAGTGGTATTGCTGGGTCAAAGGGTATGCACTTATTTATAGCCCTTTGGGCATAGTTCCAGATTGCTCTCGAGAATGGTTGGATCAATTCACAACTCCACCAACAAAGCATTAGTGTTCCAATTTTTCCACATTCTCTCCAGAATTTATCATTTTCCTGTTTTGTCATCTTAGCCAATCTGACAGGTGAGATGTAATACCTCAGAGTTGTTTTGATTTGCAGTTCTCTAATCACTAGTGATTTAGAACATTTTTTTCATATGCTTATAAATATCTCTCATTTCATCATCTGAGAGCTGCCTGTTCATATCCTTTGACCATTTATCAGTTGGGGAGTGGCTTGCATTTTAATAAATTTGACTCAATTCTTTGCCTATTTTAAAATGAGGCCTTTATCAGAGACACTGTAAAAATTCTTTCCTGATTAACCACTTCCTTCTTAATCTTGGTAACATTGGCTTTATTTGTACAAAAGCTTTTCAATTTAATGTAATCATAATTATCCATTTTGCATTTTATAATGCTCTCTAACTCTTGTTTCAACATGAAGTCTTCCCCTCTTCATAGATCTGATAGGTCATCCCTTTCTCTCCCAGACTGATTACAGTATCAGCCTTCATACCTAGATCATGCACCCATTTCAACTTTATTTTGGTGTTCGGTGTTAGATATTGGTCTATGCCCAATTTCTGCCATACTATGTTCCAGTTTTCCTAGCAGTTTTTATCAAATAGTGCATTCTTATCCCAAAGACTAGGGTCTTTGGGTTTATCAAACAGTAAATCACTATATTCATTCACTGCTGAGTCTCATGTACTCAGTCTATTCCATTGATCCACTATTCTATTCCTAAGCCAGTACCAAGTAGTTTTGATGGCTGCTGTTTTATAATAAAGATTAAAATCTAGTATGGCTAGGCCACCTACCCTAGCATTTCTTTTCAATAATTGCCTCTGATATAACATTTTACATAAATTATTAGCAAGAAGACTGTAGCAACACATCAGGAACATTCTAACCTATAGCTTTGTTGAATTTATACCAGTCATCCAAAACTGGGGTTTTTTTTTACTATTATGAAAACTTTCAGCCCATATTACTATATTATTAAAAAGGAAAGCAAAAATCATACATTTATGTCAATACATACAGAAAAATGTTTTGATAAAATGCTATATTCATTTTAATTTAAAACACATACAGTAGAAAATATAGGAAAAGGGGTGGCTAGGTAGCACAGTGAGTAGAGCACCAGCCCTGGAGTCAAGAAGATCTGAGTTCAAATCTGGCCTCAAACACTTAACATAAAAATTAGGCATGTGACCTTGGGCAAGTAACCTAACCCCAATTACTCTCCAAAAAGCAAAACAAAACAAAAAAAAACAAAAACAAAAAAGAAAACTCAGGAAAAAATAGACATTTTCCTGACATGGCATAATATATACATACACACATATTTATATATACACACTTATACATATAAACATATGTATGTATGCTTATATGTATATATGTGTATACATATATATATATATATAATATGATGGAGTGCTAGAAATATTATAACAATTAAATGACTTTGAGGAAATAAATATAAGTAAAGAAGAAACAAAATTATCACTTTTTCCACTTGATTCAATTGTGTCCTTAGAGAATCCTTGATAATCAACTAAAAATTAATTGAAACAATAACTCCAGCAATGTTTCAGGATATAAAATGGACCCATATAAACCATCATAATTTCTGTAACTTACCAACTAAACCCAGCAGGAAGAAATAAAAAGAGAAATTCCATTTAAAATCACTATGGAATACATAAAATACATGGGAGTCTTCTGATATAGAGAACCTAAAAATAGCCTTCCATCATCAACCTTGCAAAGAAATGAAAAATCTCCTTTTAGAAGGGGCTATTGTTTTGTAATCTGAGCATAGTTTTATTTCCCTTTGACAGAGACAGGATTTAAATGTAGAAACTCTGATCCCCAGGATTTGTTGCCTGGAGGGCCCAGGATGGTCTGGGCAAGGCCAGAAGTGCCAGAAGTACCTTAGGAGCAGAAGCCACCACAATGTTTTCTATTCACTAGTGCCATTATCTTTGATGTTTTTTCCCCTCCAATTCTGGACCCTGCCAATTTAGACATATTTTCCATATCTGATTCTGCTTCCTTGAACCAACTCAAACTATCACTTTCCCCCCTTAAATTGAGTGCAGTCAGAAGGGTTGGCAGAAGTGGTGGCACCCAGAGACCTCATAGACTACAGAGGCTTATCCTTTCTGCTGGAGCATAGGAGATGTTTAAATTCTCCCAACCCTAGTTAACAGCATACAAATGCTTGGTCCTTTCAAGTAATAAATTTTGTTATATTGCTCACAGAAGTAACACAAAACATTTTTCCAAATTAGAATTTTTTTTTTCATTTTTATTTTTTTTTGGAGGGGGGAAGTGGGGCACTTGGGCTTAAGTGACTGGCCAAAGGTCACACGGCTAGTAAGTTTTAAGTGTCTGAGGACAGATTTAAACTCATTTCCTCCTGACTCCAGGGCTGGTGCTCTATTCACTGCACCACCTACCTGCCCCTCCCAATGAGATTTTACTTATTTTTTAGTTGCTCCCTGTTTTACACAAACTTTTTCCTTTTTCATGAACCAGGAAAGAGTTAATAATAGGTACTTCCTAAATGGTGTGCATGCGCACACGCACACGCACACACACACACACACACACACACACACACACACACACACACACACACCCCTGACCTTTCCAACCCTCTCTATTCCTATGGATTTTGACCTTAGCATGTAATTGAAGGCATTCTGCAGCACAGTTCCATCCTACCCTTGAAGTCTTATCTCACATTACTTTTCTTCATATCTTCTAAACAGTCAGTTGTACTGCATCACCAATAACCCATTCACAAACCTTTCTTGTATTTCTCCTCCTCCGTGCCTTGGCTTACTATTCTCTATGCCTGGATTGTTTTTCCCTACATCTCCATCCTACCTCTTCAGTGGTGTTGCAGTCCCACCTACTTTTCAAGGTCTTACTAAGATGTTCTCTTCTTCCTATCTTGATGGCTCAATTCGGACCCCCAAAACTTTAGTTGTACCCACCAATGTCCCTCTTTTGTCTTATGTATTTGCATTCCATCAATTTTCTCTCTCCACTCCCTCCCCAGACACACATAGTACCTTGCATATAATAGGTACTCAATAAATGATTATTGGTTGAAGTGATGAATAGAACATGAGTGGGCCTGTTGCTCTTAAGTCCTAGGAGTTCTTATTTTCTTCTGATTCACTTCTATTCCTAAGCAATTGCCAAGTTAATTTGTTTTATCTATGCACCACACACTGAAGAGTGGCAACATCATCCCAACTGCTCCCAATGTGGCTTATTGGAAGGGCCACCAGGCAAAAGAAATCATTTAATATTTTTCTCTAGTAACCAAAGAACCATTTCAGGGCTGGTTCTTTGAAAGAACCTACTGTGGTAGACTGAGCCAATTGTCCTGAGTGAAATGGTTATATAGAATAGAAACTTCTGATGTTTATATTTCACCAAAAGATATGTTACCATGTTCACTTGTATTCTTTTGTTTCTCATGTGCTTTAGAAATAGATTGGGAATCAGCTGAGGGTTTGTATCTGTTCTACCTCTTACTTCCAGTGAGACCTTAAGAAAGTATTTACTCCCATAGTCCTTTCCCTTGGCTATGTTTTTCTCCTATTTCAAGTAACAAAAATTGATGTTGTGGCTAAAAAAATATGAAATCACTTAAATTAGAAGAGATTTGGGGATTATTTAAACTAAGAAGTTGAAAGTAACTTAAAGATAACTTCCTTCACTTTTTCACTTTATAGATGGGTAAGGGGATAAATGATTTGCCTACATGGTACAAATGATTTCAACATCTTGTATTTAGAGTCCTGAATTCAAGATACTTCTGGGTTTTTCCCCCTTGGTTTCACACTCTCACAAAATCAATTCCAAAGACCTTCCTGCAGAATTCCATGCAATGACTTGGTCATGCATGACCAAGGAGCCTCTAGTAAATAAGATAACCAATTACCGCCCTATTTTCTTACATATTGGGAAGGAAAATAATTTCTTAGTGTGTCACAGGTCTTATCACAAGGGATATTGAGCTCTAAAATATAATGGATAACATCCATGAAATTTAGACACATTGGAAGAACTCAGTAGACACACATGTACTATGTAAAGTGGTGACATGTCATTCCAAGGATAGGATGGAAACTTGAACAGATCACTCTGAAATAAATATGAGTGTAATGCCTTTCTATAGAGAATAGAACAATAGGATATTAGAGCTGGAAAGAGAAATATAGATCCTACTCTCTGCCTATAAGACTTTCGGCACTTCACTGCTCTTATCTAGGCTTCAGTTTTCTCCCCTGTGAAATAAGGAATTTAGACTCAATAATTTCTAAAGACCCTTCTGGTTCTAAATTATAGGATAAAAGACTGATATATTTTAGAGTTGTTGTTCTTTAGTCATCTTCAGCCACGTCTGACTCTTTGTGACCCCATTTGAAGTTGTTGGCAAAGATACTGAAATGATTTGAACTCAGCTCTTCCTAACTCTAAGGAAAAATCTCTATCCATTACAAACCTTGTGATCTGTCTCTACCACCTCAGGTATTTACAAGCTATGTAACCCTGGGCACAGTAGTCAACCTTTGAAGCCCTCAGCTTCCATATGTATAAAATGGAGCTCATAATGCTACCTACCTTACAAGGTTGTTGTAAAAACTAAGGAGGAGGAAGTCATTTAACCTAAATTGCCCTCCAAAAAGCAAAAAAGAAAAATAAAGAATAAGGAGGAGGCTGAGGAAGGAGGATGTGATGATTCTAAAGCCAACCAAAGTTAAGTCATTAGCTGAAAGTCACATACAATGTTGCTGGTAGAGTCAAGTGTGTTGATTCCTCGCTATTGTCCTCATTATGTTTTTCTTTCTGTTGTCTCCTTGATAGGTAAGAAGTAGTTTGTTTTCTGAGAAATAATAACTTCAGGGTTCAAGGTATAGAAACCCATCTAACTTTAAGTCTCAAGTTGCATCATAAAACAACACAAACTGGAAATCTGCAGAGTACACAAAATATAGTACTATTGGCTATTGTCTCCAATTTAAATATAATTTGAAAATGTGACACCTTGTTGTAATACTAAGAATATAATGCAAAGTCTCACAAATTTAATATGGCCTAATGGAATAAAGTTCTGCTTCTGACACATACTAGCTGCTTGACCAAGGACAATTCACTTAACATTTCAGTGCCAGAGGCAATTCTTAAAAAATTAAATTAGAGATGAGTTCACAATCTGGTCTGGTGGAAGGAGTTTTTCCAGGGATAAAATCATAAGTTTTGTCCATAAAGTAACCTCACAAAGGAACCTCAGTATAATATAAAGGAACAGATTGCTACCTTGGATTTTAAAGTTGTTGACTATTTCTGCAAACCAGACTCATTTGCTGCAACCTGTGAAAGTAGAGTCCCATTCTGTCACACTTTTTCAGCCATATCACCAGCTCTTACCCTTTTCCCCCACAACACACTTAAATTGAGCACAAAAGTAGGGAGCAGGGACTTGTCTATTCCAAACAACTTGCAGTGTATTGTAAACTGGAAAGCCTATTCTCTTCACCAGCAGTAATTTGAGCTAACCTCTCTAAGAGGAGATAAAAGATACTCAGGGCAAAAGCTCTCCCGGGAATCAAAGTACAAAAGAAACAGACCAGTAGTAATTAATGGAACTCTGAGTCTTTGCAAAACATTCCATTAAAAGTTAAATACCCCATGTTATTGTATGTTAGTTGTTTGCAGAGAACAAAAGGCCTCATTTCTTTCCACTATTTCCCAGTCCAAACCTAAGCTGGTCAGAGAACATTCACAACCAGTATGGAGGTAAACACAGGCCTAGATTTTTATATTTTGCTATTTGCAGTAATGGCCTAATGTGCTATTGATTTCTGAAAAAAATCGTGTAGAATCACAAAATGGTAAAGCCACAAGTAAGCTCAGTCATCATCTGGTTCAATTCTCTCATTTTAGGGATGAAGAAACAAAGATTCAGAAGGGCAGCTGTGAATTACCTGAGGTCACACAGTTAAATTGGTAGGGGAGACAGACCTAGACAGGCCTCCTGTCTCCCAGACCAAGGTCTTTCTACTATTCCATACTACTCTGTTATGATGGCCCTTAATGACCCTTAAATCCTTTCACTTTTCCCTAAGGAATCAACCCAGACTATAGGGCTTAATGCACTGTATCTTGTCTTTTCCATTTGGACTAATTGTCTTCTTGATATTCCTGACCAGGTCTTTCCTTCTCCTTTCTACATATCTTTACACTGGCTGCCTCCCAGGTCTGAATATACATCTTCCTCAAATTAAATTTGTAGAATTTTTAATTGCCTCAAGAAAAAAATAGCTCAAATGGCACCTTCTACACAAAACCTTCTCTTATCCCTCATAGTTGCTAGGTCCTCATCTCCAAAACATCACTGAAAATGATTTTCTCTATTTTAGGAATATATAATATTATAATAAATATGCCTGTATATTGTATAGCATGTGTATAAACACACACATATACATATATATGTATATATATATAAGTATATATATAATCAAATGAGATAATGTATGTTAAGTACTTTGCCAATTTTAACACTTAAATATAGGGATGCATATGTATATGTATGGGGGTGAAGAGGGAAGGGTGATAAGGAGGGGGGGAGGGTAAGTGGTTCTGCCAGGGACCCACCCTGGCATCCAGTCTGGAAGGAATTCACCAGGCTCAAGCAAATTTTGAAGCCGAAATTGTAAAGTTTATTGTTATGCTGCACAGGGACAGTGGGCTAGATTCTTATGGAACCTGCAAACTTGCAGAGGCCACAGGCATAGTTTTAAGGTGCCAGTTATGCTAACTAGGTGAGTAAGGGTGGGATCAGGGAGGAGTTAAGGAGTGGTCAGTGCTCAAAGGACCATGCACTTTTAATATCAACTGCGCTGGTGTATTGCCCATGATTCACTGGGAAATAGCTCAAGGTGGGGCTAGCTGGAGCTGTGGTTTTAGGCCTGACAAGTCACTAAAGAGTGCCCAGTCTGTCACCCACCAAGGTCATCAGAGACAGTGTGGGTATATAATTGACTAAGGAGTTACCCTATAGATAAGGTATTGAAGAATTTATGGTGGGGCTGGCCACTCTAACTAAGGGAGATAACATTTACATAACTTATTGTTTCAAGCAGAGATAAACAGGTCATGAGTTGTTGCTGGGCAGAGTGCTGGAAGGGGGAAGGGGCAGAGTCAATGCTCTGAGGCTGGGTGGGGGGTGGAAATGTGATTGTACAGACTGGTTTTACAAATTGATTTTACAGACATAGATCCCAAAGCACCCCACTTACAAACTGATGTTACAGATTGATACTACAGACATATATACATCCCAAGGACCCCATCAGGGGCAACTAGGTGGCTCAGTAGATAGAATATGGGGCTTAGAGTCAGGAAGACTCATCTTCTTGAGTTCAAATCTGGCTTTAGAAACTTACTAGCTGTATGACCTTAGATAGATTAATTAACCCTGTTTGCCCCAGTTTTATTATCTGTAAAATGAGCTGGAGAAGGAAAAGACAAACCACTCCAGTGTCTTTGCCAGAAGAATCCCAAAAGGGATGATGAAGATTCAGACACAAGTGCAAAACAACTAAACAACAACAAATGTATATGTATATAAATAGACATATGTGTATGCATTTATCATATACACATAAATGTATTTATGTGAGTTTTAGATAAACTCAGACTTTAAAGTTTTTCTTAATTCAGGCAAGTATTCAGAGACTGAATTTCCTAATGATGGGAATGATTTTCCTTTGCTTTCTTTCTTTCATTTTTTTTAGATTTTATATATATATATATATATATATATATATATATATATATATATATATATATATATAGTCATGCAAAACATATTTCATGTTAGTCATGTTGTGAAAGAAAACACAGGCAAAAAGAAAACAAAACAATAAAGAAATTAAAGAAAAAAAAGTGTGTTTCAATCTGCATTCAGACTCCATCAGTTCTTTCCCCAGAGAGGGATAGAATTTTTTACGAGTCCTTTAGAATTTCTTGGGTCATTATATTGTTGAGAATAACAGTCATTCACAGTTGACCATCATACTGTATTGATGTTACTATATTCAATATCTTCCTGTTTCTGCTCATTTCACTTTGCATCAATTCATGCAAGCCTTTTTAGGTTTTTCTGAGAGTATCCTGCTCATCATTTCTTGTAGCACAGCACTATTCCATCCCAATCATATATAGCAACTTGATCAATCACTCCCCATTGATGGCTATCCCATCAATTTCCTTTTTTCCTTTTCTCGGTGCTTCTTCTTTTTTATTTTTTTGGTCTTTATTCATCTGTTTACTTTAAGTTTACACAATTCCTTGAGTTTCACATTTTCTCTCCCTCTCCTCTGCCCCTTCCCGCCCCCCCACCACTGCAGCATACAATCAAATGCCTTCACATTAGACATTCACAATGCAAATACTTTCACATTAGACTTTAGTCAGATTATAAAGAAGGACTGTATCAGATGGAATGAACAATGGGAAAGAGGAAACAAAACCAAATAGGAAAAAGAAAAAGAGCCAGTTGTTTGCTTCAATCTGGATTCAAGCTCAGTTCTCTCTCTGGATATAGACATCTCTCTCCATCATGAGACTTTTGGGTTGAATTATAACCCTGAATTGCTGAGAAGAGTCCAGTCTATCAAAGTTGGTCATCACACATACATTGTGTCTGTAATTGTGTACAAATTTCTCCTGGCTCTACTCTTCTCACTCAGCATCAGTTCATATAAGCCTCTCCAGGTTATTATGAAGTATGTCTGCTCCTCATTTCTTATAGAACAATTGTATTCCATTACACGTATATACCACAACTTGTTCAGACATTTCCCAACTTATGTGCACCCCTTTAATTTCCAAATCTTTGCCACCACAAAAAGAGCTGCAATAAGTATTTTTATACATTTGGGTACTCATCCAGGATTCATCGTTTCATGAGAAGGTCCCCACAGACCCTTAACAAGGACCAGGAGCCAACCGAGGTTTCTCAGGGGTCCTTGGAACTAGTCTTTGTAATGACCTGAAAAAAGGAACTCGGTAGGAAGCAAAAATTCCAGTTTTGCTAGAGAAGACCACTGGCAGGGGATCACACAAGTTTGTATACACAAACCCAGGTAAGCGAGTTCCTGGGTGATCCTGGGGTGGAAGACAGTCTACATGGTTTGAGTCAGTAAGATTTCTCCTGCCTGGGAAAGAGTTAAATAGGCCTAATAGATCCTGATAAGATTAAAACACGGGTAAAGAGCAATCTAAAAGAGCCTGTCAAAAACACCTTCCTAACATTCAGGATAGTCCTCTTGGAGATAGACTTGCTAATTGGGATAATTTACCAAAATACAAGGGAAAAGACCAAGGTAGATAATAAAATAAAATATTGTTGCCTCATTTGGGCCTGCATCCCACTTGGAGGAGGTGTATCTTGACCAAAATACAGCTCCTTCAAAGACTGGTTGTGCCAACAACTAAATTTGTATATGAATTCCAAGGAGCTTTTTAACCTGGAGGGAAGTGTCCTGTAGCTACTGGTGGTGGAAAATTTGCTCTTAAACAAAAGAAGGGGGAGAAGCCCAAAGGGAAATCAGAAGAATAAGAACAGAGGCCCCATCCCAGGAACCCCCTTTATTCTCTACCCCAGCCCTACATTCCTCCACCACAGGGACTTTCTGGCCCAGCCTCAACTCCTCCTTCCCTGCCCTCCACGCTATCTGAAAGGGAATCTGAAAGGCTTAAGGACTTAATTGAATTGGCCTGGCCAGGCACACCCATACATTGCCCCTCTTGGGAGGGAATTGAAATAGTTAATAAAAGATCAAGAAAATTTTCCTCTCTCTGGGACTGCAGAAGCTGCTAAAGCTTCCTCTCTGGAATTCTCCCTGGCCCAAGGGATAGCTTGTGTGAATGCCCCCTTAAGTAGCACTGAAATTATAACTTTTAAGAAAGAAATGAAGCAGTTAACTGAGGACCCCTCAGGGATTGCTGATCAGGTTAATCAATTTTTAGGACCTAATTTATATACTTGGGGGGATTATTATCAATCTTGGATATATTATTTATTGCAGAAGAGATGGGAGAAATTAGACGGGCTGCTATTCAGGCTTGGGATGAATCCCAGCCTATGGCTCAAGGGGGTCTGAGAGGGAAGGAAAAATTTCCTCTCCATGACCCCAACTAGGATCACAATAACCCCATGCATACAGGGTACCTATAAGATCTTAGAAACGTGGAGGTCCAGGGAATTTGGAATACAGTGCCTAAGAACCAGAATTTAAACAAAGTACAGGAAATGCAGCAGGAGAAAGATGAGGCCCCATATGCCTTTCTTGACTGAAAGAAAATATAAAATTCTCTGGTCTAAATTTAGATGATCCTATGGCCCAAGTGTGGTTAAAGCTGTATTTTGTTACTAATGCTTGGCCAGACATTAATAAAAAGTTACAGAAAATTGAAGAGTTAAAGTAATCCTCCAGACTCCACTGCCAAATCAAAAAGGGAGCTCAGAAATGATTGGGATTGGTGGGATACTGTAGGAACTGGATTGATTCCTATGCTGTCCTGACCAAACCTCTATATCAACTCCTATTGGATGAGAAACCCAACTATATAATGTGGAATAAGACCAGTAGAAAGAACTTTGCTCAATTCAAAGAGGCCCTGACTTCCCCTGTAGTACTGGCTCTCCCTTCCCTAGAGAAGCCCAGTAGCTTTCCTCTCCAAGATTCTATACTCTGTTGCCTGGGGATGGCTCACTTGAATTCAGTCTGTGATTACCCCAGCCACCCTAATTGAGGAGAGTCAGAAGCTGACCTTTGCCGGGAGCCTTATAGTGAGTGCTCCACACCAGGTGAGGGCAATGCTCAATCAGAAAGCAGGCAGGTAGCTCACTGACTCCCAGCTCTTGAAATTTTAGGCTATTTTATTGGAAAAGGATGTTTTGGTATTATTTGAAGATGATAACCTGAACTCTGCCTCTTTCCTCCCTTCTAGCATGGAATTGAGTTCAGGGTCTGAACATTACTGCCTAGACATAATTGATTTCCAAACCAAGGTACAGGAAGATCTCCAAGCATCCCCTGTCCTGGGAGGGGTAAATCTGTTCATATATGGTTCCTCTAGAGTGGCTGAAGGGAAACATAAAAATGGTATACTGTATAGATGGAGATAGAGGATCTCTGATTGAGGCAGGGGGACTACCCAAAACCCTGGTCTGCCCAGATGTGTGAACTTCACACACTAAATCAAGCCCTAAAGTTACTGGAAAGAAGGGAAGGGAACATTTATACAGATTCAAAATATGCTTGGGGAGTGGCACATGTATTTGGGAAGACATGGGAAGAATGGGGAATGATCAATAGCAGAGGAAAGGAACTGGCCCTTTATTTTAATACTACTTTAATAAATAAAGTTTAGGAAAACCTGTTATTGCCCAAAGCCATTATTATTATACATGTTAATGTCAATCAGTTGGGACAATCCTTTGAGCCCAGAGGAAACTGCCTTGCAGATGAGGAAGCTAAGAGGGTGGGAGAGGAAGGATCAGGGCAGGAAGATCCTATGTTGGTGTTGATCCCTTTGTTTCCTCCAAGTCTCCCCTCCCCCTCCTTTTCTCAGGAAGACAAAGAGAAGGCCCAAATTCTTGGGGCACAAGAGGATAAACATAGACAGTGATTCCTCCCTGATCTTCAAAAGGTCTTGACCAAAGCAAGTATGAGGCAGGTACTGCAACACTTGCACCAGGGTAGTCACTGGGATGTCCAGAACATGTGTGACGTGGTTTTGACCCAGTTTGTGTTTCAAGGCCTTTATATCTTAGCACGGCAATTGGTGAATTGCCTTGTGTGTCCAAGGACAAATAAGTTCGCCCAGTGCCAGGCTCCAGCTGGGGGAAGGCCCCTGAGAATTAGGTCATTACAGAGTGCACAGGTAGATTTTACAGAACTGCCCCCAGTAGGCTGCTTAGAATACTTGCTGGTCATAGTAGATCACCTAACCTCTTGGGTGGAAGCATTTCCTGTGCTGCGGACAACTGTGCAGGCACTTAGCCAAATCCTGCTTGAGCAAAACATTCCTAGATATGGGTTGGTGGAGAGGATAGACTTGGACCAGGGGACACATATCACTGGCAGTGTCCTTAAATCTCTGGCCCAGACCTTAGAAATTACCTGGGAGCTCCACATTCCTTGGCATATTCTGGCAAAGTGAAAATGATGAATCAGGAAATAAAGAGACAGCACACTAAACTGACAGTTGAAACTTAACTGCCATGGACTAAGTGCCTCCTGGTAAAACATCTCCATGCTTTACAGAGCAAAGGTTTGATTGCTCAAACGCCACCACTGGGGTTCCCAGTGCCTCAATATCAGCCTGGAGATTGGTTATTGATCCAGGTGTGGAAAGAGCAAAGGCTTACCCCATCTTGGGAAGGAACTTTCCAGATTCTGTTGACTTCAGATATGGCAGTCCAGACTAAAGAACATGGGTGGACACACCATACTCAGGTAAAGGAACCTGTGGATTCTCCTGCTGAAAGGACTATTGATCCTGAAGATTCAAGGGAACTGAAGTTGTGTCTTCATGGAAGGCCATTGCCCACAGGCTGAGCTCATGAGCCTTGAACCCTTACCTATAGTAACTCCTTTTATGCTTAAAACTATACTAGTGATTGGAATACTTGTTTGTGTCTCTACCCATCCCCCTTTTCCTTCTTTTTGGAGGGGCAGTTGGTGTTAAGTGTCACACAGCTAGTAAGTATTAAGTGTGTGAGGCTGTATTTGAACTCAGGTCCTCCTGACTCCAGGGCCAATGCTCTATTTACTGCACCATCTAGCCACCCCATCTCTACCCTTTTTGCATAATTCTTTTACTTATAACAAGCATGTAATACCATGGGATTTGCCTTAACTCTGCTCCTGGTCAGTATACCCTTTGTCCAGCTAGCCCTCCAGCTAGCTAGAGAATGTTTGGCTCATGTGCCTGTTCAGACCTGGAAGTCTCCCTTTGACACCTCGTGGTGGTCTTAGTTTGGGGGAAGCTGGTGGAAACAGGCCCTTTGGTTTTACTGATTGCCATAAGTAGCACCATCCTACTTCCGATATGCTTCCCCTGCATGATTTACAATTGATTACTGGAATGGTCTGGAACACTTTGATCAAAATGATAAGGCTAGAAGGGACAGCTGAGGGGACTGTATGATTAATGGTGTTAAAAAGGACAAGGGTGGACCCCAATTGATCAAGAGGACAGGCTTAGCCCTCAGGATCTAGAAAGTGAGGAAGGTGAGATTGTAGAAGGGGCTTATCAACAATGGTGTGAGAAGTTTTCAGGGAGTGAAAATAAGAGGAGGGTTTGAGTGAAAGAAGTGAAAACTTCTCAGACTATATTCTAAGATCTAGTAAGGCTTTTCCTGGGAAACAGGCCCAAGTTCCCCTTCACTGGAAATCACATGATTTACACAGACTCAAAACTCAGAGTGGTAGGGAGTCACCCCTCTCCTCAGTGACACCTTAGCATGAGCTATGCCAAATAAAGGCAGAAGTGCTTTCTCAAATGTACATTGGGTGGTCTACTATTTCCTTGTTCTGGTACTTGAGTTATATTGCTGTACTTAGATTGTGCACCTGACTTCTAGCCAATGGAAGAAAAGGGTCAGAAGGGGGATGGGGGAGAATTCTGCATTAGGGCTTTATAACTTCACCGTTTCCTTTTGTATTTTGCTTATCCTCCCTGACTATTTGTCAGAAGGGGGGGCGTTGTTCCCTTTCTCAAGATCGTAATAAAAGATTCTTTTCTGCTTCCTACCTTGAGAAGCCTCTGTGTATTATCTGGGTAAGGAATTCTGTTGCACACAGTTTTGGGGTGCACACAGTTTGGAGAAAAGGGCTTTTGTGAAACTGATGGCTATTGCCCCTAGGCTAAAACCCCCAAACTTTCTCACTGTTTGCATCAGGGTTTGTCATTTTAAATATGGGCTCTTATCCATAGGAAAGGGAAGAAGTTGGGGGAGAGGTCAAGGACCAAAGAGATGGTCATATCCCTGCTTTGTACAGTGGGATGAAAAAAGTACAGTCTGGAAAGAGCATTTCTTTCTCTTTTCAGCTAGGAGAAGGAAATGCATTTCCTCAGCAAAATTCTGCATTCTGTATTGCTGTTTGCTGGGAACAATATATCATAATATAGATGTGTAGTATTATTTAATTTACTGGTCTACATTTGTAAAAGGGGTTTCCTTATAGAGAAGGAATTGAATCACAGATACAGTTCCTACCCCTAGTTTAGGCAAACATTATCTCTCCCATTAGAATAGAAGCTTCTTAAAGATAGGGGTTATTTCATTTTTTTTTCCATTTGTATACCTAGCACTGAGCACACTTCCTGAAGCATTGTAAATAATCTATGCATGCTTCTTAATTGCTATTTATTTATTAATTGTTGAGAGGAGTGGGTCATAATAGAGGACAGAGTTATGAAACTGGATCAAAATGTAAATCACAACTCTTACAGGTGCTACATGATCAGAGCTGTTCAGTGGATCAGGCTCTGAATTGGAAAGAATCAACATACTTGTAGAAGAGATAAGATTTAACAAAAGAAAGTTTACACAGCAAAGATCAAGTCATAAAAAAATAAGACCAGGAAGAAAATACCTTTCTAATCTATAGAAAGAGAAAGAATTCAAGAGCTAGCCTGGGACGGAGAAGATCAAACAAGATGAAATGAATGATGTTGATTTCAAAAATATTAAAAATCTTTGTGAAAATGACTTGCATTTTGCAAAAATGCAACTAAAATTAGAAGGGAAACAATTAACTAGAAAAAAAAACTTTGCAGTAAGTTTTTCTAATTAAAAACACATTTCTGTTTTTGATATGACCAATGTGCACATTGGTTTTCCTTGATGATACATATTTAAAGGGTTTTGTTTTCTCTTTAGAATGATGGGTGGCATGGAAGGGATGAAAATAAAATTCTTGATAACTCAAGTATGGGGGCTAGTGATTTAGTTTTTTAAAAAAAATCAGCCTGACTGTTGAATGGAAATGGATTATGGAGGGGAGAAACTTTAGGAAAGATAAGTAGTTAAAAAGCTAACATAGCAGTCTAGGTGATAATGTACTGGACTTTCGTTTTAACTATATGAGGAGAGAAGGGAACATGTGAGAGATCTTGTTAAAATAGAAATGGAGAGAAGATTCTGGGGAGATGGTGGAGAAGGTAAGAAAATTCAAAGCTCTCAAGATATCCCCCACAAAAAAGAGATAAAATAGCACCTTAGGGTGAGCAAAGTTCAGGGTAAAAACAAATAAGAATAGGGGCACAACCAGAATCTTCCTGGGAAAATTTGAGAAGATTAGAAGAAAAATTTCAGGGTAAAGTTTAGTTCTTGTGAAAAATAAACACCTCCAGTCATGGTTCACTTAAACAACAAATGGCAAGCCCTGGGGTTAGTTGGTTTTTGAGGCTGTCTTGGCCCCAGCCTCAGGAAATTTTAACCCCAATAGTGAGGGGAGTTAGGCACTTGAGCCCAGGAAGATTGAGGGAACCTCTGCTGATAAGGAATGCTAGATCCAGCTGCAAAGAGCAGTGGGGGTGAGAAGGAACCAGCATATGCCTAATGAGTGCAGAAGCAGTGGGGCAGAAAGTCCCTGCTTGTGGGGTCTTACAGGAGGTTGGAGGTTCGGCTTTTGTTCCAGGTTAGAGGGAAGACCTAAAGATCTGGGCTAGAGGTGATTATAGAAATTAAGCTATTACCACAAAAAGATGTATAGGCAAAGAGAAAGAATCTAACCATGCAAAGCTATTATAGGAGTATACATATTTTGTTACATATTCTGAATCCCCTTTATGTTCTGCTATGCACATGACGTTTTTATTTTACCTTTTTTTACTTTGTATTTAAGTTCCGATATTTAAATTTATGATATATTTTTGTTTCTTTTCTCTGTTCTATATTTGTGTTCTGGCTTTTGAGTCTAAAATAAAATTAAAAAAAGATAGATATAGATGTAATGTCTGTATGTATGCATATATATGTATGAAGGTATATCTATATCTGTCTATATACAAGTACCACAGCTACCAGGGTAAGGACTCATCATTTGAAAAAATCTGCTTGAAGAAATTTGAAAAAAATCTTGTAGAAAGTGTGTGTGTGTGTGTGTGTATGCGTGTGTGTCCACAAACACACGCATACACACACATTATAATCAACTTTTGTGGGAATTATATTTGTAGAAAATGGCATAAAAAGAAAAGTGGTGAATGTTGAAACACTGAACCTATGGGAAATAAGGGATTAGATTCCCCCAATCACCAAAAATTGTAATCTTTCACTAGAGATTGCTGAAAATATACCTTTCTGTTTACAATTCTTTAAAACAAAACATTAATTTTGATAGAATCTACACTTTCAGGGACCATGAAATAACCCATAAAGTGATGTATACAAAATAAAATTGGTAACATTCAAGAATATTTTTCTCTCTAGTAGTCCCTAGAATTTTGTAACCTTTAGTGGTAGTATATTAATAAAAATTGGTTTCTCAGACTATTCACTTCTCATAACACATGAAATCTACAGTACCATAAATACTGTACAGAAAGCACGATTTTAAAAATTAAAATTTTTTCAAACTGAATCTTACCTTCCTCTGTGTCAGATGGTAGTGTGAGGGCATTTTACTATATTTTGTACTGCAGTAAACCATTCTTCATTGGCTGCCCCATGAAAACAAAAGGAGAGGTTGCTGGGACTTTAGTTGTTGATGTTGGAAGGAGATTGGTGAGATCTTAAAATCACCTCAGACACTCTCTCCTTCATAGAAGGTTGATGGAATTGGAGATTATGAAGGACATACCAGTTTAAAATAATCTGTCAGCAATGCCTGCTTGGTATAACCTCTGAGTTCTCTAAGGTTCTTGGAGTATGGGAGCACAGTAGAAGTGAGTTGACATTTAACTTTGAAGCTGAGATAGACAATGAGATCAGCAACTAGATGTCTCTAATCTGCTGGTTCTTTAGGTCAACAGCAGCTGCAAATATTCTGGAATGAAGCTTATTTACCACCTTTATTTCCTTAATGATTTTGAGTCACCACACCTTCCCAAAGAAATTCATTCCTTAGTGAGTCATTATTGGTAAGAGTCTAAGCAACTCTTCCCCACCCACCAATTAACATCTTTGTTATAGAAAAAAATTACCAGGCTTTTAAACAAAACAACACAAAATATATTTCCTTATAATATTAATCTTATAAGGGGGTTTAGGATGAAAATCCATCACTGACTTTGCATGCTTGGCCTTACAGTCCAAAGGGATTGCACTAAGAAAGTCCTTCTAGGGCATAATTGTCACACAAAACCTGAGTTTTAAAGGCAAGCAATTAAAATATACAATGAATGCACAGGGGGATCTTTATAAATAGAGTGAACAAGACCAGTGAAGTCCCTAGAGAGATACCAACTGCTCTACATAATTGTCTATATTGTGCCTCTCATTTTTTTTTTTATATACTGTGCATAACTAGCAACCCCAAAGTGAAAATGAGGTTAATGATTGCATCACATGAATACTTGAAAAGTTAAATGTGTGATGTGTGTAATACATACATCTATATGTATGTATACACACATATAAGTATACATATACACATGGGAAGGGAAAGGAAGGGAAGGGAATGTGTATGTGAGTGTGTGTGTACTTTATACACAGATACACATTTTATTTCATCTGACTGATATATCCTATGAATTAGATACTAATGGCAATATTTATTCCCTATTCAATAATTCAACAAGCATTTATTAAATACCTACTATGTGCCAAGCTGTCTGCTAGGTCTTAGAGATACATACAAACATTCTTTAAAAAGCCTTTTCCTTTGGGGTGGCTAGGTGGCGCAGTGAGTAAGAGCACCAGCCTTGGAGTTGGGATGACCTGGGATCGAAACCAGCCTCAGAAAATGAGCACCCACACATAAATAATGACTAGCTGTGTAACCTTGAGCAAGTTACTTAACCCCAATTGCTTTAGAAAAAAAAAGCCTTTTCCTTCAAAGATATATTCTAGAGAATGGAACATGAAAAAAAAAAAAAAACAGTCTCAGAGAGGAAAAATAATGACCACAGTCACATATCTCACTGGTATTAAAGGTAGAATTCAAATTTAGAAGGTTTTTTTTCCAAAATGCTTTATTAAATTGTGGTTTACATCATTCATTTCTGCCAGGTTTTGAGTTCCAACTTTTCCCCCCATTTTTCCCTACCCTCCACCCCAGAATAGCAGTCCCACAGGATATCCCCTCATCAAATCTGCTCCCTTCCATATCTTCTCCCATACCCCCCTCGACTCTCCCAGTAGGGCAAGGTGAATCTCTATGCCCCAATGACTGTACATCTTATTTACCAATTATATGCAAAATAGTAATAATAATAGTATTTATACCTTTTTACAAATTTTATTTTAAAACTTTGAATTCCAGATTCATTCCCTTCCTCTCTTGCCAAACACCCTTACTGGGAAGATAAGCAATTCAATATATGTAGTGCATGTGTAGCTATGCAAAATATTACCATAGTAGATATATTGTAAAAGACTGACTATATTACCTTCTCTCCTATTCCACTTCCCACTTGGTCTATTCCCTACTTTGATCTTGCCCCTTTTCACGAGTGGTTGATTCCAATTTCTCTCCCCTCTTCCCTCCTACCCTCCCTTCCATCATCCTCCCTCTCATCCCCTTTCCCCCTAATCTCCTGTAGGGTGAGATATCCTAATTAGTATGTATGTCATTCTCTCCCTTATCCAAATTCAATGAGAATAAGGCTTTGCCTTTTTGCCTTCCTGTTCTTCCCCTCCCTTGTAACCATTTTCCCTTTCCTCTTCTCTATGAGAGAGTTTACCCCATTATGTCTCTCTCCATCTCTTCTCATTATATTCCTTTCACCTCTTAATTTCACCTTTTAAGTATCATCCCTTCTTATTAAATTTGACCTGTGTCCTCTATATATGTATACCTGTAAACATATATACACACATTCACATATGTATTCATATGCCCATATACCCTTCTTCAACTATTTTCATACTGAGAAAGGTTTCATCAGTCACTGTTATTGTTTTTCCATATAGGAATGTAAATAGTTCAACTTTGATAAGTACCTTTTGATTTCTTTTCCCTGATTACCTTCTCAAATATCTCTTGCTTCTTGTGTCTGAATGCCAAATTTTCTATTCAACTCTGGTTTTTTCATCAAGAACACTTGAAAGTCCTCTATTCCACTGAATGACCAAATTTTCCCCTGAAATATGATACTCAGTTTTGCTAGGTAGGCGATTCTTGGTTTTAATGCCAGGTCCTTTACCCTGCAGAATATCATATTCCAAGCCCTTCAGTCCCTCAGTGTAGAAGCTGCCAGATCCTGTGTTATCCTGATTGGGTTTCCACAATATTCAAATTGTTTCTTCCTGTCTTCCTGGCTGCTTGCAATATTCTCTCCCTCATCTGGGAATTCTGGAACCTGGATATAATATTCCTAGGAGTTTTCTTTTGGGGATCTCTTTCAGTAGGTGATTGGTGAATTCTTTCAACCTCTCTTTTTCTCTCTGGTTCTAAAACATCAGGGCAATTTTCCTTGAGAATTTCTTGAAGGATGATTTATAGGTTCTTTCTTTGATCACAGTTTTCAGGTAGTCAAATAATTTTTATATTATCTCTCCTGGATCTGTGTTTCAGGTCAGTGGTTTTTCCTATGAGATATTTCACATTGCCTTCTAATCTTTAATTTGTTTGGATCTGTTTAACAGCACTAGCTTCCCTTTGGTACATTCTAAATCAGAAGGAAAGATTCTCCTCAGTGAGCCTTTGAGATTCTTTTTCCATCTGGCAATTTTGTCTTTTTAAGGCATTCCTCTCTTCATTGCCTTTTACAGCCTCTTTTGCCATTTGAGTTAGTCTATTTTTTAGGGCGTTATTTTCTTCAGTAAGGCTGTTGACTCTCCTTTTATAATTTTCTTGCATCCTTCTCATTTCTCTTTCTAATTTTTCCTCCACTTTTCTTATTCGATTTTCAAAATCCTTCTTAAGGTTCTCTATGGTCTGTAACCATCTCATGTTTTCATTTGGGGCTTTTGGTGCAGGAGTTCTGACCTTCCAGTCATCCTCCTGTTCCATACTTTGATCCTCTTTGCCCCCCAAATAGGAGTCTAATGTTGAATTTTTCTGTTTATTTTGTTTCCTTTGCCTAGGCATGTTGCCAGTCAATTACTTGACTTTTGGGCTTGTTGCCACCGTAGGGCTCTGCCACCAGCCAGGGGAGCTTCTGTCCCAAATGCTGGGGTTTTCCCAACTTCCAGAGGTATTAGTTGGGTGCCCTCTCTGAAGCCCCCATACTCTCTAGCAAGCTCCACCCCAGACCACAATCCAGATCAAAGAAGGCCAAATCAATAGCAATTATCCCCAAGACTGAACACTGGATTCCCCTGCAGTTTGCAGGGCAGGAACTGAAGCTGCCAAGTGTTTCCACAGCTGTGCTGAAGCTTCTTGGTGGCTTCTTTCCCCTAGGGAAAGAGGCCACATGCTCTCCCAACTAATGAGTCCCAAAGTCCATACTGCACTAACCTTTCAATTTGTCCATGGGATTTATGTGTTGTTAATTCTGGAAATGCCACAGCTGCTGGTGTTCTGGAGTCTCTCCAGCAGGCTGCTAGTCAGGCAACCCTGGGGCTCAAACCTCCAACTTACTTTGGCCTGGGCTTGGCTCCCAGATCGCTGCATTGGCCACTCCTGGCTGGGCTTTCAGGCTGTCCTCAGTGGGAGGTTACCTTCTCTGTGTCATTTTATTGGTTCTGGAGCTCCAGCGGTTGATTAGAGTCCCCTTTTATATAAATTTGAAGGTGGTGGGAACAAGGGCTGTGCAGAAGAGATGTTTCTACTCTGCCATCTTGACTCAGCCCCCCAAATTTAGAAGTTTTTTGATTCCACATCTACATTTCATTACACCATTTTCAACTGTATATTAGAAAAATTGTGCTTGAAAAAGGAGAGAAACCCATGAAGACTCATAGGAACTGATGTAGAGTGAATTGAATAGAACTAGGGGAAAAATTATACAACAATAAAATTGTAAAGACAAAAATCTTTGAAAAACATTAGAACTCTCAAAAATGCAAAGCCCAACCATGATTCCCAAGGGCTAATGATCATGGATAATACTCATGTCAGAAAAATGTTGGATTCTTGATGCAATGATAAATATTTTTTTTGGAAGTGGCTCTTTTCCCCCCTCAGCTATCCCTACCTGCTACAAGGGTTTTCTTCTTCTACTGTTTTTTTTTTCATTGTTGAGGTGAGGGAATTGGTGAGAAAGAAAATAATGTTTGTTGATTGGCAGAAAGAAAAGGGAAAAACACCAAAGAAACAAGCATACTATTCACTAAAATAGTGTCTTGGCCACGTCAGGCTAGAAAAACAAACATTAAGTGACCAATTTAGATGTATAAAGTATTATGTGGTTTTGCCCTCAAAAAATTCAACACAGTATCAGAAATAATGCATAAAAAAGATGCAAATAAAAGTTTATGACTGCAAGAGAAGGGACAGTAATAAACTACCATTTTTAAACCATCTCAAAGTTTACAAAGCATTTTCTTCATTATGATCTTGTAAGACAGAGTAAAATCACTCCCATTTTATTGATGAGGAAAATGATAGGCAAAGAAGTTTGTCAAAGGTCACACAATAAGTGAGTTTGAAACTAAGACTTGAAATCAGATATTTCTTTATTCCAGGTCTAGCATTCTTTGCACTAAATCAAAAGGAGATGTTTCTGGATTATTATATTATGTATTATCATATGCTATCTTATCATATCATACCATGATATATTAAATATAGAGCTGTGATAGAACATAGAGCCTGTCTAGTCTAATCCTCTCATTTTATAGAGAAACTGAATCACAGGAATGAGCTGTCAAAAGTCCAGCAGATAGTAAGTGGCAAAACTGGAATTTTGACTCACTCTTTGACTCCATATCCCATGTTTTTTCAACATATTTAAGAGTAACATAAAGTTAAACACCATCAGAATTGTGTAGGGGATCATACCGTAAAGAGTTCATAGGAAGAATAAGACAATTCAGATTAGAGTGATCAGGGAAGACTACACAGAAGAAGTAAGAATGGGAAGGACTTGGAGAGGCAAAAGGATAGAGGAAGAATTCTAAACAGTGGAAATGAGCCGATTGACAGAAAGAGGAAAGAGTAAGTTATGTTTGATATGCAGCAAGAAATTCAGTTTGGATAAAGATTATTATCAATGTAAAATAATAAAGAGTGAAGACTGGAACAACAACAACAACAACTTCTTACTTCGGTGTAGGAACTAGGTTTATAGAGCTTTGAATACCATGCTGTGACATTTTTTAGATTCCATCCTATAGACAGAATATTTTGAAAATAGCGCAAGGTAAACAGTGAAAGAGGAAGAGGTAGAAATAAATATTTTCTGTACTCTGGGATTCCTTGTCTCCCCTTCCCTTCTCCCACAATATCCTCCTAGGATTTGAAAATAACTGCTTAAAAACTAGAATTGTCCAAGTGGAAGAGAAGATACAAATATTCACTAAATAAAACAACTCCCTAAAAAAATAAATGAAATAAAAAAGAGAACAAGAAAAAAAAAGAAAGAAAATCAACTGGCCTGGAAAATAGATCCAGAGAAAAAATGGCAGAATCATTGGACTACCTGAAAATCATAATGAAAAGATGAAATTGGACAGCATATTCCAAGAGATTTTCAAGGAAACTGCTCTGATGTCCTGGAACTAGATGGCAAAATAGACATTGGAAGAATCCACTGATCACCTCAGGAAGGAGATCCCAAAATAAAAACTCAGCCAAATTACAGAATTATCAGGTCAAAGAAAAATTACTGTGAGTAACCAGAGAGAAACTATTCAAATATCATGGAGCCATAATCAGGATTACACAGTACTTAGCAGCTACAACATTAAAAGATTAAAGGGCATAGAACATGATACTCCAGAAGCCAAAGGAGCTATGGCTACAACCAAGAATCAATTACCCAGTGAAATTAAGCATAATACTCCAAGGGGAAAAATGATCATTCAATGAAATAGAAGGATTTCAAACTGTCATAAGGAGAAGACTAGAAATAAACCAAAAATTTGACCTCCAATTTCAAGACCCAAGAGAAACATAAAGAAATAAAAATGCAAAAGAAAACATAAGGGATTCAATGGAGTTGAACTGTTTACATCACTCCATGGAAAGATGATACCTATAATTATTTTTTTTTAAAGCAATTGGGATTAAGTAACTTGCTCAAGGTTACACGGCTAGTCATTATTTATGTGTGGGTGCTCATTTTCTGAGGCCTGATTCGATCCCGGGTCATTGCAACACCTAGGCCAGCGCTCTTACTCACTGCACCACCTAGCCACCCCAATACCTGTAATACTTTTTTTTTAAACAAATGCTTTATTAACTTCTGTTTTACATCATTCATTTCTGCCAGATTTTGAGTTACAATCATTTCCCCCCCGTTATTCCCCTACCCAACCTCCCAGAATAGCAGTCCCACAAGATAAAGCTTCCTCCAATCTGCTCTCTCCCATACCTTCTCCCATACCCCCTTCGACTTTTCCATTAGAGGAAGGTGAATCTTTGTGTCCCAATGCCTGCACATCTTATCTCCCAATTATAAGCAAGAGAGTATTAATAATAGTATTTATATATATTTGAAACATTTAATGTTGAGACCTCGAATTTCAGATCCATTTCCTTCCTCCCTTGTCACCCATTCCCTCTGGGGAGATAAGTAATTCAGTATATGTTGTACATGTCTAGCTATGCAAAACATTATCATAGTAGATATATTGTACAAGGCTGCTTATAATTCCCTCCCACTCATCACACCCCCCACCTGGTCCATTCCCTACATGATCCTGTCCCTCTTCTATAGTGGGTACTTCCAACCTCCCCTCACCCCAAGGATGCCCTCCCATCCATCATCCCTCCTCTCATCCCCCTTCCCCCTATTCTGCTGCAGGTTGAGATTTCCCATTTAGTATGTATGTCATTCTCTCCCTGAACCAAATTCAATGGGAATGTGGTTTTGCCTTTTTTGCCTTCCTATTCTCCCCCTCCCTTGCAACCACTTCCCCTTGCTTCTTCTACATGAGATAGTTTACCCTACCCTGTCTCTCCCCATCTCCTCTTGCCACTTTCCTCTCTCACCTCATAATTTCATCCCTTGATTATTCTCCCTTCCCAACAGATTCAATCTAAGCCCTCTATCCATATATAACTGTAACCATCTACACACACATTCAAATATGTATTCATATGACAACACACCCTTCTTCCATTATTTTCATAGTGAGAAAGATATCATCACTCACAGTTATTGCTTTTCTCTATAGGAATGTAAATAGTTCAACTTTGATAAGTTCCTTTTGATTTCTTTTCCCTGATTACCTTCTAAGGCATCTCTTCCTTCTTGTGTCTGGATGTCAAATTTTCTATTCAATTCTGGTTTTTTCCTCAAGAATGCTTGAAAGTCCTCTATTCCACTGAATGACCATATTTTCCCCTGAAACAAAATACTCAGTTTTGCTGGGTAGCTGACCCTTGGGTTCATTCCCAGTTCTTTTGCCCTCTAGGATATCATATTCCATGCCCTTCGATCCCTCAGTGTAGAAGCTGCCAGGTCCTGTGCTATTCTGATTGTGATTCCACAATATTGAAATTGTTTCTTCCTGGCTGCCTGTAGTATTTTCTCCTTGATCTGGGGATTCTGGAACCTGGCTATAATATTCCTGGGAGTTTTCTTTTTGGGATCTTTTTCAGGAGGTGATCAATGGATTCTTTCAACCTCTATTTTGCCCTCTGGATCTAAAACATCAGGGCAATTTTCCTTGAGAATTTCTTGAAGGGTGATTTCTAGGTTCTTTCTTTGATCATGGCTTTTGGGTAGTCCAGTGATTTCTAAATTGTCTCTCCTGGATCTATTTTCCAGGTCAGTGGTTTTTCCCATGAGATATTTCACATTGGCTTCTAATCTTTCATTTGTTTGGATCTGCTTAACAGCCTCTTGATTTCTCATAAAGTCAGTAGCTTCCATTTGCTCCAGTCTAACTCTGAAGGAATGAATCTCCTCAGTGAACTTTTGAGATTCTTTTTCCATCTGGCAAATTTGACTTTTTAAGGCATTCTTCTCCTCATTGCCCTTTTGGGCCTCCTTTGCCATTTCAGTTAGTCTATTTTTTAAGGTGTTGTTTTCCTCAGTCAGGCTGTTGACCCTCATTTCATACTTTTCCTGCATCCTTCTCATTTTTCTTTCCAATTTTTCCTCCACTTCTCTTATTTGATTTTTAAAGTCCTTCTTAAGGTCCTCTATGGCCTGCAACCCACTCATGTTTTCCCTGGGGCTTTTGGAGCAGGACTTCTGACCTCACAGTCCTTTTCCTGCTCTATGCCCCCAAAATAGGAGTCTAGGGTTGCATTTTTCTGTTTCCTTTGCCTTGGCATGTTGCCACTTAATTGCTTGACTTTTGGGCTTGTTGCCACACTATGGCTTTAAGGCCAGATAGAGGAATTTTCGTCCCGAACGTGTGGGGGCAACTTCTGTTTCTGGCAAGCTGTAAACCCACCCACGACTTCCATCCTAGATCACAATCCAGATCCAGGGAGGTTAAAGCAAGAGCAATTACCCCCCAAGACTGATCGCTGGGTCTCCCTACAATTCACAGGCCAGGAGCTGGAGCTGCCTCTGAAAACTACAAAATGGTGTGTCTCCTCAGACGCTTCTAGCCCCCAGCGGAAGGAGCCGACGCATTCCCCAAATACTGGTCCCAAAGTCCATAGGACACTAACCTCTTACTTTGTCCTAGGCATGTCTATGTTGATAATTCTGGAGTTGCCACAGCTGCTGGTGTTCTGGGGTCTCTCCAGCTGGCTGCTGGCCCTGCCGCCCTGGGGCTAAAACCTCGGCTCACACGGACCTGGGCTCGCCTCGGCTCGGCTCCCTGTGCTCTTCGTGCTGTGGGCTGCCAGGTCCCAGACCACTGGGCTGGTCCTTCCTGCAGGGGTGCTGGGCAGTCCTCAGTGGGAGGTTAGCTTCTCTGCGTCATTCTGTGGGTGCTGGGGCTCCAGAAGTTGTTCAGAGTCCTCTTTTACATAGTTTGGAGGGAATCTGGGGGCAAAGTGGCTTGGATGAGCTGTTTCTACTCCGCCATCTTGGTTCCTATACCTGTAATTCTTAATAATTATACCATTAATGGTACAGCTAGATGTGTGATATTTATCTATGAATGACTCAACTCAGCAACCCAATGATACAAGACAAATACAAATGACTCAGGAAGGAAAATATTATCCACATCTGGATAAAGACATGATGGACTTGGAACATAGATCAAAGCTTACTTATTTTTGCTTAATTTATTCCTTTTTGTATTTTTTCTTTTGACCTATTTCTTCTTTTACAATTGTAAGTGATATGGAAATATATTTTACATGCTAGCACATACAGAACCTATATCAAATTGCCTACCTTTAAGGAAGAGGGGAGGAGAGATTAGGATGGACAAAAATTTGGAAGTTGAAATCCTTTTTTTATTTAAACAAATGCTTTATTAACTAATTCCTGTTTTACATCATTCATTTCTGCCAGATTTTGAGTTACAATTTTTTCCCCCGTTTTTCCCCTACCCACCCTCCCAGAACAGCAGTCCCACAAGATATCACTTCCTCCATCCTGCTCTCTCCCATATCTTCTCCTTTACCCCTTTGACTTTTCCATTAGAGCAAGGTGAATCTCTGTCCCCTGATGCCTGTACATCTTATCTCCCAATTACATGCAAAAGAATATTGATAATAGTGTGTATATATATATATATATATATATATATATATATATATATATATATATATATATATATATATATATTTGAAACATTTAATTTTAAGACCTCGAATTTCAGATCCATTCCCTTCCTCCCTTGTCACCCATTCTCCTGGGAAGATAAGCAATTCAGTATGTGTTGTACATGTATAGCTATGCAAAACATCACCATAGTAGATATATTGCACAAGGCTGCTTATAATTCCCTCCCACCCATCCCACCCCCCACCTTGTCCATTCCCTACTTGATCCTGTCCCTCTTCTATAGTGGGTACTTCCAACCTCCCCTCCCCCCCCCAAGAATGCCCTCCCATCCATCATCCCTCCTCTCATGCCCCTTCCCCCTTTTCTGCTGCAGGTTGAGATATCCCATTTAGTATGTATGTCATTCTCTCCCTGAACCAAATTCAATAAGAATGTGGTTTTGCCTTTTTGCCTCCCTATTCTTCCCCTCCTCTGCAGCCACTTCCCCTTGCTTCTTCTACATGAGATAGTTTACCCTACCCTGTCTCTCCCCATCTCCTCTTGATTTTGGGGTGTTGAGTACACGCTGCTAACAGGGGAGCACTCCCCTGCCATGACAAGCCTGCTACTGCTGAGGCATGTGGGAGAACAGAGTCAGGGGAGAGGAAAGGAGCTAAAGGGAGGGAGGCAAGGTGAAAGGAGGAGGAGGGAAAGAAGAGGGGATTATGAATCTTGGTGTCAGGACTCCTTTGTCTGTTTGGGAGGAGCAGGCTCCCCCAAGGGATTCGTGGGGGCGAACCAAAGGTCGCAGTGGGGCGCCTGGGAAAAGAACTCTCTGAGGGGTCATGGTGGGGCAACCATAAGGGTCATAGTAGAGCAACCAGAATTGCAGAAGGCTATTGGAGTGCTGCAGAGGTGGTTGGAGAGGTGAGTTTAACGTCAGCCCTGAAAGGCAGGCCCTAATACCTTGGGAAAATTTGTCCTAATTTGATATCATGACTAAAAGCAGGGGTGTTTATACCTTCTAGTCTGGGTCCTGGGATGTGGATTACTTTGAGAAGTGGAACATAAAAGTGTTTACTGTTAATGTATTTTTCTGCTATTTATCTTAATTTTCTTAGTTAAAATGTCTTTTTTTCGTGCTACCATGGAATGTGATTAATAGAACAGTTGGTTATGGTGAAGAGATGCAGACTAAGGGCAAAATAATGTTGAAAACCTAGAACCAGTTTGAGTCTTTTTGAACTCAAATGTGGAAACAATAGATATCTATTTCATTCATGATGATATAGAGGTTGATGGTGTTGGAAAAATATAAGGACATGCGATTAATTGGAAAGATATTATAATAATCAATGTGTGACATTGATTGGAGACAAAGATTATACTAATTGTAGCACATCAATATAATAGAATATTATTGTTATCTAAGAAATGATGAAGATGAAGTTTTCAGAGAAGCATGGGGAAACACATGAATTAATGTCAAATTAAGAAATCAGAACCAGGAAAACAACATATAATATACCTAGTAAGTGGAAAGAACATAACTTCAAAATTCCAAACTGTATATTTGTAATGACCAAGTTTGGTTCCAGAAAAGAGGTGAGAAAATGTACCTTTCTCCTTTCTTTATAGAGACAGGAGACTTTGGTTGTCAAATTATGCATATATTTATTTGATGTCTTGGTCAATTTTGCTTAACTCTTTTCTCCTTGCCCCTTCTTTTCTTTTTAATTCTTTTTTTTCTTTAACAAGCAATGCAGGGCAGCAAGGTGGTGCAGTGAATAGAGCAGCAGCCCTAGAGTCAGTAGGACTTGAGTTCAAATTCAGCCTCAGACTCTTAACAAAAAACAAAAAACCCAAAAACAACTAGCCGTGTGACCTTGGGCAAATCACTTAAACCCAATTGCCCTACCTTACCCCCTACAAAAAGCAAAAAAAACAAAAACAAACAAACAAACAAACAAAACCCCAAAACCCAACAAAATAAAATAAGCAATGCTTCAATAGTAGTAACACATGAAAATGAAAATGAGGTAAACAAAAACATATCAATTAAAATTTAAAAGCAAGATAGTCCAAGAATGAGATGATAAGAACTTGAATTGGGGTAGTGGCAGTGGGGATAGAAAGGAGGAATTGGGAAGATATCTATGAGTTGACAGAAAGGGAAGGTGGCAGAACAAAGAGGACCATTTATTCAAGAACAACAATACTATAAAAACAAATAAATTTCAAATGGTTAAGAACTTTTTTTAAAAAGCAATTGGGGTTAAGTAACTTGCTCAAGGTTGCATGGCTAGTTATTTAAGTGTGGGTGCTAAGTACTGAGGCCAGAACCAATTCCAGGTCCTCCTGACTCCAGGGCCAGCACTCTTACTCACTGTGCCACCTAGCTGCCCCTAGTTAAGAATTTTGATAGACAAAATGACCAATTATGATTTTTGATGACCAAAGATGAAACATTTTACATGACACTTGACAAAGAAAGAATAAACTTAGGGTACAAAATGATACGTATAATGGACATAGGCAATTCGTGAATTGGTTTTTGCATAATTCTGTATATTTCTTATTTTAACAAATGCTTTATTAACTTCTGGTTTACATCATTCATTTCCACCAGATTTTGAGTTACAATTTGTTCCCCCATTTTTTCCCTACCCACCACCTCAGAATAGCAGTCCCACAAGATATCCCCTCATCCAATCTGCTCTCTCCCATATCTTCTCCCATACCCCCTTTGACTTTTCCATTAGGGCAAGGTGAATCTCTGTGCCCCAATGCCTGAACATCTTATCTCCCAATTACATGCAAAATAGTATTAATAATAGTATTTATATACATTTGAAACATTTAATTTTAAAACTTTGAATTTCATATCCATTACCTTTGTCCCTTGTCACCCATTCCCTCTGGGAAGATAAGTAATTCAGTATGTGTTGTACATGTATAACTATGCAAAACATTACCATAGTAGATATATTATAAAAGACTGCTTATATTTCCCTCCCACCCATCCCACCCCCCACCTGGTCCATTCCCTACTTTGATCCTGTCCATCTTCGAAAGTGGGTACTTCCAACCTCCCCTCCCCCCAAAATGCCCTCCCTTCCATCATCCCCCCTTGCATCCCCCCTCCCCCTACTCTGCTGCAGGGTGAGATATCCCATTTAGTATGTATGTCATTCTCTCCCTGAGCCAAATTCAATAAGAATATTGTTTTGCCTTTTTGCCTTCCTGTTTTTCCTCTCACCTGCAACTAATTCCCCTTGCCTCTTCTACATGAGATAGTTTCCCCTACCCTGTCTCTCCCCATCTCCTCTTGTTATATTCCTCTCTCACCTCTTAACTTCACCCCTTAAGTATCATCCCTTCCCACCAAATTCTATCTGTGTCCTCTATCCATGTATACCTGTAAACATATATACACACATTCACATATGTATTCATATGCCAATATACCCTTCTTCAATTATTTTCATAATGAGGAAGGTTTCATCAGACACAGTTATTGTTTTTCCATGTAGGAATGTAAATAGTTCAATTTTGATAAGTTCCTTTTGATTTCTTTTCCCTGATTACCTTCTCAGGCATCTCTTGCTTCTTGTGTCTGAATGTCAAATTTTCTATTCAACTCTTGTTTTTCCTCAAGAATGCTTCAAAGTCCTCTATTCCACTGAATGACCATATTTTCCCCTGAAACAAGATACTCAGTTTTGCTGGGTAGGCGATTCTTGGTTAACTCTGTATATTTTTTGCAGGAATATTGTTCTTCATTTTTCTTTTCTGTTTTTTTTTTTAATGTGGGAAGTATGGGTAGGAGAGAAAATTGATTTAAATAAAGGGATAATTTTTATAACCTCTTATTATCAATAACTTGTGGAAAATATAGCTCAGACCTGATGGCAACTGGCTGCCATATTCAAGATGCAAGGCCAGGAAGTTACTCATGTTTCAGAATGACATTTTTCCCCTCTCCTCCTCCATCATAAAAATTCTCATTTTTTCAGAGCCTAATTTCACTTAGGCATAAAGAGGTCAATATTAAAATTTGATTAATATAGGTCATATATTTAAAAGAGCTTATGAACCCCCCAAATTTTCCCACTATTTGAATTTTTGAGGGAAATATTTTTGAGCAGGAGAACATCTTATCTATTGCAGGCCTCTCACCCTAATCTACTACAAGAAGAGGTCAGTGGCTTAGTATCCTCTGTTGATTTCAGGAAGGGAATCAAGCCATACCAACCTAGAGGCATAGAGATGAGGAATTGTGTACATAATGGAATGAGCACTGATCTTAAGAGTCAGGAATCCTGGATGATGACTGATACTAGTATGTGATGGTAAATAAAGGAACTATAACCTTGTATCAGATTTATAAACCTTAAAAGTAGGGATAATTATACCTTCCCTATATCACAAAGCTATTGTGAGGGAAATTATTTATGAAATAAAATATTTAGAGCTTGAATAGACTTAAGAGATTATGTTGTCCTCTCCCCTCAGATATGGCAATGGAGGCAAGAGAAATCATGTGACTTACCTAAGTAACATAAACAATATTCAATGGAATCAGGATTGGCATCCAGGTTTTCTAATATGAAAGCCCGTATAAATGACAATCTCACAGTGAACCTTCACACTGGGTAGGAGGGGACAGAAGTATATTTTAGATTAAGTGGAGCTCGTGTTTAGGACTGAGTTGCTTGATATAAAAGAAAGAGCTCTTAGAATAAGAGCCAGGAGGACTGACTTGGAATTCTGGATCTCTAGTGTTACTCAGCTATGTTACCTTAGGCAAATCACTTAATGGAATCAATGGAGTTAGAGTTCAAAGATACCTTGGAGTATCTTTAGTCACCTGTAAAACAGAGATAATAACACTTACAAGGGCAAATACACAGAGTTATTGTGAGGAAATTATTTCATAGGATCCCAGATCTAGAGCTAATTAATTCAAATCACTAATTTTATGGATAGTGAAACAGCAGCCCAAAGAGGTTAAGGTGCATGCAGAAAGACATAAAAATGTTAGGAGTCAGAGCTGAGATTTGAGCCCCAACCTAATAGAAAACCCACCACTCTACCATTCTCCCCAACCTCCTCCCCTCCAAACACAACTTCCCCATCAGGGTAATGATAGGGGTTGCAATGCCAGAGCTAATCTTCCCAGTTCTAAAACTCTGTGATTCCCACGTTTTTCAAGTGTTCAAATGGTCCTTTCTGAAAGGCAATCCCTTGACTATAGAGATGCTGGGCCTCCCAGGTAGCTCCCACTTCAGAATTAACAGTCAAATATAAGACCTCCCCTTGCACACTTCCATCATCTATTTCTCATTATGGTCCTTGATGAAATCTTTAGGCTCCACAGAGCACCGTCTAGGCAGTTAATCCGAGGCAGTACTAAGATCACAGCACTCCTTGTGCCATTCTGATTAGGTTAATCAGGAAACCTAGTGAAGCAAGACATTTTTCTTTTTCTTTATTTTTTTTTATTTTTAAGATCTTCCAGATTTGGAACCACAGAACAAAGTTCACAGGGCCCTGACCCTTTTGCCCTAACTGGGTATCAGCAAAGTTAGCTGAATGGCCTAATTGTGAGGGGGGTCAAGTCAGCCTAGGTCTCCACATTTGCAATTGTTTGGGCTGAGAATGGACATTGTAATGTGACAGATGAACTGAGTTTTCTCTCCCAGAAGTCTAAAAGTTTTCACCTTCACTGACTCTACAAGGGCCCAAGTGATCACAATGGCAGTTAGGTTATCATTGTTACTCTCTGACTAAGCCTCAAGTTTTATGACAGAGTGTGATTAAATGGCTCACAAGGCTTCATTAGTAAGGAAACAGCAGTGAAGCACAGCAGAAAGTCTCATTTCCATATGGTCAGCCAAGGAGGAACAAAACCTGCATTGTGACCCCGGGCTGACATTTCAGTGCTGCTAGGGAGATGTCTATTCATTGAATTGTCTGGTGACTACTCCTGAGCTCTTTCATTATGTTGGATGGAAGTTAGAGGGAGGTAGATTTCAGCCCCACAGAAGGAAGAACTTTTTAACAACTAGAACTGATCAAGAATCAAACAACCTGCGTCATAAACTAGTAAACTCCCTACCATTCAAAGCATTTTCCAGAAGAGCTTGGGTGGCCATCTGTCAGGGACAGTGGAGAAGGATGTCCTGCAATGAGTGGAAGATTGGAAGGGTCATTGCAAAGATTCTTCTATCTCTGAGACCCCATGACTACATTTCTGTGTTCCCTTTAAGTCACATATGACATCTTGGGAATGATGGGCACTTCAGAAGCCATCTAGTTCAACTCTCATTGTAAGACAATGATTCTGGGATGCTGTTAACTTTTAAATTATCTCTGGATTAAAAAAAACCAACAATAACAAGTGAATAGAAACTTTTAAACAATGTCTGAGCTAGACTTTAATTGCTGGCAAGTTCTAGAATATATTTTAGAGGGATGATGTTTGACTATCTAGAAAAGGTGTACTGATCATCACAAGCTCAGAATGGCTTCACAAATTAAAAATCATCCAGGCAAATCTCATTTCCTTTTAGATGGATAGAATTATTAGACTTGTAGATCAGGGAAATATAGCAAATATATCTCACCTAGATTACTGAACAAATATTTGAGAAGTTCTTTCAAGGAATATTTTATACAGTATAGAGAAGTGGTTTTTCAGAACCATGAACTTTTAAAAAATATTTTATAACTATATTTTGATATATTTGGTTTCATTGGTAATCTTAAATACTTTATTTTGTGCATTCAAAACATGATTCTGAGGAGTTCATAAGTATCAAGAACCCCAGTAGAAAGACATGTAGACAAACCAATCATTCATGGGTGTAATCAGACCAGATTTGAATGACTAGAACCAAAGAGTAGTCAGTATACATTTGAATGGTGGTCTTCAGTGAATTGCTTTAGGGACCTTGTCTTTGTTAAAATGCTAATCCATAATTTATTAGTGACTTGGATAAGGGCGCAAATTAGTAGATGACACAGGGCTAGGACGGATAGATAACACATAAGATGACAAAATCAGAGTATAAAACATTTATAACAGGCTAGAACAATGGACTTCCCCTAAAAAGGGGATATTGAATATGATCAATGTAAATGGTAAGTCCTATAATTGTATTTTAAAAAAATTCAGCTTTACAAATACTAGGTGAGGCAATCATTCAAAGCAGATGTTTATCTAAAAATGACCTAAAAGTTTACATTTACTGAACTGAAAGGCCAGTGTACACCAATAGAGCAAAAAGGTAGGTAGGAAAGCTAATACCCTTCTGGGAGCAAGATGGCAGAGTAAGCAGGAAGTTGCTCCCATTCTCCTTTAGTGACCTTGAAAAAACCCAGCCAATACTTCCTAAGGAAAAATCCTGGAAGAGTGGAGCTAGCAGAAAGATGGGGTGCAGCAGATTTTTAGCTTGTGAGGCTAGGGGGCTTAACAGGAAAGGTCCCTCTTTTTGTGGCTGAAGGGAACAAGTATAGGACAAGAGGCATCCTGGCAAGCCAGTGGCAAGCTCCACCTCAGCAAACCAGCAGAAGAGCCTGAGCCCCAGGGTGGTGGGGCCAGCAAATGTCAACACCAGGCCTCCTTTTCCTACTTCACCCCCCACCCTGTATGGCTTTGCAAACCCAAGGTAATTGGCAGATACCAGCACAGAGAACCCCCACTTGCACCATGGATGTGTATCCACTAACAGCTGAGGCTACCCATGCTCTAGTGCAGCCCCCATGAAGGAGGAGACCTTCAGTAGCCAGACCACCCCTCTGCCACACTTTACCCTTTGAGCTTCAGTATAACCCCATGGGAAATGCAGAAAGACTTCACTTGGCTTCCACACACACCAGTCACCACTAACACTTCAGATCAGCACCAAGCAAGCCACAGAATTTAAAAGCCTGGAAAAAGGCAAATGCAATGAGTAAGAGCAACTTAGAAAAGCAAAGACTATAGATTCTTACTATGGGGACAGGGAAGATCAAAACACAAATTCAGGAGAGGACAGCATTGTCACCATAACCACATCTGAAACCTCAAAACAGAATATGAACTTGACTCAAGCTCAAAAAGCCTTCATGAAATAGCTCATATACCCTGATGTGAGGTTTTCTTTTGGGGTTCACTTTGAGAAGAGTTGTGTGATCTGACCTGATGAGACTCTGGGCAGTCGTTGAGCGCCCCGATTTGAAAACCCAGATGTTGGTGCTTCCCTCTCTGGTAACTGACTAGGTATGGATGTAATGGTCAGACAGTTGGAAGTCTTTCGCTGATGTTTCTCTGTATTTGTTGTCTGCCTGTAACTTGTTTGTATACTCTGAAGGTTGGGGTGCTGACCTTTTACCCCTGAACTAGGTAAATGACATATGTTTGATTAAAGCAAGATTGTTAACCCATTTTGAGTTGTTTTCTTTTAGAAAAGCAGATCTAAGAACGTGTGTTGGCAGCCACCCTGGGTATGCTAGGGTGCTTGCTCCTACATGATAGGATGGAGAAAAAGACACAGATAGTAATCATAGCTATGAATGTGAATTGGATGAACTCTCCCATAAAATGGAAGTGGATAGCAGAATGGATTAAAAGCCATAATCCTACAATATGTTGTAGGCTAGAGTAGAATATATTATGCTTCAGCTGAAGTAAAAAAAAAAAAAACAACAACAGGGGTAACAATCCTAATCTCAGACTAAGCAAAAGAAAAGATAGATCTAATCAAAAGAGATAAGAAAGGACACTATATCCTGCTAAAAGGCACCGTTGACAATGAAGTAATATCATTACTAAACATATACACACCAAGTAGTATAGCATCCAAATTCTTGGAAGAGAAGTTAAGGGAGTTACAGGAAGAAGCAACTTCCCCTCTCTGAACTTGATAAATCTAACCTCAAAATAAACAAGAAAGAAGTTAAGGTGGTGAAGAGAATTTTAGGAAAGGTAGATTTGCTAAACCTCTGGCAAAAATTGAATGGGTATAGAAAGGAATATACTATTAACTTTAGTGATAAGAGAAGAAAAAGAAATTGACAGAATTAAATTAGACAAAAAAGAAATAAAGCTACCACTCTTGGAGATAACATGACTATACACTTAGAGAATCCTAGAGAATCAAGTAAAAACTATTTGAAATAATGAACAACTTTAGCAAATTTACAAGATATAAAATCAACCCACATAAATCTTTGGCATTCCCGTGTGTGTGTGTGTGTGTGTGTGTGTGTGTGTGTGTGTGTGTGTGTAATGAAGCCCAACAGCAAGAAATAGAAAGAGAAATTCCATTTAAAGTTACTGTGGGGGTGGGGGGGCGGCTAGGTGGGGAAGTGAATAGAGCACCGGCCCTGGAGTCAGAAGGACCTGAGTTCAAATCAGACCTCAGATACTTGACACAATTACTAGCCATGTGACTTTGGGCAAGTCACTTAACCCCAACTGCCTTCCAAAAAGCAAAACAAAACAAAACAAAAGTTACTGTAGACATAAAATATTTGGGAGTCTACCTGCCAAAACAAACCCAGGAAATATATGAATACAATTACAAAACACTTTCCATATAGATAAAGTCAGATTTAACTAATTTGAAAAAACTTCAGTTGCTTATGGGCAGGCTGAGCTAATATAATAAAAATGACATTTCTACCTAAATTAATTTACCTAGTTAGTGCCATACCAATAAAACTACCAAAAATGATTTATAGAATGAGAAAAAATAACAAAAAATTCATCTGGAAGAACAAAAGTTCCAGAGTATCAAGGAAATTAAAGAAAAGAAGTTCTAGGGCAGGTGGCCTAGCCATGCCAGATCTTAAATTGTATTATAAAGTTGCAATCATCAATACTACTTAGTACTGGCTAAAAAATAAAGGGGTAGATCAGGGGAATAGGTTAGATACAGAAGACATGGTAGTCAATGACTATAGTAATTTACTTTTTGATATACGCAAAGACCCCAGCTTCTGGGAAAAGGACTCATTATTTGACAAAAAACTGCTGGGAAACCAGGGCAGCTAGGTGGTGCAATGAATAGAGCACTGGCCCTGGAGTCAGGAGGACCTGAGTTCAAATCCAACCTCAGACACTTGATCACAGTTACTAGGTGTGTGACTTTGGGCAAGTCACTTAACCCCATTGCCTTGCTTTCACCCCCTCCAAAAAAAAAAAAAAAACAAGCAAAACAAAAACTTCTGGGAAAACTGGAAAATAGTATGGCAGAAACTGGGAATAAACCGATATTTTACACTGTATACCAAAATAAAGTCCAAGTGGATAAAAAAATTCAGATATAAAGGCTTAAACTATAAGTAAATTAGGAGAGCATGGATTAGTCTGTCTGTCAGATTTATGGAGAATGTAGGAATTTATGAACAAATATTATGACATGTAAAATGGATAATTTTGATTATATTAAATTGAAAAGTTTTTTAAACAAAACCAATGTAACCAAGATTAGGAGGAAAGTAGAAAACTGGGAAAGAATTTTGATAAAGGCCTCATTTCTAAAATATATAGAGATCTCAGTCAAATTTATAAGAATACAAGTTATTCCCCAATTGATAAATGGACAAAGTATATGAACAGGCAGTTTTCAGGGGAAGAAATTAAAGGTATCTATAGTCTTATGGAAAAAATACTCTAAATCACTATTGATTAGAGAAATGCAAATCAAAATGACTCCGAAGTACCACATCACATCTATCACATTGGCTAACATGACACAATAGGAAAATAATAAGTGTTGGAGAAGATGTGGGAAAATTGGAGCACTAATGCATTATTGGTAGAGTTGTGAAGTTATCCAACCATTCAGAAGGGAAATTTGGAACTATATACAAAGGACTATAAAAATGTGCATACTCTTTGACCCTGCAATGCCATTTCTAGGACTAGAACGATCATAAAAATGGGGAAAGGACCCATATGTACAAAAATATTTATAGAAACTATTTTTGTCGTGGTCAAGAATTAGAAATTGAGGAAACGCCCATCAATTAGGGAATGGCTGAACGAGTTGTGGTATATAAATATAATGGGATACTATTGTTCCATAAGAAATGATGAGCAGACAGACTTTAGAAAAACCTATAAAGACTTATATGAACTGATGCTGAGTGAAGTGAGCAGAACCAGGAGAATAGTGTAGAATAGCCAAAGTCTATGATGACTGACTTTGATAGATTTAGCCTTTTGCAGAAAGGCAAGAACCTAAAACAGTTTCAAAGGACTCATGATGGAAAATGCTTTCCACATGCAGAGAAAGAAATATGGCATCTGAATGCTGATCAAAGGATACTATTTGCTCTCTCTATTTTCTTTCTCATGGTGCCTCCCATTCATTCTAATTCCTCTATATAATATGACTAATGTGAAAATACATTTAATAAAAATGTACATATAAAACTTATATGCAATATGATTATATTGCACACTATTTTGGAGTGGGGAAGGGAGATGGAGAAAATTTAAAATTCATGGAAGCAAGTGTTAAAAACCAAAAATGAGTTAATTAATCTATAAAAAAAGAAAAGCTAATAAAATACTTAGGCTACATTAAAGTAGATGCCCAGAACAGAAGTAACAACAGTCTCATGTTCACATTTGGAATATTATATTCAGTTCTCAATATCATATTTTAGGAAGGACATTGATAATTTGGAAAATGGCTATAGAAGGGTGACCAGGATGATAAAGGAAATTAAGGTCATGCACATGCACCTTACCAGTCAAACTACCAAAAATTATTTGACTGAGCTAGAAGAAATAACAATAAAATTCATCTGGAAGAACAAAAGGTCAAGAGTATCAAGGGTATTAATGAAAAAAAATACAAAGGGAGGTGGTCTAGCAATACCATATATTAAACTGTATTATAAAGGAGTAATCATCAGTACTATCTGGTATGGGCTAAGAAGTAGAGCGGTGGATCAGTGGAAAAGATTAAGTACATAAGACACAGTAGCCAATGACCATAGTAACCTACTGTTTGATAAACCCAAGGACACCTAATTTTGGGATAAGAACTCAGTATTTGACGAAAACTCCTGGGAAAACTGGCAAACAATAGGACACAAACTAGGAATATACCAACTACTCATACCATGCACCAAGATAAGGTGAAAAAGCGTACATGATTTAGATGTAAAAGGTGACAACATAATTAAAATAGAAGAGTAAGGAAGAGTCTACCTGTTATATCTATGTGGAGGGTAAGTATTTGTGATAAAACAAGAGATGGGGAGGAAGCATTAAAAAATGGAAAATAGATCATTTTATTATATTAAATTAAAAAGCTTTTATACAAACAAAACCAACGCAACCAAGAGTAGAAGGAAAGAAGAAATCTGGGAAACAGTCCTTACAGCAAGTGTCTCCAATAAAGGCCTCATTTCTCAAATATATAGAGAATTGAGACAAGCCATTCCCCAAATGATAAATGGTCAAAGGATATGAACATGCAGTTATCACAGAAAGAAATCAAAGGTATCTATAGACCTATAAATAAGTGTTCTAAATCAGTTTTGATTAGAGAAACACAACCTAAAACAAGTCTGAGGTACCACCTCTAAAATATCAGATTGGCTAATATGATAAAAAAAGAAAATGATAAATGTTAGAGAGGATGTGGAAAATTGTGATACTAATGCACTGTTGGTGGAGTTGTGAACTAATTCTACCATTCTGGAGAGTAATTTGGATCTATGTCCAAAGGGCAACAAAACTGCACATCCTTTGATCCAGCAATACCACTATGAGGCCTGTATCCCAAAGAGATCACAAAAAAATGAAAAGGACCTTACATGTGCAAAAAATATTAATAGTAGCCCTTTTGGGGGTGGCAAAATATTGGAAATTGAGGGAATGCCCATCAATTGGGGAATGACTGAACAAACTGTGTTATATGAGTGTAATAAAATACTATTTTGTAATAAGAAATGATGAGCAGGCACATTTCAGGGGGAAAAACCAGAAAAAGATTGTACACAACATCAGCAACAGTATGTGATGATAAACTGTGAATTACTCAGCTCTTCTCAGCAACACAAGGATTTAAGACAAGTACAAAGGACTCATGAAGAAAAATGTTATCCATATCTGATGGACTCAGAAAGCAGATAGAAGCATATTTTTTTCGCTTATTTTATTTTTTTGCCCTTTTTTCTTTTGATCTCTTTCTTCTTCTACAACTATGATTAATATGGAAAAAATTCATACTGAAATAGAGTCAGTTTGACATTTCTGACTCGGATGTGTCATTAGGATGTTTTCATTCAGAGAAGAAAATTTGAAACTCAAGGAATTGTGGAACTGAATGTTGTAAACTAAAAGTAAATGAATTGATTTAAAAAAAATTAAAAAACATATAGTGCTCAAGCACTTTGTTTTTAATCAGGGTTATCAGAAATTCCAGTAATTATTAAATTCCTTCTTTTTGACCTGTTTTATATGCCAGTTAATTTTGATATGAGATTCCTTACACTTTTCTTTTTTTCTAGGTTTTTTATTTTGATCTAATTTTTCTTGCTATCCCATGGAGTTACTGATTTGTATTTTGTCTATTATAATTTCTTGGGATTCCATTTTAAGGTAGTGTTTTAGTACTTTTTATTCTAAGCTATGTAGTCTATTTTTTATAGTTTACCATTTATTAAATGAAAGCAATGGTGTGTATTTAACTTTATCAAGCACCAATGTCACCCATTTTTTTATCTGACTTTTGTTGGCATCTTAAGTTGCCTTAGTTTATATTTTCATTTATCATTAAAATCATTGTGTTCAGATCTGCAGAGACAGTTCAACTAGATGATTTGTTAAGGTCTCTTCCTGTTGTAGCATTATGATCCTATGGACTATAAAACTGTAACATTGGTATTTACATGCTGTCTTCCCATTTTGGATCTCAGCTCCTTGAGGGAAAGAACCATGGTTTTGTTTTGTTTTGTTTGTTTGTTTGTTTGTTTCATTTCTTGTATTCTCCAGTTCTCTGAATATGCCTGTCACATAATAAATGCTTGTTGACTGACTGGAAGAAAAAGAAGATGTGGTAATGACAGTAAACCTATTTATCCAAATATAGGCTATAAATCTCATTATTCTAGAAGTAGAAAATCTAACCAATATTTGTCATGTTTGGTTAATACTTTTAATCCTCAAAAAGAAGAAAAAAGAAAGAGAATTTCTAACCTAAATTTAATTCTGACCAACTAATACAGTGGATATGAAGGAACATTGTGAAAAGGTGATCAATGTAATTATACAGTATCATGATTTAAGTGATGTATTTGGGAGGATCTCTCATGATGTCTTATGAGACAAGACAGAGAAAAAAAACCCACTATAAGCTGAAGGTTAATACAGTTAGAGTAATAAAGGGAGTTGATAATGAAAAGAGTACTGACCTTGTAGGTAGGGGACATGGTCTGAGAAAATGGAAATCAACAAAATTACAAATAAAATGCAGAGATAATAGCAAATATATGAAGCTATTTTCTAATGGGAAACTTAAGGAAATAGATAATTATCTAAAAAACAAATTATTCAAAACTGGTATATTTGAAATTAGTCATTAAAATAAACCTTGCACAGGAATATAATAAAATTTAACAAGAAAATTTCTCCTTATAAAGTTCCTGATCCGGATGAATTCACAAGTAAATTCTTTCAAATTTTACTAACATAATGTAATGTAAATACAAATTTAAAGATCTTCCCTGCCCCTAGGCCATTTTTTAGGCTTAAGAGACTCTGAGAACCTTCCTTGATTTGAAAATATACTCTGCCCCTTAATAGGCTGAATGTGGTCACATGGAGCCTGTGGCAGGAGGCTTTGTTTTCAGGAAGGCCTATACTTTGATGCTGTGTGATTGGGCAGTGGGTCAAGAGAGTGATTATATTCTCTGGCCCAGGAGAAAGCTATATAATCCCTAATGTGAGGCTTTGCTTTGGGGCTCACTTTGAGAAATATTATGTGATTTGACTAGATGAGACTCTGGGCAGCCATTGAGGGCCCCCCCACTTTGAAAACTCAGATGTTGATGCTTCTGTCTCTGGTAACTGTGATTTGGTACGGATGTAATGGCTGGACAGTTTGGAAGCCTGTCTGTTTGATCTGTTTCTCTGTCTTGCAACTTCTGTCTGTATACTCTGAAGTTCGGGGTGCTGACCTTTTTCCCTTGAACTAGGTAGACGACATATGTTTGATGGATTAAAATAAGCTTCTTAACCCATTTTGAGTTGCTTTCCTTTAGAAAAGCAGATCTAAGAACCTATGTTGGCAGCCACCCTGGGGATGTTGGGGTGCTTGCTGCTACACATAAATAGTTCCTATATTATAGATTATTTATAAATATCAAGAAATATGGAATATTACCTCATACTTTTTATGAAGTAATTATGTTATTTCTTTTAAAACCTGAAAAGAGAAGACTAAAAAAATTATAAACCATTCACACTTATTAAGATAGGCACACAAATACTAAATAAAATTATAGAACAGAATCTAAGAATGTGTATATGTGTATATATATACAGAATCTAAGAATGTGTATGTGTATATATATATATACACACACATACATATATTTTTGGAAGGGCAATTGGGGTTAAGTGACTTGCCTAAGGTCATACAACTAGTAAGTGTTAAGTATCTGAGGCTGGATTTGAACTCAGGTCCTCCTGACTCCACAGCTGGTGCTCTATTCACTGCTCTACCTAGCTGCCCCCCAAACTGTATATTTTTAAAAGTTATCATGGCCAAGAAGACTTTATAGTAGAAGAGTTCAAAATTAGGAGAAAAAAACTAATCACCTAATAAACATATAGACAAAGAAAACTAAGAATAATCACCATTTGAATATATCAATAGATTTGGAAAATGTCTTTGACAAAACCTAACATTTGTTCATGAAAAATCAAAACCAAAAACTTCCTCTACCAATGCAAACTTTAACGTTCTCTGCTCTACTTTGCATCTGCTACCATGCTGGGTTTCAACTACATGAATGAAGATGCTCTTCTCAGATTAATCTCATTACTTTTAGACTCACCACTATGCTACTAATTCAAATGGGGATTGACACCATCTCCCTCAGCCTCCTCTCCTTTCTGATCAGAGGACTGGAGGGCAGAGAATCTAATTCTTTGCAAGGCCTTCCTTTATAGAAAGCAGAAATTAGACTCTTTCAGCTCAATCCACTTTGCTTTTGCCACCCTGAACTCCACTGAATAAGAAGTCCCTGATGGTCACCCCCTGAAGCCATCTTCTTTACTACTTCCTTTTGTATGTTGTCTTCCCCTTCAAATTACAGGATATTTGGAGAGGATTCTGGGAAGATGGCTGGGGAGGTCAGGAAATTCCAAGTTCTCTAGATTTTCCTGGACAAAAAAGTAAAAATAGCACCTCAGGGTGAACAAAGTGTGGGTCAAGTTAAATAAGAATAATGGCACAACAGGGGTTTTCCTGGGACAATTTGAAAAAATCAGAAGAAAAATAACAGGACTAGCTTTGGTCCCAGTGAAGAGTAAACACCTCCAGGCTAGGCTCCACTTAAACAACAAGTGGCAAGCCCTGGGGTTGGTTGGTTTGAGAGGTTGCCTTAGCCCCAGTCACAGGAACTTTTCACCCCCACAGTGAGGTGAGTTGGATGTTTGAGCCCAGGAAGACTGAGAAAACCTCTGCTGATAAGTAACATCAGATCTAGCTGTGCTGAAAAGAACAGAGGGGGAAAGAAGGAACCAGCACAAACCCAATGATTTCAAAAACAGTGGGGTAGAAAGCCCTTGGCTGTGGCCACTTGCAGGAGGTTGGAGTTTTGGCTTTGATTCCAGGCTAGAGGGGAAAACTGAAGATCTGAGGCAAGAGGCAGCATTTTCCATACCCCAGAATTAGAGGTGATTACAAAAATTAAGTTGTTACCACAAAAAATGCACAGGCAAAGGAGAAAGAACCCAAGCATAGAAAACTATTATGGGAATAGAGATGACTAGGGTTCATCTTTGGAGGAGGATATTGAAGTAAAGAAACCCCAAAGAGCAATGTTAAATGACCATCTGCTGAAAAAGAATTAGTAGAAGAGCTTTAAAAAGACTTTTAAATCAAATGACAGAGATAGAGGAAAAACTTAAAGAAAATAAAAAAGAACAATCCAAGAAAAACAAGAAGGTTATGAAAGGAAAGTCAACCAATTAGAAAAGGAGATCCAGAATCTTAAGGAAGAAAGGAAAACCTTGAAAATTAGAACTGGGCAAAGTGAAGCCAGTGAAATTATAAGAGATCAAGAAATTATTAACCAAAATATGAATAATGAATAGATAGAAGAGAAAATGAAACATAGGAAAAATAACAGATTTGGATAATAGATCAAGAAGAGAAAAAAAAATTGGACTAACTGAAAAACATTATCAAAAAAAGAATCTTGATACAATGATGCAAGAAATAAAGAAAAATGTCCTGAAGCATTAGAACAAAGGGGGAAAGTAGAACTAGAAAAAAATCCATCAATCACTACTTTAAAAAGATCCTATGAGAAAAACTCATAGTATTATCATGGTCATATTCTGAAAACCTGCCAGCTCAAGGATAAAATATTAAAAGCATCAAGACAGGGGTGGCTAGGTGGCGCAGTGAATAGAGTGCTGGCCCTGGAGTCAGAAGGACCTGAGTTAGGAGCCGGCCTCCGACACTAACTTAATCCACACAAACAGAAACCTAGCCGTGTAACCTTGGGCAAGTTACTTAACCCCAATTGCCCTAAAGGGGCGGCTAGGTGGCGCAGTGAGTAAGAGTGCCGGCCTCGGAGTTGGGATGACCCGAGATCAGATCCGGCCTCAGAAAATGAGCACCCATGCATAAATAATGACTAGCCATGTAACCTTGAGCAAGTTACTTAACCCCAATTGCTTTAAAAAAAAAATCATCAAGATTAAAAATATTTAAATATGGTGGTGCCACAATTAGACTCACAGAAGACCTAGAAGCAGAGACATTAAAGAAGTGCAGGTTTTGGAACATAATATATAGGAGAGCAAAAGAATTGGGACTCTGGTAAAGAAAAACATCATACCCTGAAAACTTAAGTACTACCCTGAATGGAAAAAATGGACATTTGATAAACTCTCAGACTTTTAAACTTTGTTTAAAAAATCCTGAAATTAAGAGAAATTTTGACATACATGAACCAAAAGAAATATAAGCTACATATGAAAGACTGATTATAAGGGACTCGTAAGGATAGCCTGTTTCCTTCAGGTAAACCTGAGTATGATATGAATTTGAAAAGCAAAACCATTTAGGAATAGGTAAAAAGAGCAATTATTTTATACAAATGAGGTGCAAGAGGAAGCATTAATACAGAGGAACTAGATGGGGGAGGAGAGCTAGTAGATCTGGTAACCTACTTTCACTGGGAGTGTGTTTAAGAGGGAATAATACATATATATTTAGAAGAGTATAAAAGTCTTCTAAATTAAAAAAAATGGTAGGGGCATAGGGAGGGGGAGAGGACAATGCAGGGATCTTTAAAGGGCAAGGGGAGGGAATAGGTAAAAGAGGGGCATAGAAGGGGGTTTAGATTTAGGGGAATGGGAGGATAGAGGAAGGATTCTTGGAGGGGGGTAGACAAGTAATAGGAGGGCAAGGTAGTGAGCAGAAGCAAAGCAGAGGAGGCAGGAAGGATAGGGAACAAGAGATATACACAAATATAAAAATTAAGATCAGGAGTAGAATGTTTTGGAAAGTATATGTCTATATAGGTCTACATGTATATGTGTATATGTATATCAGTAAGTATATATTTATAGTTGTAAATAAACATCTAAAATTTATTTCAGCCTTCTGGGAGGGGGTGGGGGAAAGGAAAAAAGAACAAAGTAAAAAAGTACACAGAAGAAAAGAAAAGAAAGCTCACAAGGAAGTAAAGATGGTCAATTCTCAACACAATATGTATTATTTATCATATAGGCTTTCTTGAAATGAAAATTTATTGTTAAATATTTTGAATCCTCTCTTATGACCTGCTATGTGCATGACATGCTTTTTTTTCTTTCTAATGTTGCATTTAAGTTCCAATATTTAAGTTTATGATATGTTTTTGTTTCTTTTCTCTATTCTATATTTGTGTTCTGTCTTTGAGTCTAAAATAAAATTAAAAAAAAAAAAGATAAAGCGGATCTTTCAGGGCAGGGACTATATTTAAATAATTGTGTCTCAAATAGTTAGCACAATGCCTGAGCCATAGTATGTGCTTAAGAAATGTTTATTGAATTGGATTAAAATTATAGTTACAGAGTTGCCTGGAGCACTGAGAAGTCAAGTGATATAGTTAAACAAATTTATGGTTATGTGATATATGGTCATATGACCAAAACTTCTGATATTTGTTGTCTGTTCTCCATCAACCATACCACCCTGCCTTTTTGATTGTAATGATGATTAATATCAAGTTAATAATTAGTCATGATCAAAATAAATATTTTAAAACAAATATAAGGTTAGGGGTAGCTCGTTTATACTTAATTAGCACTGATCATTCAGAAGTTTAATAACTTCCCAGTAGTGACATGCTACTTGGATAGAAAAACTACTAATATTATCTGAGAACCACATATGAACTTAAACTATAGTAAATAAAAAATATGCCTTTATAAAGTGATTAACGTTATTGGTTCCACTCAGGGAATTTTGTTGGAATTGGATAGATCCAAGCTACCCTGAGTATAAAATTTTGGTTGCTATTATTCACCTAACTCATAAGGTAGCATGACACAGTGTCATTGGTTTAGGAGTCAAAGGATCTAGCATTAAATAGCATCTCTGACACTTAATTCCTCTGGGATTTTAGACAAGTTACTTCTTTTGTCTGGATCACAGTTTCCTCCTATGTATAAGGACTGAATTATATTAGACTTCTTCTGAGGTCCCATCCATGATTATGATTCTTAAAATGACCCTAGACATCACCTAGCCTGGCTCCTTTATTTTATAGGTGAGAGATCTGGGACTCAAAGGACTGAAAGTACTTTTTAGAGTTATAAAAACACCCTTTTCTCTCCAGTAGCTTCTCTACTCCTCAACCCAAGTATGAGTGTTTTGTTTGTACCCTTTTCTGTTGCCTCCTTATGCTCATAGCTATTACATCCTTTCTAGTGAAGTATAAATCAATAGAAACAATATTTCCACCTTTGAAGAGAGGCAAATACCTTAAATGTTAAGGAATCAATCCAAATGATGACATTCCAGGCATTAACACCTTCTGTACTCTGATAGTTACCTTCACTTCTGTTCCACCTGTAAGCCGGACCTTTCTCCTGGGCTCTTCAGGTCTGAGAGTTGAGTTTTTGTCCTACCTTTAGGTACTCAGGCTTCCATGCCAGTCCTTCATAATCCAGACAATGCTTCATGCAACCTACCCCTTCTGACTCCCCTTTATATGCTGTCTTCCTCCATTAGAAAGTAAGCTCCTTGTTTAAAAAAATTATATCCTCAGTGATTAGCAGAGCTCCTGGGATGAAAAAAAGTGCTTAATAAATGCACCTCCTTTCAATGAGTAATAATATTGTAAAATAAACATTTTCTCTGGTTCCCCTGACCTTTTCATCTCCAACACAGAAATTATGTACCAAATACAAAACAATTTCAGCTGTTTCCATAGTATAGACACCTAGAATTCAAAAGAAAGTTTAAAAATGAGTACATTATTTAAACATAAATATTAATATCATAAGCAAATTAGGAGAACAAGGAAGAGTTTAGATGTCAGATTGATGGAGAAGGGGAGAATTTATGACCAAACAAGAGAAAGTATTACTATATGTAAAATGGACAATTTTACCATATAAAACTAAAAAGCTTCTGCACAAATAAAACCAATGCAATCAAGATTAGAAGGAAAGCAGAAAGTTAGGGAGTAATTTTGACACCAAGTGTCTCTCATAAAGACCTCACTTCTTAAAAATATAGAGAACTGAGTAAAATTTACAAGAATGCCCCAATTAATAAATGGTCAAAGGATATGAACAGGCAGTTTTCAGATGAAGAAATCAAGGGAATTTAGAGTCATATGAAACAATGCTCCAAATCAATATCGATTAGAGAAATGAAAATTAAAAACAACTCTGAGGTACCACCTATCTTTGATTAATATGTTAGAAAAAGAAAATAATAAATTTTGGAGGGGGTGTGGGAAAATTGGACATGAATGCACTGTTTGTAGAGTTGTGAACTGAAAGTAATTTGGAACTATCCTCAAAGGGCTATAAAACTGTACATACCCTTTGATCCAGCAATACTACCACTAGGTCTGTATCCCAAAGAGATTTTTTTAAAGGGTGGAAAGGATATATTTGTACAAAAATATTTATATAAGCTTTGTGATAAAAATAAAGCTATTAAGACAAAATTAAAAGGTTAAAAAATGATGCTCACTGACTCTGAGCTCATTCAGCACCCACATTACCAGTAGTAAAGCCATGCTAGCAGACCCCAGGATACAATAGAAGAGTAGAAGATTACACTGAAATCCACCCCTGTACCTCCCTTACCCCTTTCCATTTTCCAGTGCTGTAAAGCCCCTGCTTAAGGCTATGGATCATTCCTCCAGTCTCAACAGCCACCTTGCCCATAGCTCTTTAAGAGCAAAAGCCTACTTAGGCTTGAAACTCAGAAGCAACAATTCCAGTATGAAGGAAAGCAGCTTCTGCCAAAAGCAACCTTTTCTGGTCCCAGGGAAAATATCCTTTGCCAAGAGGAGCCTCTGCCACTGCTGGGGAAACAAGCCATTGTGAGTGCCAGGAAAGGCAGGCTCTGACCCACTAGTGCCAGGTCAGAGAATTTAGGAAGAGAGGGTGTGAGACAGGTCACTATGACGGGATGTATGGGAAGCTGTGCAACACTCCACCAAACCTGAAGAAGGGGACAGCATCTAGCTACAGTCATTTCTGGCTATACAAAAGTCAGTTGGGACAAAAACTAAGGCTGATAAACTATAAATGGCTTGGTATGTGAAGAGACTGAGATACTTTGGGATCCAGCTCCAAGAAAATCACAATCAGAGGGGAGGGAGTCAGAAGTGAATGATGAGGAAAATAAAGGGTGGGGAGGATGACTGAAAGTGCTAAAGTAGAGGTGAAGCCAAGATGGCAGAACTGAAGGTGAAACTTTTCTAAGTTCTTCCATGAATTCTGTCACTAAACTTTGAAAAGTGAATCCTAATGGGTTTTAGAGTGAAAGAATCCATTGGGAGATGGAGTATGGCAGATTCCCAGCCTAGGAAAGGGCCCACATAGGTCTGGGCAGGGGGAGCATAGAGCACATGGTAGGGTGCAACAGTGCAGACCTGAGATCAGACTAAAGCAGAGTGAGAAGGAGTCCCAGCCAACAGACTCACCCATCCCAAGGGCAATTTGCAGCCATCTCACCTCAGGACAAAGGATCAGTTGAATCTGGGTAAGAGAAAGCACAGGGCCAATAGCAGCAATAGCAGCTTCTCCTGGGGCTATCAGCCCATAGCTTGGGTGTTTAAAAATCACCTACCAGAACTTCCAGGAGCCAAGATGGCAGAGTAAACAACAGCTGCTCTGATTCCTCCTCCTTGACCCAGAAAACCCAGAGATAAATGTCCTATTCAGAGTAAAATCCCTAAATAGTGGAAACAGCCTCAGGCTTGGGAGTCATTGAAGAAGGGTGTAACAGAAGCAGTATGGAGTCTGAAGTAAAGGGTGAGAGGGGTCCCAACAAGGCCTACCTCAGCTGACCAACAGGAGCTCCCAAAGCCCAGGGGGGTGGAGCCAGCAATCACTAACAACACAAGCCCAGGTGTGCCTTAGCACCACCAGGGAAATCTGCAGACAGTGCTGCCTGACACCAGGGGTACAACGGTGGAAACCTGAAGTTGCTAGACCACTCCTCCCCCACAGGTTTCTCTGTGAGCCTCAGGGTAACTCAGGTGAAACACTGGGAGTCCTGGCCTTGGCCTCATGTTAGATCCCCAGAGGGTACAGAACCATAGTCCAGAACCAGGCTCTTAGCTCTGAGCCTGAGAAGCAAAAGTCTGGAAACAGGAAATCACAATGGGTAAGAAGGAAACTGAGAAATCAAAAGCAAGAAAACCTATCCCATTTTATTATATCAAGCAAGAACAACCAAATGCAGAGGACAGCATGGACTCTATACTCACACCTGAGACCACAGAAGGAAATATGAACTGGTTTCAGTTCCAAAAAGCATTCTTGGAGGAGCTCAAGAAAGATTTTAAAAGCCAAATTAGAGAGGTAGAAGATAAATTTAAATCTACATTGACCAAATAGGAAAAAAAAAAACCTCAATGAAGAAAACAAATCCTTAAAAATACCTGCCTAAAAATGAAAAATGAATATATGGAAAATGAGCTTCAAAAAACCAACTGAGGAAAAAAATTCACCAAAAATAAAAAGCAGTCAAATTGAAGCTAAGAACTCTATAATGCATCAAGAGTTAGTCAAACAGGGGCAGAGTCAAGATGGTGGAGTAGAAAGAGCACTTCCACAGAGCTCCAGCCCACACCACTTCAAAATTATGTAAAAGGGGGACTCTAAATGACATCTGGAGCAACAGAACCCACCAAATGACACAGAGAAGCTAACCTCCTGCTGAAGACAGCCCTGCAGCTCTGCAGGGAGTGGCCAGCACAGTGCTCTGGTAGCCGAGCCAAGGCCCACATTAGTTGGAGGTTTTAGTCCCAGGGTGGCCAGACCAGCAGCTGGCTGGAGGGACCCTAGAACACCAGCAGCTGTGGCATTTCCAGAATTATCAACACATAGATGCCTAAGAAAAAATGAGAGGTCAGTCCTCTATGGACTTTGGGACTGGTTGGGAGAGTGTGTCAGCTTCTTCCCCTGGGGGCAAGAAGCCACTGAGGAGTTGGTGCAGCTTGGGCCATGCTGCCAAATTGCAGCTTCAGCTCCTGGCCTGAAAACTGTAGGGGGAATCTGGCAAGCAGTCTAGGGGGTAATTGCTCTTGCTTTACGCTTCTTGGATCTGGATTGTGGTCTGGGGTGGAGGTCTTGGGGTGTGTGACAAGCTTGCCAGAGTGTGTGGAGGCTTCACAGAGGCCACCCAAACAGTACCTCTGGCAGTTGGGAAAACCCCAGCATTTGGGAAGGAAGCTCCCCTCGTTGGTGGCAGAGACATACTAAGGCAACAAGCCCAAAAGTCAAGTAATTGAGTGGCAACATGCCTAGGCAAAGGAAACAAAATAAACAGAAAAATTCAACATAAGACTCCTATTTTGGGGGCAAAAAGGATCAAAGGATGGAACAGGAGGAGGACTGGGAGGTCAGAAATCCTACACCAAAAGTCCCAAATGAAAATACGAACTGGTTACAGGCCATAAAGGACGTTTAGAAACAGATAAGAGAAGTGGGGGGAAAATTGGGAAGAAAAATGAGAAAGATGCTAGAAAAGTATGAAATGAGAGTCAATAGCCTCACTGAGGAAAATAACACCTTAAAAAATAGATTAACTCTAATGGCAAAAGAGGCTGAAAAAGGCAATGAGGAGAAGAATGCCTTAAAAAGCCAAATTTGCCAAATGGAAAAAAGAACATCAAAAGCTCACTGAAGTGAATCATTCCTTCAGAATTAGACTGGAGCAAATGGAAGCTAATTCACAGACTGCTTTCCATGTGAAAAAATACCTTTGACAAAATATAATGCTCTTTTATGCTACAAGGCCTAACAAGTATAGTCATAGAGGGACTTTTTAAATAAAGAAAAATCATATTATAAAAAATGAAGAGAAGACAGATACTGTACCTCTTACACCTACAAATAAGAGATACATTCTTAATCAAACAAGAGAGAGAGAAAATTATAAAAGATAAAATACATAACTTTGATTACTTGAAAGTGAAAAGCTTCTACACAGATAACATTACTACATTTAGGATAAGGAGGGATGTGGTTGAATGAGTGACAATTATGTGTGTCAAATTTCTCTGATAAGGGTTTGGTGTCCAAAATACATAAACAATTATATGTATATGTGCATGTCTATGCACACATATGTACGTATATGTGTATAGGTCTGTGTATATATGGATATGTATGTAACATGAATACACACATGCATACACACATTATCTGTAGGGCTATAAACACACAGTTCTTAAAAGAACTGCAAAATATTCATAACCACAGGAATAAGCACTCCAAATCACTAATAAAAAGGGAAATGAAAATCAAAATAGTTATACGGTTTCACCTTATAGTGGAAAAATTGGCAAAAATGACAACAGTCAATATTGGAGGGGGATTGGGAAGAAATATGTCCTTAAACCTTACTGGTGGGGCTATAAAAAGTTTGGGAAGCAATTTGGAATTATGCAAATAAAGTGACTAAAACATACATACACTATGAACCAGAGGCTCCATTACTGGGCTCATACCCCCAAAGGAAGTCATTAATATGACAAAAATCCCCATATTCTGTAAAATGTTTAAAGCAGCACTTTTTGCAATAGCTAAGAATTAAAATCAAAGCAAATGTTCATCAGTTGGTGAATGGCTAAATAAATTGTTTTGCATATGAATATTATAGGAAACTACTGTGCTATAAGAAATATTGCGTGTGATAAATACAGAGAAGCATGAAAAGATTTATGTGAACTGGTACAAAGTGAAGTAAGCGGAGCCAAAAAAAAACAATATATAAAGCAATTATAATTTAAATGTAAAGAATAACAGCAGAAATGGTAAATGTAACAAACTTATAAAGATCAAGTAGTACTCAAATGAAAAGATATGAGAAGATACTCTCAACCTACTCTTTTGTGGAAGAGGAAGTACATAGGTGTTATACATTGCATCTGTTTTCAGACTTTCTCAATGTTTCAATCAGCTGGGGACGCTAGGTGGCACAGTGAATAGAGCACGGGCCCTGGAGTCAGGGGGACCTGAGTTCAAATCCGACCGAGAGACAACACAAAACCTAGCCTGTGACCTTGGGTAAGTCACTTAACCCCAATTGCCCTACCTTCCCCCATCTAAAAAGTAACCCCCCCCAAAAAAAGCAATGTATCAATCAGTTGTGCTACATTTTTTCCTCTCTAAAAAAATGCTATTTGTCATATGGAATGACTCTCAGGGAAGGGGAAAGAAAGGGATACATTGGATACCATGGTGATGTAAGAAACAAAAAATATCAATAAATTTTAAGGCACTCGGTATCTATCATCCATCTCTGTATTCTCTCTCTCTCTCTCTCTCTCTCTCTCTCTCTCTCTCTCTCTCTCCATCTTCCCCTCCCCCACTTCCTCTCCCTCTCTCAACTATTTATCACTAGAAGATGAAGAAGATTTTGTAGGATAGCCATCAGGAATTTTCTCATATGTTACTTATGGCTATTTCCCCACAGGGTTATGTCCATTGGTCTATTCTACCACTGCTAATCATTTGTCCTGTGTAGGGCACAAGGAAGACAACTAAATAGAAATTACACTATAGTTTTTATAATTGTTTATCTTTTTCTCCTTAAAATAGGTCATTCAGACAAAATTTACTGGTTTCTTTTGTACCAGAGACTTGTAGAATTAAGTTATCTAATTTTAATTACTTTTTTAATGACATATCTATGCTTTACTAAATCTTGCACACAAATGGGGTCACATTCACTCTGTACTGTCCAAATAGGGAGATTCAAATGAGAATGCACTGGGTACTTCACCAGAGCAAATCTTAAATTGATTTTCTAAGCCTCCAAAAACAAAACCTTAATATGTGTTCTTTTTCCTGATGGGACCAAATGTTATTTTTAAAAAAGAGAGGAACCAAATGAGAAGTGGAGCTTTATCTTTACCCTTTATAAGTTAAACATGCAGAAACCTTGCTATTAAAGGGATTGGAGTGTAAAACTGTGTTAAGCCACATAAACCAGATGAACTCTAATGGGTCTGCTATTGCCAATATCCATTTGTGAACAGGTATGTCTAGAGAAAGAGACCTGGGCTGTAAGAAAACCACTGCCCTCTACCTTTAAATTAACGCCTTGAAACATTGGAGGAGACACTAAATCTTGCTGCCAGTAAAGCTGCAGTTTAAAACTTCAGCCTGAAGCACTGAATGTTGTTATCACCTTCATCTTTGGCTTCTAAAAAACAAACACTTCATTCAAACTGGGAAATTGTCTGACCCAATAAAAAATAATCATTAAGCAAGGGAATGTTCTGTCAAATAACTGTCACTTTTACAGCTGTCATATAGCAACTTGCATCCCCAGTATAATTTGCTACTTCTCTGGAGGTAAGGTGTGAGGCAGGATCTAGGATTTGCTTCTGGAAATGTAACTGACCCAGTGTCTATCTCCCTCTGGTTGTCATTCCTTAATACTTAGGGAAATGCAGAAGACAAAAAAGGGAATTCCCTTCACCAAGCTTTTTGACTGCCTAAAACCCAGTAGATAGATTTGTACAGAATTATTTTAATTGTCATGTTGATGGATAGGGTATTGGGGTATCCATTCAACTAAAGAAAATGGGGAGACTCCTTCATTCATCATTTCCCCCTCTGCCCCTATTAACCACAGAGCCAGGACTATAGTGCAAATCCAAGCTTGTCTAGACCATGGTGCCAAAGGACAAATGGTCCTGTCTTCATGGATCTACATGTGGTATGCAAGTGAGAAGTATTATGTGACTAGTTTCATCCTCTGGCTGTAAAATCACATAAACTGCTTGTATTTTTGAGGACTAAGTAGGGGTGTGCAGGTAAATGTTTAACAGCTGGCTCTCCAAACTGAACAAAACAAAAAATATGCACAGCATGCTTTTAAGTTTAATCTCTATTATTTACATTTTCTCCATTACTTTTCTGAGACCAGACAATCAATTTGATTTTATTCAACACTTATTGAGCACCTACTATATGTCAGTCACTGTGCTAAGTTCTAGACATACAAAAAAAAATAGGGCAAAGGAAAGTCCTTGCTTTCTGTGTATCAACAAGTTATATACAGGGGGAAAATTGAAATAATCAATGGAGAAAAGGCATTAGAGATAAGAGAGATGAGGAAAGGCTTCCTAAAGAAGGTAGAATTTTAGCTAGGACCCAAAAGAAGTCAAAGAAGATCATAAAGTGAGACTAATTTTTTCCCCAGAAAGTATGTAACACTGCCAGATCTCCAGTGTATTCTTATGCACCCCTAAGGCAATTCTAACCTAAGATGTTGACCAAGGCACATGGACACCTAGCAAGGCTTGTTGAGTGATAAAGGGACTCTGGCTAGCAGTTCCTCATTCCAGAACCTTTCCCATTAGCTTTCTTTACTCCACCATTGATTTCAAACTAAAAGTTAATTGATGTTCAAGAAATCTGATAAACCATTTTTGGTAAATTTATTACTGATTACTATAAAATAAGCAATGATAATCTTGTGGGCTTCTCGAAGAATTCCGAATGCAATATGAAACCCTGTTCTCCTATTTCTTTCCCTTCATTTTCCTCCCTTCTGTCTTTTTGTATTTCTTCAGTTTTATAGAAAATAGTTTCAGAGGGGCAGCTAGGTGGCACAGTGAGTAGAGCTCAGTAGGGGCTCAGAGATTCACCTTGCCCTAATGGCAAAGTTGAAGGGGGTATGGGAGAAGATATGGGAGAGAGCAGATTGGATGAGGGGATATCAAGTGGGATTGCTATTCTGGGGTGGTGGGTACGGAGAAATGGGGAAAAATGTAACTCAAAATCTGGTGAAAATGAATGATGTAAACCAGAAGTTAATAAAGCATTTGTTAAAAAAAATTAAAAAAAAAAAGGAAAAATTGCCCTGATATTCTAGAATTAGAGGACAAAATAGAAATTAAAAAAATTCACTGATCACCTCTTGAAAAGGATCCCAAAAAGAAAATTCCTAGGAATATCATAATCAAATTCCACAGTTCCCAGGTCAAGGAGAAAATATTACGAGCTGTCAGCAAGAAACAATTTGAATATTGTGGAAACACAATCAGCATAACAGAAGATCTAGCAGCTTCTACATTAAGGGTTCAAAGGGCTTGGAATATGATATTCCAGAGGTCAAAGGAGCTAGGATTAAAGCCAAGAATCACTTACTCAGCAAAACTGAGTATAATGCTTCAGGGGAAAATATGGTCATTCAATGAAATAGAGGACTTTCAAGTATTTTCCATGAAAAAACCAGAGCTGAACGGAAAATTTGACTTTCAGATACAAGAAGCAAGAGAAGCATGAGAAAATAAAAACGAAAAGGAAATCATAAGGAACTTATTGAAGTTGAACTATTTACATGCCTACATGGAAAATAATAATTGTAACTCAAGAGACTTTTCTCAGTACAAGGATAGTTGAAGGAATATATATATATATATATATATATATATATATATATATATATATATATATATATATATATATGTATGTGTATATAGATATATAAATATATATGCATGTATACCTACATATATATGTATATGTATATATGTATAGAAGGGTGTATTTGTGCAAATGTATAGATAGATAGATAGATAGATAGATAGATAGATAGATAGATAGATTATCTGTATGTGTCTGTACATGTATACATAGAAGACACAGGATGAGTTGAATATAAAGGGATGCTATCTAAAAAATAAAATTAATAGGTGAGAGAGAAATATGAGAGAAGGAATAGGGGAAAGATAGAATAGGGTAACCTATCTCATTTAAAAGAGGCAAGAGAAAACAAAATGAAGGGGAAGAGCAGGAAGGTGAAAGGAAATGGGTCAACCTTGCTCTCATTGAATTTGCCTTAAGGAAGGAATAACATATACACTCATTTGGATATCTTACCCTACAGGAAAGTAGGTGAAAAGGGAAAAAGAGGTGGGATGATAGAAGGGAGAGTGGATTGGGGGAGAGGGTGGTTAGAAGCAAATGCTTTTGAAAGGTGACAGGGTCAAAGTAGAAAATAGAATAACTGGGAGGTGGGATAAAATGGAGGGAAATAGAGTTAGTCTTTCACAATATAACAGCTATGGAAATGTTTTGTGCAACTACACATGTATAACCTATAATGAATTGCTTATCTTCCCAGTGGGGGTGGGCTAGGAGGGAAGAAGGGAAAGAATTTGGAAATCAAAGTTTTAAAAACAAATGTTAAAAAATTGTTTTTTTTTACATGCAACTGGGAAATAAGGTATACAGGCAGTATGGTATAGAAATCCATCTTGCCCTACTAGAACATTAGAGGGGGGGATGGGAGAGGATATAAGAGAGAGCAGATTGGGGGAAGGGGTATTCAGTAGGCTTGGTATTTAGGGGTGGGGTAGGGAAAAGGTGGAGAAAATTCATAACTCAAAATCTTGAGGAAATGAATGTTGAAAACTAAAAATAATTTTTAAAAAACTCTAAACCCCCCCCCAATCCCTGTACAAACAGAAGAAAACAATGAAGTCAAAACTTCTACATACAAAGCCTCTAAGAAAAATATGAATTGGTCACATGCCATGGAAGAGCTCAAAAATGCTTTTGAAAATCAAGTAAGAGAAGTAGAGGAAACATTGGGAAGAGAAATGAAAAGAATGCAAGAAAATCATGAAAAAAAGTCAACAGCTTGGTAAAGGAAACCCAAAAATAAGTTGAAGAGAGAAATATATGCTTGTTGCTGTTTTTGAAATTGCAGATATCTACTGAACTCTCCTAATAATGTCAAATTTCTATATATTAGGAGTGTCACAAAATAGGTTGATTCACTTCTTAAGAACAGTTCTGAAATTTAGGTATATAGTAACCAAGTTGAAGAAGTCAGTTTCCCACTGCTGATAAATTGTGGTCCTAGTTGACTTAAATAGATTCAACTGAAAAACTTGGTAGGAAATATGGTCTATGTATTCAAAGACTGAAAGCATTGTTTCACCGTAGCATCATTGAAAGTGGTAACTTTTTTTTTTTACTTGAAGGATTTGTGATGTCTTAGTTGTACAAAAAGAGCACTACTTTTGAAATCTAAAGTAGGTTTGAATTCCAGTTTTGCTGGAATTTGTGCCCTTTGGGTAAATCCTTTCACTTATTTGAGCCTTATGATTTGAACCTTAATGAGAGAGCCTTCACATTTCCAGCTTTAAATTCTATGATCTTTTTATTTCATCTACATATATACAATTTTGACTCAAGAAGATCATAACCTCCCTTTGCTTTCAGACAGAGGTTTTAACCTGTGATCTGTGAATTACACACACATATGTATGTATATGTCTTTATATATAATCACTATTTCAATATATGTTCCTTTGTAATCCTATGTATTTTATTTTGGGCATTGAAAAGCATGATTCTGAGAAGGGGTTCATAGGGTTCCTTAGATTACCAAAATTCCAGATATACAAAAAATGATTAAGAACCTCTGCTTTAGTAACTGTTATTTATGAGTTTCTGTACTTAAAAAAATAATCTGCTAGTTGGCCTTCTAGAAATAAGAGCTTTCTTAGAGAACTTCTTTCAAAACTCTGAAGGATCCATGAAGCCATCAGAATGAGTACTCTCTCCATTGTGGCAAATCAGAATCAATCCATGGATTATTTTCACCTGTAATCTTTTTGTATGCACTTCCAGAAACACTTCATTGAGGTTCTACCTGACATACTGTGGGTCTTCTTCATGATGCTTTTAATGCTTCACAAATATCAGGGGAACACAACTAAAATCCATCTATTATTTTTCTCTTTGTATATAAGCAATTCTCTTTCTTTTCTGACCACAATATGTCATGAATTTATGGTGTTTTTAATGCCACTCTTCACAGTAGTTAATCATTGGTAATATATTTTAAACTTATTTCACCTTCAAAAGATCTATCTGGTCTTTGGGAATTTTGATTCTTTGGAGAAACTTTTATTCCAAAATCTATACCCATATAGGATTATTGGGAGAATATTATCATTAAATAGGGGTTACTTTAGTGGTAGAGAACATCTTGGAAGCTTTAAAAAGTTTTATAATGGTAACCCCCTACTTTCTCCCTACTATTCAAATGTCATTATCTATTAGTAATATTTTTCCAAGATATGTGCCTGGATATACTAACTCAATGATTTGTCTGCCCAATATTGTGCCATAGTTGTTCAATATGTAATTTTCATTCCTCTTCTCTTTTTATTCCTCTGTTGATTATCAGCTCAGTTGCTTTTATATTACCATGGCTTCACTAAGGAGAATCTTTGTGTTCTAATATTTAATTAAATCAGAATGAAGTCATTCATAAAAAAGGCAGCTGGAGAACTTCACTGTCAAAATGAAATCCCTCTTGCATTTGGGGTCTGCTATGGAGGTATTCCACTATACTGGGAAACACTTCTGATGAGCATAGGTCCGTTATATACATCTCAGTATTGATCTAAGATCATTGGTCAAAGTTATCTCTCGTTGTATCTTTTAAAGCATATTTTGTGATCTAAATATATACATAGAAATTATCTGCTTTTAGGAGAATAATATGTGTACATGTAGATATATGACTATTATATATAATATATATTACTGTATACTATACACAAATATATGTATGTATACATACATATATACATACATATGTATGCTCCCACACATATACACATGTGTATATATACACACATATAAAACCTACTCAAAGTAAACAGAAATATTTTCAATTCACCAGATTTCTAAGTAAATTATATTATTGTGAAACTATAGGATGTAGTGCAAAAGTCATCTGCCAAAGCTCGACTGTTCTTACATTTTCATCGGGGATATCCCATACTCACAGAGAAAGTCTATTGATGAAAAATTAGGGATATGAGCTAGTAGTTTTTTGTTTTTCTTGGTCATATTTGTGTGTGCATGGATTATCATGCATGATTTTCCCCCATTCTTTTATAATCTTCCTCCCTTTGAAACATCTTGAAAATAAATTTTTGAGTGCCTTTCATGGGTCACACAACATTTAAAGAAAAACTCTCATGTAACTTTCTGTGAGGGCATGAACCCCATTTTAATTTCTATCCCACCCCTGATAATGTTTAGTTCAGCACCTCAACAAATATTTGTTGAATGAAAGAATGATCACTCACCTAAACTATTATAACTCACTCTGGATTATAACTTGAAGCAAAATAAAATGCTCTAGGCCATTTGTCATAAATTAAGTCAGTATTTATCTCCAGCAACTCCTGAGCTAATCAAAAAGGGAAAAAGTCAATTAATCTGCTTGACCTTCCTTAGTTAAAAATTCACAGCTAGTGCATTTCTCTGGAATACCCTCAATCTGAGCATCTCAGCTCATTCTCTCTCTCTCTCTCTCTCTCTCTCTCTCTCTCTCTCTCTCTCTCTCTCTCTCTCTCATTTTTCAAATCCTATGTTCAAATTACTCAAATCATTGACTTCTTTATTAAATTTAAAATTCTATGAAGGGAATAAGAAAGGAAGGAAACAAGCCTTTATTGTCTACTGTCTGTCAGCTATAGTACTAAGTCCTTTACATATATATTATTTGATCCTCACAATAGACTTGGGAGGTAGATATTATCATCACCATTTTATTGTTGAGGAAACAGAGGGTGAGTGTCTTGCCCAGAATCACATAAGTAATAAATGTTTTAGGCCAGATTCAAACTCATATCTGTCTGACTCTAGGCCCAGTGCTCTATCCAGTGTACCTCCTAATTTCTATAGTTATATAGAAATTATATTATATAGTTACTGAACAGTATTGCATAGGTTAACTATGTCAAAGTCAGGAAAAGGGAGATTGAGGGGTCACTTGCAGAAAGGAAATCAAAACGGATATTTTTATAACATGTAAGGGCTATTTTAGCTGAAGAGAAAGAGAATAGTTGCACCAGAATTCCCATTAGAATATTTAGGGGACTTATATTGGGAACCAGTGTCAGTTTCATATACCTGGTGATCTATGTAGTTAAGTGTGAGTGGCAAAGAGACAGTAGACCAGTTACAGAACAAAGCTCACATTTGCAAACGTGGTCAATGTGTTTATTTGTTTTGTTTTGTTGTACTTAATGATTCGGAGGAAATGTTTTTATTTTGTCATGTTGGGAGATTGGGCAGGTAGTGATAATAATGGAAAAGAGAGAAGATAAGAATGTCAAGAAAACATGAAAAAAGATACAGAAGAGAGCAAAAGGAAGTTCAGAAGGAAACAAAGACAAGCAGGGAAGGTAAGGAACTATAATGTTAAATTTAACACACACTTAAGAAACAACAAATTCTGTGTAGTAATCATGGTTTCAGAAGGAATCCCCTTTTCCTATATATATATATAATATATATTGGAATATCTATGTGTGTTAAATGTATAGTCATTGTATAGTCATGTTTGTTCTGCCCCCAGGGTCTAAAGGCTAGGTCTGCTACATTTCAACTCTAACCCTATCTTGGTCAGGGGTTGGGAAGATCTCTGGGTTGTCGGCTCCACCCCATCCCCATTGAATTGTGTTTCCATCAAATAAATGCATTGCTTTAATTTTATAGGCATAATGACTAGTGACTCAGTTCCATTTAAGTTCAATATAAAGATTAGTTTTTACAAAGAAATATTAACTTCAAAGATTTAGCAAGAACAAAAAATGCATTTTCTCTAATGCCTTAGGGGATTAGGCTTACAGTTTACCATAGGTTCTACATAGCCTTAGTCCCATAAAATTCAAGACCAAAGTCACTCTGGGCTAGTGTTCCAGGACCCTGGCTTCTTAGGGTTTCTCTATTGGTCTAGCTGCAACATCTGGCATGGAATCTTGGGTTCTGAGATCTCCATGGCTTTGGCTTCCAGGTTGGAGGCTCCACTCCCAATCTCAAGAACTAAAAAAGACAAACAAAATAGATTGTAAGCCTGTTTCATAGGACCATATGACCTAAACATATGCATGTAGGGTTGGAAGAGGTGGAGCAGTATCCCTTTACTAAATGATAAGGAGGAGTGAGGAGGGGAAATATTGGAATTTAAATTAAACCAATTAATTTTGCATTTTTCTATAAACTCTGTTAAAAGAAAAATTCCAGATTTATCTGAAAGTGGATTGAATGATTTAACTAAAGATGAAATTTTGGTCTTATTCCTATTGTAATCTCTGCCATTCTTGTCAGAGCTAATGATAATATTTGACTGCAAAGCTATATGAAAGTTATTTTTATATTCCAAAATTTTAATAGGGAAAGTATTTCCTGAGCAGGATTTCCCATGAGTCAGCTGGCTTAAATTCAGACTTATTAAAGGAGGTAACAATTTGTACTATATTCACAAATCGATACCATTTTTCTATATCCTGTGGATGAATGATGAACTCTAGTGAATTTCTCAATTGTTTTTCAGTACTTTAATCCAAATTTATCTCTGTTATAGGCATAAAGGGTCACTGTCAGGAAATATATCTCATCTCTGACTCTCTACACTGGACAGTCTGAATTTTTTTCCCCATCTCCCTAAAGATAAACTTACTCCTGGAGTCAGTCCCCAGATATTACCACTCCAGTCTGCTGAACGTTTATCAAAGCCCTCCTGCCCACAAAAGTTTCAAATATGTTTCAATATATTCAATATATATTCAAATATATTTCAATATATTCAAATATATTTCAAATTATACTTACTGCCATGACTTTTGGTTTGGTTTGTGCCACTTTTCTTTGCCTTGATCTCTAGTACCTATATTTCCCCTCCTTCTAGGCAGCTGGCCTGGTTTCTGATTCATTATTTGATAAATATCTATCACTTGTCTCCTCTTTGATACCTGAGTGTTTATCTGAAAGCCAGCTCACCTTGTCTAATATAGACCTACTGCTTCTGCCTGTTTCTTGACTTCAGAAGGTTTGCCTTTTCTGACATGATGTTTTGTTCTGACCTTTGGTACATGTGGGGTTTTAACTCCAGACTCTGTCCCTCTGGACTTTGCTATTGTGTCTATAGTCCTGCTGCTCTCTGCCTTCTTTCCTTCCTTCCTTCCTTCCTTCCTTCCTTCCTTCCTTCCTTCCTGCCTGCCTGCCTGCCTTCCTTCCTTCCTCCCTTCCTTCCTTCTTCCTTCCATCCATTCCTTTCATTATTCATTTGTTTAGCTATCTTTTAATTCATTTTTCTTCCTAATCATTTCTTCATTTGCTTATTTATCCACCTATTCATCTTTTTATTTTATTTCTTTTTGTTTTCAACATTCATTTTTTAAGATTTTGAGTTCTAAATTTTCCCCTCTCCTTTCCATCCTAGAAATAGCATGCAATCTGATATAATCTATACATGTACATTCATATTAGACATATTTCCACATTAGTCATGTTGTGAAAGAAGAGCCAGAGCAAAAGCAAAAAAAAAAAAAAGAAAGAAGAAACAAAACAAAACAACAAAATAAAGAGGGCATATAGTATGCTTCCATCTTCATTAACTCCATAGTTCTTTCTCTGGATGTGAATAGCATTTTCCATCACAAGTCTTTTGGAATTGTCTTGGATTGTTGTATTTTTGAAAAGAGCTAAGTTTATCAAAGATAATCATCGCACAATGTTGCTGTCACTGTATAAGATGTTCTCCTGGTTCTTCTCACTTTACTACTAATCATCTGTTCATGCAATATCTATTTGTTTTTACAGTTGACTTGAAAGACACTCATTAATTCTTTCTTTTAAAAATGTTTATAATTACAGAAATCCAATCCCTTTTTTGATTATCTAAAAGTAGTTTATTCCACTTATGTATTAATTTATTTGTTATCAAACATTTTTGCCTAAGAAAGAACTTGCAAAAGTGAAAACTGCTTACAATTTTTTTGAAATTATAGGTCATTACATATTTACATCTAAAACTATTTTTAAAAAGTTTTATTGATGCATTTTGTTTTCACATTACAAACATTTATATCTTACTTGCACTCAATGAAAACTTTCTTATAACAAAGTAAAACAGTTAAGTAAAACTAATAATAATGTGACCTCTTAGAAATACTTGGTAGTATTCCTATTTCTGGTACAAATGTGGCTTTCACTATGATCTGTCACAAATCTGTATGTCTAGTAAGAAAGGAATCTCCTCCCTCTCATCTAGCATTGCTAAGAGCTCCTAAATTTCACTTCCATATTGGATTCCCTCCTAATCTACACAATTTGCTCCTTTCTATGTATAAGGAAATGAGACTGGGCAACACCATAGTGCTTAAAATCAATGTATCCAAGAACCCCACATCTTGTCAGGGCACTCTGGATTAAGGTTGGTCCTCCAGGCATAATAGGCATAGGCTCATAGAAGGGGCTTGTCATCACTCCTATTATTGTTTCTCCATCATTTTCTAAGGAAGTTGCCCTACCTGAATGCTTTCACAGTAGCCCTAACAGATGAGGAAGTTTTAAATTCAAATCTCCTTTCTCTGTTTTTTGACCTAGGTCTCTCATTTAGAATGTGGCCATATCTGAATGAAAGTTATGGCTTTGCAATGGAGCTGCTCTGATTTGACTTTCTTGTTTGGTGGAGGTAGATGATCCCATGCTGGACAATATAAATAGAGATATCCAGACTATGAAAAGTGTTTCAGAGACCCAGACCAGACACACACAAACCAAGCAATATTGCAAATGCTGTCTGAACAGGTATCCCATGCCTTTTTTTAATCTTCTTATCTCACATTTATTTCTATTATTTCAATTAATAATTAATTCTATTATCTTTGAAGTGAGTTTTATTTTTAAAAAAGTTAGCAAAATCAGCCAAAATATTTATAGTAATACATAGAGTTTGCAACATTCTGCCACCACCACCTCCCCAAGAAAAGGGAGGCAAATTTCCACATTTTTTCTCTGAGGACAAGATTGAGGATTTTGATTACTTAGCATTTAACTTAAATTTATTGGTCTTTTTACTTACATTGTTATAGTTATTATATAAATAATTTTCCACGTTTTTCTTATTCCACTCAGCACTAGCTTATTCAAAGAATCTTATATTTTTTTTTTTGCTGTAATGCATTCTTTTTAATTGGATTTCAAGGTGCTGAGAGCATCCCGTGGTGGGGAAAGGGGAGGGGGGCACAACCTTGGGCAGGAAGGCCAGAGGCAGGGGCCGAGCAGGTGAAGAGGCCCCGGGCTCCTCCCATGCTGCCCAGGACTGACTCATGGATGGCTCCTCACTCAGGAAGTGCTCCAGGCAGCACTTGGCAGCCTTGCGGCTCCCTAGGTTTCTCCTCTCAGAAGAGGCAACAATTCGCCATTTTCTTTCAGTTCCTTAACTATATCCAATCCTCCAACAAGCTCACCTTTCACATACTGGGGGTATGTTGGCCAGTTGGAGTAAGCTTTTAGTCCTTGCCGCACTTCTTCGTCCTCCAAGATATCAAACGTCTCAAAATCAATACCGGTTTCATTAAGAATTTCTAGAATTTGTCTACTGAATCCACACTTTGCCATCTGTTTGTTTCCTTTCATAAACAGCATCACAGAAGCTTTATTTGTCAGTACTTTGAGCCTTTCTTCTAGTTTGGGGGCTTTGGGGCAAATTGTCTCTAGCTCATCAGATGCAGCCAGTTCCTTCACGATATCGAGGCCTCCTATCAGCTCTCCAGGCACGTATAACTGAGGATAAGTGGGCCAATTGGAGTATGTTTTGAGTCCTTGGCGCACGTCTTCATCCGAAAAGATATCAAAACTGCTAAATTGAATATTATGCTTGTTAAGAATTTCCACCATCTGCTTGCTGAAGCCACAGCGAGGCTGCTGTGGAGATCCCTTCATGAAGAGCATGCACCGTGCTGCGTTGGTCAGCTTCTTCAGCCGAAGGTTAAACTCATCCTTTGTGCATCCAGGAGGGCGGGGAGGGACATGGCTGGAGACATGGCACTCCACCTTCTTTGTCAGCTCGGGGGCGTGGGCACCATCTAACTGATCCACTTTCTTCATATTCTTTTTTTTTTTGTTTGTTTTTTTTGGAGGGCGGGTTAAGTAACTTGCCCAAGGTCACACGGCTAGGTTTTTGTTTGTGTGCGTTAAGTGTCTGAGGCCGGATCCGAACTCAGGTCCTTCTGACTCCAGGGCCGACGCTCTACTCACTGCGCCACCTAGCCGCCCCTATCAAATAAGGTGAAACTTTTTTTTTTTTACTTTTTGGAGAGCAATTGGGGTTAAGTGACTTGCCAAAGGCCACACAACTAGTTTTTGTGTTAAGTGTCTGAGGCCAGATTTGAACTCGGGTCCTCTTGACTCCAGGGCCAGTGCTCTATTCACTGCACCACCTAGTCACCCCTTCTGCATATTCTTAAAAAACAGAAAGGTCGGGACAGAACTAATTTCATATTTCTCAGACACTTCAGGAACAGCTTCCGCTTCCAACTTCACAAATGCCACCAGTGAGTGTTCCTTGGCCAATTCGGCCATGACATCATTCATCTGTGTGCACTGGGGAGCCCACGGTACCCAGAAGTGGATGACAATGAGGGACCTGGCCCGGAGGTGCAGCAGCTCTTCAAACTGCGCGCGGGTTGCTACCTCCAGCAGAGCCCCGAGCTTGGCCTCGACCTCCGCTCCGACCCCCGCAGCCGCCACCGCTTCGGACGCCATGCTGCCCACCGTCCGCGCGCCCCGCAGAATCTTATATTTCTTAAATTTCTCATATTAGTTTTTTTTTAACTTCACAATTTTTTCCATTAAATGTATAAACTATAATTTGTTTAGCCAATCACTAATCAATGACACTCATTTGTTTCTAGGTCTTTGTTACCACAAAAGTGTAGCTCTCTATCTTTTGTAATGTGGACATTTTATTCTCCTTTTTACCTTCTTGGCTTATATGTCTCAGAGGAAGTTATCTTTGTCAAAGGTATGAATGATTTATTCACTTTTCTCATATGATTCCAAACTGTTTTTGAGAGTATTTGGATTAATTCACATATGTCCCAACAGTATGTTAAAGAGGTTATCTTTCCTCAGGCACTTCAACATTAGTTATTTACATCTTTTGTCATCTTTTGCAATTTCCTAGGTATGTGATGAAATTTAAGTATTGTTCTAAATTTCATTTCCATTTTGATTACTGATTTGGAGCAGTCTGTCACATGGTCAATAACTTCCAATGTATTTTGGAGGAGATTTTGGTTTATATATTTTTACAAATTATTTCTGAGGGAATGGCTCTTGATCTAATATATTTGTGGTGTTTTTATATCTTGAATAATAGACTTTTATGAGATATATTTGATGAAATATATTTTTCTATTTGATAATTTTCATTATTACCTAGCTTTATTGTTTTTGTTTGTTTTGTTTTCAGTGTCATATGAATAAAATTTTTCTGTTTTTTTCATTTGTTGATTGTCTTTATCTCCCTCTTGTCACATCTATTAAAGGTACATGACTATTTTCCTTCAATTTTTTATGATGTGTCCATATATATTTAAGTAATTTTTATTTGGAATTTATTACAATGTATTTTGAAAGATACTGTTTGTTCATTGCCAAATCATTTTTGAGTTTTCCTAGTGATTCTTTAGAATACAGAATTCTTCCTCAAGTTATTTATTTTCTTGGGTTTATTCAACACTGAATTCAATTATTTCTCATTTGGGTATATTTATTTTGTTGCATTGCATTATTTTCCAGTTGTGAACTTGTACAAAATGATTTTATTGATTAGTAATTTATAACGTATTTTGAAATCTAGAAGTACTATCCTCCTTTTTAAGTCTTACCTTTTTAAACAAAATTTCTTTTTAGGTTCTAGACCTTTTGTTTTTTTTAAATTAATTTTGTAATTATGCTATCTCTAGCTCTATAAAGTACTCTCTTGACATTTTAGGATAGCAATTAGTCTTTTAAAAAGTTTAGGCAATATTCTTGTAGCTTTACCTTGGCCAATCATGAGTAATAAATATCTAGGTTTCATTATTTGATTGCCCATATAGACTGAAATTTGTGACTTATAAATTAGCCTACATTTTCATTTCTACCAAGGTTTCAGCATTAAAATGAGTTCTCTTGGATAGTTACCCATGCTCACTGTGGGAGATTTTATACCTGTATATCTGAATTTGATAATGTTTGTCAGTACAGAATCTAGAGTGAAAGATAAAGATTAAGGTGAATTTTCCTGGGTCTATTTCTCTTTTTTACTCTGACCTATGGAAATAGAATCATGGAAGGAAGCTTATAGAGAAAAATTCTAAAAATGAGCATTGTCCAAAACTAGAATTGGTTCTCTTAGGAGGAATTGAGACTTCTATCAATGAATGCTTCCAGTGAAGACTGGATGAATGCATATTAATGTTGTAACAGAGGGGATTTCTATTTAGGCATAAGCTAGACCAGATGACCTTTGAGAATCCCTTCTATCTCAGACTCTACGATTTTGTTAAAGAGGATATATCTTGGGCTTAGCCCAATGACATTGTACAAGTGACCATGGACTCTGTCTATGCTATGGGTGAAATGAACATTTATAACATTTATAATCACTTCTGCTCATACACAAGGAGACTCAAAAAACTTACAACAACTATCAATCAATCAAGTATTATATGCAAGGTACTTTGCCAGACTCTGTGGTCTATACAAAGAAATGTAAATTATAACTTCTTCTCTTAAAAAGAGCTTTCTATCTGGAAGACAAGACATGACAAAAATATAGCAACAGTTAAATAAAGTTATGAATTACATGATGGCATCATATAACAATAGAAGAAGTATTAAAAGGCTGTCTGTAATCAGCAAGTGAGTTATTTAAAACAACGTCACTTTATGGTGAGTAAATGTATCACATATGTGGTAACTTGCTCATTCAAATATTTCTAGCATTGTATTGAATTTGATACATAGTATTTGAGTTGAATCCTGAAGGGGGTATATAATATTGTTGGAGGGAAATGAGAATGAATTTCCAGATGAGTTGGATGAATAAAATGATAGAAGCAGAGAACGGCAATGCATAATTAGCAGACAGTAAAAAAGAATATAACCTGAGTTAAAGTTACTTATAGTAACAAATAAATTCAGAAGAGAGATTATGAATGGCCTTCAACATCAGGGAAATGATTGGCACTCTATTTTGGAGGCAATGGGGAGTTACTGAAAGTTTGTGTGCAGAAGAATTGCATGAAAATGGGGCTTGCAAAAACTGAAGTCTTTATAGCATTCAAGAGAGATTAAAGGCAGGAATGAAACCAATTAGAAATCTATTGTCATAAGTTCAGGTGTGATAAGATAGAGACAGTGATAATATAATGGAAGGGGAACATCACAGAGTTATGTGCATCAGGAAGCAGAGTTACTTCTTGGACTATGAGACAGGGATACCTCACCATTAATCACAGCTCAGCATTTACTGTAGGTAAAGTTGAATAGCAGATGAGAAATTTGGTGAAGACAAGGGATAAGCTGTACAATTACTGAAGTACAACATATATAGGAACTCAGGAAACCAGGAAACCAAGACAGAGATCAAGAGATAGACAGGTGATAGAAGACAGCACAGTTACAGAGCATGGTAAAGAAAACTTGAACTTGAGGTCAGTATTATTCAATCTAGGCCTTGTTATGTATTTCTTTTAAAAAAAAATATTTATTAGGGGTGGCTAGTTGGCGCAGTGAATAGAGCGCTGGCCCTGGAGTCAGAAGGACCTGAGTGCGGAGCCAGCCTCTGACACTTAATCCACACAAACAAAAACCTAGCCATGTAACCTTGGGCAAGTTACTTAACCCCAATTGCCCTAAAGGGGTGGCTAGGTGGCGCAGTGAGTAAGAGCGCCGGCCTCGGAGTTGGGATGACCCGAGATCAGATCCGGCCTCAGAAAATGAGCACCCACGCATAAATAATGACTAGCGTGTAACCTTGAGCAAGTTACTTAACCCCAATTGCTTTAAAAAAATATTTACTTTTAGTTTTCAACATTCATTTCCACAAGATTTTGAGTTATAATTTTTCCTTCAACATCTTTCCCTTACTCCCTCCCCAAAATAGCAAGTCTACTGAATGTCCCTTCCCCGATCTGTTCTCTCTTATATCCTTCCCCTTCACACCCCTAACTTTCTTGTAGGACAAGATAGATTTCTATACCGCAGCACCTGTATATTTTATTTCTCAGTTGCATGTGAAAAACCAATTTTTAAACATTTGATTTTAAATCTTTAAGCTCCAGATTTTTTCTGTTCTTCCCTCCTCACCCACCCCCACTGGGACGATAAGCAATTCTATATAGATTGTACATGTGTAGCTACTTCCATGGTTGTTATATTGTGAAAGACTAACTATATTTCCCTCCATCCTATCCCGCCCCCCCCCACTTATTCTATTTTCTCCTTTGACTCTTAACTTTATAAAAAGGTTTACTTCTAATTCCACTCTCCGCAATCTGCCTTCCCTTCAATCCTCCCTCCTCTTACTCCATACCTCACTATTGTCCTGTAGGGTAAGATATCCAATTGAGTGTGTATGTTATTCCTTCCTCAGGTCAAATTCAATGAGAATGAAGTAGTCCTTCTCCCTTTCACGTTCCTGCTTTTCCACTCTATTATAAGTTTTTTCTTCCCTCTTTTATATGAGAAAATTTACCCTAATCTATCACTACCTTTCTTCTTCTCCCAATAAATTCCTTTCTCCACTCTAAATTTTATTTTTTAGATATTATCCCTTCATATTCAATTCATCCTGTGCACTCTGTCTACATATACATGAACATACGAATGCCCACACTGACATATACATTTATATACACATACACCTTCCTATACATACATATATGTATATATACAAACATGTATACATACAAACATGTGTGTGTGTGTGTGTGTGTGTGTGTGTGTGTGTGTGTGTATTCTGGAGGGATCCCAGAACACCAGCAGCTTGGGGTTTCCAGAATTGCCAACACATAGATGCCTAGGAAAAAATGAGAGGTTAGTGCCCTATGGACTTTGGGACCAGTATTTCAGAACATGTCAGCTTCTTCCCCTGGGGGCAAGAAGCCACTGAGGAGCCACGGCACAGCCGAGATTTTGCAGCTTCAGTTGCAGCATTAGCACCTAACCTGTGGACTGTAGGGGAATCCAGCGATTACTCTTGGGGGTAATTGCTCTTGCTATAACCTTCTTGTATCTGGATTGCTGTCTGGGGTGGAGGTCTTGGGGTGTGTGACCAGCTTGCCAGAGTGTGTGGGGGCTTCATGGAGGGAACCCAACTAATACCTCCAGAAGTTGAGAAGACCCCAACATTTGGGACAGAAGCTCCACTGTCTGGTGGCAGAGTCCTACTGTGGCAACAAGCCCAAAAGTCAAGAAATAAAATGGCAACATGCTTAGGCAAAGGAAACAAAAAAAAAAGAGAAAAATTTAACATTAGATTCCTATTTTGGGGGCAAAGAGGATCAAAGCATAGAACAGGAGGAGGACTGGGAGGTCAGAACTCATGCACCAAAAGCCCCAAATGAAAATATGAGTGGGTTACAGGCCATAGAGAAACTTGAGAAGGATTTGAAAAACCAAATAAGAGAAGTGGAGGAAAAATTGGGAAGAGAAATGAGAAAGATGCAAGAAAAATATGAAATGAGAGTGAACAGCCTGACTGAGGAAAATAACACCTTAAAAATAGACTAACTCAAATGGCAAAAGAGGCTCAAAGGGGCAATGAGGAGAAGAATGCCTTAAAAAGCAGAATTTGCCAGATGGAAAAAGAATCTCAAAATCTCTCTGGGGAGATTCATTCCTTCAGAATTAGACTGGAGCAAATGAAAGCTAGTGACTGTATGAGAAATCAAGATGCTGTTAAACAGATCTCAGCAATTGAAAGAATAGAAGGCAATGTGAAATATCTCATGGGAAAAACCACTGACCTGGAAAATAGATCCAGGAGAGATAATTTAAAAAATTATTGCATTTCCTGAAAGTCATGATCAAAGAAAGAACCTAGAAATCACCCTTCAAGAAATTCTCAAGGAAAATTGCCCTGATGTTTTAGACACAGAGGGCAAAATAGAGGTTGAAAGAATCCATCGATCACCTCCTCAAAAAAGATCCCCAAAAGAAAACTCCTAGGAATACCATAGCCAGGGTCCAGAATTCCCAGATCAAGGAGAAAATACTACAAGCAGCCAGGAAGAAACAATTTCAGTATTGTCGAAACACAATCAGAATAGCACAGGACCTGGCAGCTTCTACACTGAGGGATTGAAGGGCATAGAATATGATATTCTGCAGGGCAAAGGACCTGGGATTAAAACCAAGAGTAACCTACCCAACAAATCTGAGTATCTTGTATCAGGGGAATATATGGTCATTCAGTAGAATAGAGGACTTTCAAGCATTCTTTTTTTTTTTTCAAGCACACAGAGAATTTCATTTAATAATCCTCTGATTACCAACATCATGTGAGACATAAACAAGAAGACATATGCTTTCCAAGGAGGTTAACCACTGTCATTGAGGATATCCTGTGCAGAATGCAAATGGTGACAGTATACTTCCTATAAATGGTGAGGTCTTACAGATGCTATTGATTATAGATGACACTGTACTTTAAGATACACACAGGCAAAACAGCCCTTGCCTTCACGGATCTTGTCTTCTTTTCAAAGCAATTTTTTTTTTATCAAATATTACCAGAGAATACAAGAATGAATCAGATGGAAATATAGTCTCTTAACTTAAACAAGGAAGAGGCCCTGAGCTCCCCCAAGTGGCAATTTTCTTTCCAAAGTCTCTAGGAAGGTAAGCTGGAAATAGGGACATATTGAATAGCCCGCTTCTTATACATGTCTATAGCGTTAAAAGTCTTTCTTCCCATGTATCTCTCCCAAAGAATCTCTGCAGCCATATGTGTCTCTCTCCCAAGAGGCTCTGGCACCAAATTTGCCTTTCATACAAGCATCCATCACCACCTTAACATTCTCTCAACCAATTACAAATCATATCATCTTAGGAAAACTGAGCTGTGCACAATATGCCTCAGGCTTGTGTGGAAGCCTAGTACATGTACATTAAGCATTCTTTTTTATTGTTGAAGGAATAAGTAGCTGTCCAATACCTGATCTACCTCCTATACTAAAGTACTTTTTTGTTTTGTTTTTTAATTAAACAAATGCTTTATTGACTTCTGGTTTACATCATTCATTTCCACCAGATTATGAGTTACATTTTTCCCCCATTTTTTCCCTACCCACCACCCCAGAATAGCAGTCCCACTAGATATCCCCTCATCCAGTCTCCTCTCTCCCATATCTTCTCCCATACCCTCTTCGACTTTGCCATTAGGGCAAGGTGAATCTCTGAGTCCCACTGCCTGGACATCGTATGAAACATTTAATTTTAAAACTTCGATTTTCAGATCCATTCCCTTTATCCCTTGTCACCCACTCCCTCTGAGAAGATAAGCAATTCAGTATGTGTTGTACATGTATATCTATGCAAAACATTACCATAGTAGATATATTGTAAAAGACTGCTTATATTTCCCTCCCACCTGTCTCACCTCCCACCTGGTCCATTCCCTACTTTGATCCTGTCCCTCTTTGATAGTGGGTACTTCTAACCTCCCCTCTCCCCAGAATGCCCTCCCCTCCATCATCCTCCCTCTCATTCCCCTTTCCCCTACTCAGGAGAGTGCCTTTTTGCCTTCCTGTTCTTCCCCTCCCCTGCAACTACTTCCCCTTACCTCTTCTACATGAGATAGTTTGCCCTACCCTGTCTCTCTCTATCTCCTCTTGCCACTTTCCTTTCTCACCTCTTGACTTCACCCCTTAAGAATCATCCCTTCCTTGGGGCGGCTAGGTGGCTCAGCGAGCAGAGAGCCAGCCCTGGAGCCAGAAGGACCCAAGCTCGGATCTGGCCCCAGACTTTCAAGCATTCTTTAGGAAAAAACCAGAGTTGAATAGAGAATTTGACATTCAGACACAAGAAGCAAGAGTTGCTTGAGAAAGCAAACAGGGAAAAGAAATCAAAAGGAACTTATCCAAGTTGAACTATTACATTCCTACATGGAAAAACAATAACTGTGACTGATGAAACCTTTCTCAGTATGAAAATAGTTGAAGAAGGCTATATGGGCATATAAATACATATGTGAATGTGTGTATATATGTTTACAGGTATACATAGATAGAGGGCACAGGTCAATTTTAATAGGAAGGGATGATACTTAAAAGGTGAAATTAAGAGGTGAGAGAGGAATATAATGAGAGGATATTGGGAGAGACAGAAAGGGGTAAACTATCTCATATAGAAGAGGCAAGGGGAAGTGGTTGCAAAGGAGGGGAAGAACAGGAAGGCAAAAAGGCAAAACCATATTCTCATTGGATTTGGCTCAGGGAGAGAATGACATACATACTAATTGGCATATCTCACCCTACAGAAGAGTAGGGGGGAGGGGGATGAGAGGGAAGATGATGGAAGGGAGGGCATTCTGGGGGGAAGAGAGGATAGAAGCACCCACTTTTGAAAAGGGACAGGATCAAGGTAGGGAATGGACCAAGTTGGGGGTGGGATAGGTGGGAGGGAAATATAGCCAGTCTTTTATACTATATCTACTATGGTAATGTTTTGCATAGCTATACATGTACAACACATACTGAATTGCTTATCTTCCCAGAGGGAATTGGTGACAAGGGAGGAAGAGAATGGATCTGATATTCGAGGTCTTGAAATCAAATGTTTCAAATATATGTAAATACTATTATTAGTACTATTTTGCATGTAATTGGGAGATAAGATGTGCAGGCATTGGGACACAGAGATTCACCTTGCCCTAATGGCAAAGTTGAAGGGGGTATGGGAGAAGATATGGGAGAGAACAGATTGGATGAAGGAATATCTTGTTATGACTGCTATTCTGGGGTGGTGGGAAGGGGAAAAACGGGGGAAAATGTAACTCAAAATCTGGTGGAAATGAATGATGTAAACCAGAAGTTAATAAGGCATTTGGGTTTTTTGTTTGTTTGTTTTTCAATTAAACAAATGCTTTATTTACTTGCATCATTCTCATTTCTTCTTCCAATTTTTCCTCCACTTCTCTTACCTGATTTTCAAAATCCTTTTTGAGTTCTTCCATGGCCTGTAATCAGTTCATATTTTTCTTGTAGGGTTTTGATGCAGGGGTTCTGACTTCAATGTCTTCCTCCCACTCCATGCCTTGATCATTGTTGTCCCCCCAAAAGGATTCTATCATCTGGTTGTGCTTCCATTGCTTGCTCATGTTGGCAGCCAATTACTTGACTCTTTGCTACAGTGGAACTCTGCTTCCAGAATGGATAGAGCTTTGTCCCAAATCACTGGGCTTTTTGCAGCTGCCAGAGCTATTAGATAGGTGCCTCTCTAGAGACCCCACATGCTCTAGCTCTTTGGTCACACAGCCCAGGACGACCACCCAAGGCCATGATCTGGATTCAATCAGGTCAAAGCAAAAGCCATTGACCTCTGAATGGTAACTTGGTCCCCCTACAATCTGCAGGCCAGGAGCACCAGAAGCAGCCTCACATAGCAGTGGCTACAGCCACCACGCTTCTTCTGATTCTTGCTCTGGGGGCAGCAGCTGGACCATGATCCCCTTGTTCACAACAAAGTTCCACACTGACCTTTTACTTTGTCTTTGGCATTGGTGGATTGAGAAGTATGGAAACTGCCATAGCTGCTGATAATCCACTCTCCCAAAGTCTGCTTCAGTTGCTGCTGCTTGGTGCCACTCTGGAGCTAAAACTGCGGTACAGTCAGGACTTTGCTCAGCTCCTAGCACACTGATATGGATCCTTTCTGCTGGCCTGCCCAGCTTCCTTCAGTGGGGGATTTGTTTCTCTCTGTCACTTTATGGGTTCTGTAGCTCTAAAGTTTGTTTAAAGTCATGTTTTTACATGTATTGGAGGAGGTGGAAGCAAGAGCTATGGGGAATTCCTGTTTCTACTCTGTCATCTTGGCTCCATCTCTGCTATGTATTTCTTAGTAGGGAAATAACTAACTCAGAAGGGTTTGCTGCCTTTTTATGAGACTCATTTTCTTTGCATTTCCCAGTTTACTAAAATTCTATTAGCTTTGTTTGGCATCTCAGGAATAGCGTGGACTATTTTTCCCCAGCAAAAATAGAACTGATATATAGAAAGAACAATGACTCTAGAATCAGTGAACCTGAGTTCACATTCCACATATGATGTATGTCATGTGACCTTATACAACTCAGTTAATTTCTCTGGGTTGAAGTTTCTTTATCTGTAAAATGTGTGTGATTAGATGCTTTTTAAGCTCTCCCTTGGCTTTATAATTCTGAGCCTACTAACCCTTTGATTTCTCTAGCTTCATCCAAGTGTTGATATTAATTATTAAATGATTTACTATTTATCTAAGAGATAGCTCAATTTCACCTGTACCTTTGCTCAAGACAGAACTTGGGGCTTAAAAATAAAAAAAAATTCTCTTCAAAGAAATTGGCTCAACTTTTTAGAAATTTTGTCTTTAATTTCAAATGTCTACTAGATCCATTCAAACCAGCCTTGCTACCATCTTACATGTCAGGTCTATGGTTGTAAATTTTGATAAGCGTCTCATTAAGCAAATTAGGAAGAATTTCAAGAAGTCATTCTCTGCCAGATTCCATTGTGTATAGACTTTTCAAAGACATCTGAAGAGGCAAGAAGATCTTCTTCAATAGTGTAAATCAAATGCTCTTTAGGATAATTTTGGCCTTTTTTATTTAAATATTTTTTATAGATTTTTTTGGCATGCTACCTGTTTTAAATTCTCATATTTCATAGCTCATTTATTCCTTCTTCCTCCACCTTCTTTTCCAGGACTTCTCTTGGAGGTGGATGTACTTCAATGTAGCAGTTCTTGGATACTCTCCTGATCCTCTGCCCTGCTGGATAATGATTTTGAGTCTTCACATTCTGTTCCAGACTTGGATCACTGAATCAGTTTCCCTTTCAAAGAAAGACTACCCAGTTCCATCATCCCTGCTAGCTTAACACCAACTGGCTCATCCCAGCCCCTCTTCATAGCAATATATCTCTGAATTGTAACAGTTGCTTTTCTACACAATAACCTCAGCAATTTGTAGAAGTTCAACTGCTACCTATTGAGTAAATGAGAAATAACTTCAATTTTTTTACTTAACCCTAAAGTTTCAAGAGTGAGGAGGGATGGAGAAACATAATTGTATTGCAAGCTTGCAGTTGCTGCTCTCAGAGGAACACACATCTATTTTCAGCTCATCCAGGAAATTTGGGGGTTATGATACACAGACAGGAAGAAATGGGATTTGAGACCTAAATAACCCTGTCTTTTAGGTAGAATCACATAGAACTTACATGTATTGGGGTCTAGTAAAATCAACCATAAGAGAAAACCATGTGTTGTTGGCCAACATGTAATCCAAGAGAGGGAGAAAACTAGAGATGATTCTAGTTGGGAGTTGTAGTTTCTCAACAACTTCCAAGACCAAGCAGGATAGACTGAGGTCAAAGATTTATGAAAGTAGGGATTACAATCTAAGTTGGGTTAGCTTTCAGGGAGGGTCACACACTAACAATAACAATTTGTCTTTTGCATCAACAAAGTATCATTGTTTTAAGACTACATTGTGGGGGGCAGTGTTTTAAGACTACAGTGAATAGAGCACTGGCCTTGGAATCAGGAGGACCTGAGTTCAAATTTGAACTCAGACACTTAACACAAAAACTAGCTGAGTGACCTTGGGCAAGTCACAACCCCAATTGCCCTCCAAAAAGCAAAAAACAAACAAACAAACAAACAAAAACTACCGTCTGTTTTCCTACTTCCTTCTTTATATGACCCATTCATTTTGTCATGGCCCAGTGTCCTTGCATGCTACTCCACATACTTAATTTTCTCTGTTAGTTATATTAGATCAGAGGTTCTTAACTTTATTTGTGTCATGGATCCTTTGGGCAGTTTGGTGAAGTTTATAATCCTCATAATAATATTTAAAATGAATAATTTTAAATTAAATTAGAATTAAATTCTAACAGAATTTAATTTATAGTATTTTATGGAATTTTTAAAAAATCAATTATATTCAAAGAGTTACCAAAATATTTAAAAATAAAAGAAGTTTGCAGTATGAGGTTGAGTTGCTGCTATTGATGATCCCTATAAAAAGATGAGAGCTCCTCAGACAAAATCCATCTTTAATTTATCTGGAGGGTATTCCTTTAAAACCCCCCTGCCCCATTTTTCTTTTTTCTATTTAGTATTTTATTTTTTCCCAATTACATGTAAAAATAATTTTAACATTCATTTTTGAAACCGTGAGTTTGAAATTCTCTCCCTTCCTCCCTTCCCAACCCCACTCCCATTGAGAAGGCAAGTAATTCGATATACATTGTACATGTGTAGTCAGTCATGCAAAGCATATAATAATGTTGTGAAAGAAAATAGAGATACACACACATGCACACACATATACACAGAAACTCAATAAAAATTAAGAAAAACAAAAAAAAAGTATGCTTCAATCTGTATTCAGACTCAAATAGTTCTTTCTCTGGGGATAGATAGGAACTGATTAAAAAGAAATTACATGGGAGGCAGAGTGAAGAAGTAACTTTCTGAAGAGTACAGAGTATGTCATTTTTTTTCTCTGCATTCCTAGATCTTAGCACAGTACTTGAAACAAAGTAGAAACCTAATAAATATTTGTGGATTGATTGATTGAAAATAGAGTTGGTTCTTCCTAAAAGTATTTCCTTTCTGGGCTTAAGGTTAATGGGGAAATCATGGAGCTAATCAAGAGGTAGCATTTAAGCCCTGTGGAAAAGATAATGTCACCAAATCTGTATTGTTCTGGTTCATTGTAGTTAGCCTCTAGGAGTGGCAAAAACAGGATTTTTCCACAATGGTTCAGTGATTCCAAGTGGGATTCTAATTCATGGCACCTTATTAGAGAGTCCTAGTTGGTTGCTGGCCTTAGAAACATTATGGTGTAATGGAAGAATCAGTGGGTTTTCAAACCTGGATTTGAATGCTATCTCTTCTGCATGAATTTGAGAAACTCATCTAATATCTCCGTGGGGCCTCAATTTTTGCAACTATGAAATGATAGTAGTCAAACTCAAGAATTTAGAAAGTCCCTTCCACTTCTAAATCTTATGATTTTATGACTAGCAAAAGAAAACACGAGAAGTGAAGCAGGATATTATGCCATCTATGCACAATTGTGTAGTCAAAATAAAACCATCATAGGGCCTCTATAGTCAAGGATAAATGTAGATTATTTTTAAGTGGGCATATTTCTGGTAGCCAGGGCCACTAGGATAAGAAACGGGAATTTCTTTGATCAATTTTTGATGTAAATCAAAACCTATGCATATGAAAGGGGAATTAAATATTGCCAAGTGGTCAAGAAGAATGAAGATTTTGAAAAGAAGAGTTTACCATTGATTTTTAAGAGTAATGTTTCTTTTTAATATTAAAGTAAAATAACAGACAGAATTCTCTCTCTCTCTCTCTCTCTCTCTCTCTCTCTCTCTCTCTCTCTCTCTCTCTCTCCCTCTCCCTCTGTCTCTCTTTCTCAAAGCCAAGCTGGGGCATTATCATTTTCATTTCACATCATTCCATTCAAGAGCAGTTTCAGTAAAGTGATTGGGGTAGAAACTGGAATGTTTCAGGTCACTGGGTGGGAACATTGAGGGAGGGGGTGGTCAAAAGGGAAAACTTCAAGGAGGGGAAGAGAGAAGGAAGAAACAAAAACATAAATGGGAGAGGAAATAGGATGGAGGGGAAGAGACAGATGGTCATCATTACTGTGAATGTGAATGGGATGAACTCTCCCATAAAATAGAGGCAGATAGGAGAATGGATTAAAAACCATAATGCTACAATATGCTGTCTACAAGAAACACATTTGAAACAAAGGGATACCCACAGGGTAAAGGTAAAAGGTTCAAGTAGAATTTATTATGCCTCAGCTAAAGTAAAAAAAAAAGCAGGGGTAGCAATACTTATCTCAGATAAAGCAAAAGCAAAAATAGATCTAATTAAAAGAGATAAGGAAGGAAACTATATCCTGCTAAAAGGCACCATCGAGAATGAAGCAATATCATTACTTAATATATATGCACCAAGTGGTATAGCATCCAAATTCCTAGAGAAGTTAAAAGAATTAGAGGAAGAAATAGATAGCAAAACTATACTAGTGGCGGACCTTAATCTCCACCTTTCTGAACTTGATAAATCTAACCTCAGAATAAACAACAAAGATGTTAAGAAGGTGAATAGAAATTTAGAGAGACTAGATATGATGGATCTCTGGAGAAAACTGAATGGGGATAAAAAGGAATTTACTTTCTTCTCAGCAGTGCATGATATATACTCAAAAATAGACCATTTACTAGGGCATAAAAACCTCACAATTCAGTGCAAACAGGCAGAAATATTAAATGCATCACTCTCAAATCATGATGCAATAATTATATGCAATAAAGGGCCATGGAAAGATGGTCTAAAAACTAATTGGAAATTAAAAAATTTAATCCTAAAGAATGAATGGGTCAAACAAGAAATTATAGAAACAATCAATAATTTCATTCAAGAGAATGATAATAATGAGACAACATACCAAAATTTGTGGGATTCATTAAAGGCAGTCCTTAGAGGAAGTTTTATATCCCTGAGTGCATACTTGAATAAAGCAGAGAGAAGGGAGGTCAATGAATTGGACATGCAATTGAAAAAGCTAGAAAAAGAACAAATTGAAAATCCTCAATTTAATACTAAATTAGAAATATTGAAAACCAAAGGAGAGATTAATAAAATTGAAATTAAGAAAACTATTGAATTAATAAATAAAACTAAGAGCTGGTTTTATGAAAAAACCAATAAAATTGATAGGCCCTTGGTCAATATGATAAAAAAAAGAAAGAAGAAAACCAAATTATGAGTATCAAAAATGAAAAGGGTGAATCTACTTCCAATGAAGAGGAAATAAAAAAATAATTAGGAATTATTTTTCCCAACTGTATGCACATAAATATGACAATCTTAGTGAAATGGATGAATATTTACAAAATTACAAGTTGCCCAGATTAACTGAAGAGGAAGTGAATTACCTAAATAACCCTGTCTCAGAAAAAGAAATCAAACAAGCCATCAATAAACTCCCTAGGAAAATATCTCCAGGGCCAGACGGGTTTACTAGAGAATTCTATGAAACTTTTAAAGAACAATTGATTCCAATATTCTACAAACTATTTGGGAAAATTAGTGAAGGAGTCCTACCAAATTCTTTCTATCACACAAATATGGTACTGATTCCTAAATCAGGAAGAGATAAAACAGAGAAAGAAAATTACAGACCAATTTCCCTCATGAATTTAGATGCAAAAATTTTAAATAAAATATTAGCCAAAAGACTCCAATAGCTTATCATAAAAATAATACACTTTGATCAGGTAGGATTTATTCCAGGAATGCAAGGATGGTTTAATATTAGGAAAACCATCAATATAATTGATCATATCAACAATAAAACTAGCAGAAACCACATGATGATTTTAATAGATGAAGAAAAGGCTTTTGGCAAAGTGCAACATCTATTCCTATTAAAAACACTAGAAAGTACAGGAATAAATGGAGCCTTCCTTAAAATAGTTGATAGCATCTATTTAAAACCATCAACAAGAATTATATGCAACAGGTACAAACTAGGAGCATTTCTAATAAGATCAAGAGTGAAACAATGGTGTCCAGTATCACCCCTCTTATTCAATCTGGTACTAGAAATGTTAGCAGTAGCAATTGGAAAAGAAAAAGAAATCAAAGGAAGAAAATTAGGCAAAGAAGAGACCAAGCTATCATTCTTTGCAGATGATATGATGATATACTTAGAGAATCATAGAGAATCAAGTAAAAAACTACTTGAGACAATAAATAAATTTGGCAAAGTTGCAGGATATAAAATAAACCCACAGAAATCCTCGGCATTCCTGTATATCTCTAATGAAATTCAACAGGAAGTGATAGAAAGAGAAATCCCATTTAAAGTCCCTGTAGACATTATAAAATATTTGGGAATCTACCTGCCAAAACAAACCCAGGACCTATATGATCACAATTAGAAAACACTTCTCACACAAATAAAATCAGATCTAACTAATTGGAAAATATCAATTGCTCATGGCTGGGTCGAGCTAATATAATAAAAATGAATATTTTACCAAAACTAAATTATATATTTCGTGCCATACCAATGAATTTACCAAACAACTATTTTTTAGAGTTAGGCAAAATAGCAATAAAATTTATTTGGAAAAACAACATTCTAGAATATCAAGGGAATTAATGAAAAGAAATTCTAGGGAAGGTGGTCTAGCTATACCATATTTTAATCTGTATTATACAGCATCAGTCATCAAAACTGCTTGGTACTGGCTGAGGAATAGAATAGTGGATCAATGGAATATATTAGGCGCAAGAGACCCAGCAGTTAATGAATATAGTAAGCTATTGTTTGATAAACTCAAAGACCCCAGTTTTTGGCATAAGAATGCACTATTTGACAAAAACTGCTGGGAAAATGGAATATAGTATGGCAGAAACTGGGCATAGACCATTATCTAACACCATATACCAAAATCAAGTCTAAATGGGTGCATGATATACATATAAAGTATGATTCTGTAAGCAATCTGGGAAAGCAAGGAATAGTTTACCTGTCAGATTTGTGGAGAGGGGAAGACTTTAGGACCAAACAAGAATTAGAGAGCATTATAAAATGCAAAATGGATAATTTTGATTACATTAAATTGAAAACCTTCTGTACAAACAAAGCCAATGTAACCAAGATCAAGAGGGGGGTGGGAAATTTGGAAAGAATTTTTACAACCTATGTCTCTGATAAAGAACTCATTTCTAAAATATACAGAGAATTGAGTCAAATCTATAAGAATACAACGCATTCCTCAATTGATAAATGATAAAAAGATATGAACAGGCAGTTTTGAGAGAAAGAAATTAAAGATAACTATAAGCATATGAAGAAATGCTCTAAATCACTATCGATTAGAGAAATGCAAATCAAAACGACTCTGAGATACCACATCTCTCCAATCAGATTGGCTTAGATGACAAAAAAAGAAAATGACAAATTCTGGAAAGGATGTGGGCAAATTGGAACACTGATGCATTGCTGGTGGAGTAGTGAACTTATCTAACCATTCTGGAAAACAATCTCGAATTATGCCCAAAGGACTCTAAATAATTTCATACCCTTTGACCCAGCAATACCACTTCTAGGGTTATATCCCAAAGAGATCATAGAAGTGGAAGGAAGACCCATATGTACAAAAATACTTATAGCAGCCCTTTTTGTGGTTGCAAAGGATTGGAAACTAAAGGGGTGCCCATCAATTGGGGAATGGCTAAACAAGTTGTGGTATATGAATGTAATGGAATATTATTGTGCTATAAGAAATGAGGAGGAGACGGATTTCATATTTACCTGGAGAGGCTTATATAAACTGATGCTGAGTGAGAAGAGTAGAATCAGAAGAAATTTGTATACAGTCACAGACACATCATATGTGTGATGACCAACTATGACAGACTGGACTCTTCAGCAATGCTGTGATATAAGTCAATCCCAAAAAACTCAAGAAAGAGAGAAATGTGACATCCAGAGAAATAACTAGAAAGAACTGAGCCTGAATCCTGATGGAAGCAAAGTGATTGATCTTTTTTCTTTTCATTGTTTGGTTTTGTTTCTTCTTTATCATTCTCCATCCCACCTAGTACAATATGCCTTTGTAATTGGACTAATGTCTAATATGAAAGTATTTGCAGATTCTATACTGGTCTATATGTTGTTGTGGGGGTGGGGGGAGGGAGGGAAAGGAAATTTAAAAATCAAGGAACTATGGAATTGAATCTTGTTAACTAAAACTAAACTAATAAATTAATAAAAACAGAGTTGAATATAAAATTTGACATTCAGACATCAGGAAGAGATGCTTGAGAAGGTACACAGGAAAAGAAATCAAAAGGAACTCATCAAAGTTGAACTATTTACATTCCTACATGGAAAAACAATAACTGTGACTGATGAAACCTTTCTCAGTGTGAAAATAATTGAAGAAGGGTATATGGGCCTATTAATACATGTGTGATGTGTGTATATATGTTTATAGGTACACATGGATAGAGGGCACATGTCGAATTTGGTGGGGAGGGATGATACTTAAAGGGTGAAGTTAATAGGTGAAAGAGGAATGTAGGAAGAGGAGATGGGGAGAGATGGAGGGGGGGGTAAACTGTCTTATGTAGAAGAGGCAAAGGGTAGTAGGTGCAGGGGAGGGGAAGAACTGGAAGGTAAAAAGGCAAAACCATATTCTCATTGAATTTGGCTTAGGGAGAGAATGACATACACACTAAATGGGATATCTCACCCTGCAGCACAGTCAGGAGGAGGGGGGTTAGAGGGGGAATGATGGAGGGGAAGGCATGCTGGGGGGCAGGGCGGTTGGAGGCACCCTCTTTTGAAGAGGGACAGGATCAAGGTAGGGAATGGACCAGGTGGGGAGTGAGATGCGGGGGGGAGGGAAATATAGCCAGTCTTTTACAATATATCTACTATGGTAAAGTTTTGCATGGTTATACATGTACAATATATACTGAATTGCTTATCTTCCCAGCGGGAGTGAGTGACAAGGGAGGAAGGGATTGGATCTGGAATTCGAAGTTTTAAAATTAAATGTTTCTAATATATATATACTATTATTAATACTATTTGGCATGTAATTGGGAGATAAGATGTGCAGCCATTGGGGCACAGTGATTCACCTTGTCCTAAAGGAAAAGTCATTGGGGGCATGGGAGAAGAGATAGGCAAGAGCAGATTGGATGAGGGGATATCCTTTGGGACTGCTATTCTGGGGTGGTGGGTAGGAGAAAAATGGGGGAAAATTGTAACTCAATATCTAAGGGAAATGAATGATGTAAACCAGAAGTTAATAAAGCATTTGGGGAAAAAAAGTGCTTTAAGGTAAAAAGGAGGAAAGACCAGGGAACTCACATTTAATTTATTTCATCATCTCCTCAAGACTTTTCTGAGAAAAAAGATATTATTCTGAAACATTCACTTTGTAATAACATTGTCTCCTTAACTTAGACAAAGAGGTTTAGTGATAAGACAGAATAAACTGTCAAAGGATTTAAGTTGTAGTTGTTATCGTACATGAATATAGTTAAAAGCAATAGAAAAATAAATTTGCTTTAATTAAAAAAAAAAAACCCTGCTAATATGTGTGTGAAGAAAGCCAGCTTTCAGACAGAATTTGAATGTTTTTGGACAGAAAATAAACTGACATGTAACTAAAAGACTCAAATCCCCTTGTGAATAATATAGGATAATGATGCCTCCCTTGTGCAGGAACAGCTTGATATTTATAAAAGTACAGAGAAAGATCTTTTATTTAATAAAAACTGTAGAAATAGAAGTGTTAAAAATTATGTCTTAAAGAGACTGAAGGATATGGAAAGGGAAGCAAGATGATGGAGTAGAGGCTAGGAACTAGGCAAACTCTCCCAATATTCCCCTTCAAATAATTTTAAAGTAACACATCAAATCAAATTTTGGAGCAGCTGAGCCAACAGCTGAGTTGTGTTGTGTGTGTGTGTATGTGTATACGCTCATTCAATATATATGTATATATGCATTAAATGTGTGTGTGTGTATACACACACATTCAATTGGGTATCCAATAGGGAAATAGGATTGAAGGGGTTAAGAGATAGGTGGGAGGGGTGTGATAAAAAGGAATATAGATTAAGGGAGATAGTGGTCAGAAAAAAACAAACAAACAAACAAACAAACAGATTTTTGAGAAGGGACTCAGTAAAAGATAGAAAGAGAGTGAAAGAGAGACAGAGAGAGGCAGGGGAAAAGAGAGAGAGAGAGAGAGAGAGAGAGAGAGAGAGAGAGAGAGAGAGAGAGAGAGAGAGAGAGAGAGAGAAAAGAAATAGGATTCAGGGAAATACATAGTAATCATAACTGTGAATATGAATAAATTAAGTTAATCCATAATATAAAAGCAACACAGTGGATTACAAACAAAAATCTAACAATATGTTGTGTGTAAGAGACACATTTTAAACAGAAAGATACATAGTAAAAATAAATAAATAAATAATTTAAAAATAAATAAATGAATGAATGAATGAATAAGTAAAAATAAAAATAGAGTAAAAATAAAGAAATGGTGTAGACCTTATTGTGCTTCAGCTGAAGTGAAAAAGGGAAGGTTAGAAATCATGATTGCAGAATAAAAGCAAAAATAGCACAATTAAAAGAAATATTCAGAAAAAATGACAATGAAACAATATAAAAAAAATTCAAGAGCACATTTCTCTGATAAAGGCCTCAGTCCTTAAACATTTAGACAACCAAATCAAATTTATAACAATAAGAGTTATTCTCTAATTCATAGATGGTCTAAAGATATGATTGTGGTTGTGTGGTTTGTCCTTCATTCTCTAAGAAGACTATGACATCAGGAAGATGATGTCATGACTTGCAAGTGAATTAGCTTTAAATGATGAAGGGTTGTGCAAAGTCACCAACCTAATTTTCTCCTCTGGGACCATCTGGGTCCAGTAGCCAGATGTAGATCGGGATGACTGGAGATGACCTAGAACGAAGTGGAACACCTTGGCCTTTTGAAGCTAAGGACAACTGGAGATGCCCCCAAAGGATATGAACAGGCAGTTTTCAAAAGAAGAAATTAAAACTATCTATAATCAAGTGAAAAAAATTCTCTAAATTGTTTTTGGTTAGAGAAAGGCAAATTACTTCATACCTATGAAAAATGACAAATGCCAGGGAGAATGAGAAAAAAATACATACATTAGTGGAATACTGAACTGGTCCAACCATTCTGGAAAAAACAAATTTTGGAACTATACCCAAAGGGCTATAAAACTGTTCATACCTTTTGATCTAGCAATACCACTACTGCATTTGTGCCCCAAAGAGATCAAAGTAAAAGGAAAATGACCTATATATACAAAAATATTTATAGGAGCTCTTTTTGTGGTGGGAAAGAATTGGAAATTGTTGGGATGTTCATCCATTGGAGAATGGCTAAATAAGTTATAGCATATGACTGTGACAGAGTACTATTGTACTATAAGGGGGTAGTTCCAAGAAAAAAAATCAAAGGACAAGGCAAGACATCTATGAACTAATGCAAAGTGAAATGAGAAAAACTGGGAAATCAGTGTGCACAGTAACAGCAATGTTGTAATAATTAACAACTGTGAAAGATTTGGCTACTACAATCAATACAATGACGCGAGGCAATCCCAAAGGCCTTGTGACAAAAAAATTCTATCTGCCTCCAAAGAGATAACTGGATAACTCTGAGTGCAAATTGAAGTATACTTTTCTCACTTTCTTATTTTTTATTTTTGTGATATGGCTAATATAAAAATATGTTTTGCATGATTTCACAAGTATAATTGAAAAAAAGGACATGGAAGATCCTGTTGGAGATTTAGAGCTCAAGGCATTCTGTTATATACCTATTTACATATATATATATATATATATATATATATATATATATATATATTTTATAAGTAAAAAAGGTAATACCAAAAACAAAATAAAAATTTGTAGATTGAGATATGATTGTAAAAGGAGTATCACTTTGGTAGAGGAAATTTGGGGAATTGTGACTTTTCTTTATATGAATGATAAGTAAGGAGGCTCTTATTTAAATCATTGATGTTGATAGGAACCAGTATACGTACTTGAGAGAAGAAATTGCTGTGATAACCTGAGGAGAAAAATTAAAGATGGAGCTGAGGTACAAAACCTATTCTATTGAGACTCTGGAAGTCAGAGGCAGCCAGCTGACATAATGCTTCAACTAGGATCTTCCTGATTGGTGGGAGAAGGAATTGACTTAATTGTCCAAGAGCTTCAGTAACAGCTATTGCCTTTCAGCACTACTTAGAATTGTAGAGAAATGTTGTTGCTCTAATAGTATCTGTGACTTATTAAAGAAACACAGAGGGGATTTTGTAGCTACTTTGTATTCCAATTCACTTACCAGATTTGTTTGTCTGATTTAAGGACATAATCTGAGCAGTTTCTTGGAGCTCTGGTTTGATAATTCAATATAATGTCCAAGTGAATGAGTAACTGCCTGGGATGGTTTGTATGGATCAGAGAGAGACAGTTGGATCAGCTTTGGAGTTAAATGACTTAAAAAGAACTTCTATTCATAGCAAGAGGCAAGATTTTCTAAATGCCCATTTAAGGACACTATAAGAGTTTGCAAATGATATGAGTAAGTGAAGGGAATTTGACATGCTAAAATGTAATGAGAACCAACACCGAAGCATTGAGCAAATAAGCAATTTGATGTGTTATACATGCACCTGAATAGATTAATGGCACCAAAGCCTGTAGTCCATAGTCATTAGTTACTTGAAGATGTGGATTTTCCTCCTGTGTGTGTTTCTCTGACATGTCTGTACACATATTCCCATTCTCCAACAAAGATATTGAGTATGTTAGTAGAAATGCAGATCTATACATACACTGAGATGAATTTATTATTGATACATTGATTTTAACCTTATAGTAGGAAAAGAATCTAATAGGAAGACCTGTGTTCAAATCCACCCTCAGAAACTTAGCAGTTGTATGACTCTTGGCAAGTCATATAACATCTTTTTGCCTCAGTTTCCTAAACTGTAAAATGGGGATAATAATGACAGCTGCCTTTTACAGTAATTGTGCAGATAAAATAAGGTATTTATAAAGTGTTATATGGGCAGGAAGGCAGTACAGTGGATATAGAGTTGGGTTTGGAATCTGGAAGACTTATCTTCCTGAATTCAAATCTGGTCTCCAATATTAGCTGTGTGATCCTGGGCTAGTCATTCAATCCTGTTTCCCTCAGTTCCTCATCTGTAAAATGAACTAAAGAAGAAAATGACAAACCGCTCCAGTATCCTTGCCAAGAAAACCCCAAATGGGGGGGGCGGAGCCAAGATTGTGGAGTAGAAACAGCACTGCCAAGGTGCTCTCACCCACACCACTTCAAAATCATGTAAAAGGGACTCTGAACAATGTCTGGAGCTCCAGTACCCACAGAACAACACAGAGAAGTTAATCTCCTGCTGAGGACAGCCTGGCAGCCCAACAGGGAGTGGCCAGCCCAGAGCTCTGGGATCGGCTATCGCAGTGCTCTGGGACCCGAGCCCAGGTCCCTGTGAGCCAAGGTTTTAGCCCCAGGGCAGCAGGGCCAACAGCTGGCTGGAGGGACACCAAAACACCAGCAGCTGTGGTGATTCCAGAATTATCAACACAGATATGCCTAGGAAAAAGTGAGAGGTTAGTGCCCTATGGACTTTGAGACCAGTATTTGGGAATGTGTTGGCTTCTTCCCCTGGGGGCGAGAAGCAGCTGAGGAGACATGACACAGATGCCATTTTGCAGCTTCAGTTGCAGCTTCAGCTCCTGGCCTGCAGACTGTAGGGTGATCTGGCGATTAGTCTTGGGGTTAATAGCTCTTGCTTTAACCTCCCTGGATCTGGATTGTGGTCTGGGGTGGGGGTCTTGGGGTGGGTATCCAGCTTGCCACGGTATGTGGAGGCTTCACAGAGGCCACCCAACTAATACCTCCAGAAGTTGAGAAGACCCCAACGTTGGGGACAGAAGCTCCCCTGTCTGGTGGCAGAGTCCTTCTGTGGCAACAAGCCCAAAAGTCAAGTAATTAAGTGGCAACATGCCTAGGAAAAGGAAACAAAACAAACAGAAAAAATTCAACATTAGACTCCTATTTTGGGGGCAAAGAGGATCCAAAGCATGGAACAGGAGGAGGACTGTGAAGTCAGAAATCCTTCACCAAAAGCCCCAAATGAAAATATGAGTGGTTAAAGGCCATAGAGGACCTTAAGAAGGATTTTAAAAACCAAATAAGAGAAGTGGAGGAAAAAATGGGAAGAGAAATGAGAAGGAGGCAGGAAAAGTGTGAAATGAGAGTCAACAGCCTGACTGAGGAATAGAACACCTTAAAAAGTAGACTAACTCAAATAGCAAAGGAGGGTCAAAAGGGCAATGAGGAGAAGAATGCCTTAAAAAGCTAAATTTGCCAGATCAAAAAAGAATCTCAAAAGCTCACTGAATAGATTCATTCCTTCAGAGTTAGACTGGAGCAAATGGAAGCTAGTGACTTGGAAGGATTTCTATAATTGAGGTTACTGATTTATGAAGTTTGGTTTTATAGTTTCATCTGGCAATATTCAGTTTTTTTTCTAGTTTACAGTAGACAGTAGATGAGAAAAAGTTGCTGAATGATAGCATATTGAGTAATGATAGAAGGTAACAAATGGGAGATAGAAGAAGCACTTATGATAGTGTAGTATGCTGAGAACATTCAGTTAGGTGCAATGTTTTTCATGTGGCAATAATTCCCGTGGGCCCTAGTATAGTTTTAGAAAATTACTGATGAAAACAATTAAAAAATAATCATGAGCCAACAGGTAAAAGTTGTCATGACTACTATACTCTGTTTAATAAGGCAGGGGATATATAAACACACTGTAGGTGGATTTTCTTTGAAATTAATAAAAATGGAAATAAAGTTTGGCTCTTAAAGAAGCAAGCTTATCTTTCTAATGAAATTAGGTCACTCCAACATAGTTCCTGATATATAATGTATTCTTTTAATTAACATCACTTAATCATAAATTAGGGAGTTATGTCACTCTTTGCTTTTTCTCCAGTGGTAATACACATACACAATACACACACAAATAGATATTGTATATGTATATGTATATGCATATACATATGCATATGTATATATGTATGCATATAGATAAATATGTGTGTGTGTGTGTGTGTGTGTGTGTGTGTGTGTATAACAACCAAAACTCTCATATTATTCAGTTCCCTTGTTTCAAGTTTAAGCCTTAAGCAATCTCTTCAATTTTTTTTTGTTTCACTTTTGGTCCTTTCCTAAAGGCCTTTTGCCCTTGGGGTTAAAATTCTTCTGGCTGGTTCATATGATTTTCCATCCTCTTCTTATACTCCTTTTTAATATTTGGGCACGTAACAAGAAGACAGAAGTCATTGGATAAGATAATGATGCTGTGAAAGATTGAAGGCAAAAGGAAAAGGGAACAGAAGAGGATGAGATAATTAAAACATGGAGAACAATGAGCATGAGATTGGACAGACTTTGGGAGACAGTGGAGGAGAGAAGGGCCTTGCATTCTGTGATTCATGGGGTTACAACATATCAAATATGACCAAGCAAATGAATGATGATAACACTTTAATATTTCAGTCCCATTTACATTCCTCTTGGCCACTGGTCCAAACTGGTGTTGTCCTGATACTCATCTCTCTTTTCTGCTTGACTAGTGTCTCCTTGGTACCACATAAATAAACCTTGTTTTCTTAATAGTTACTCTTTGACTTGAGCTTCAAGGCATTTTTTCAAGAACTGCTTCTTTTTGGTTCCTATTCTCTCAAAGTGTTTATTTTCAATAATCTGGATTCATCTTTCCTTTTTCCTCTTCATTTTTTTTTTTGCCTTTTTGGAGGGGGAAAGGCAGGACAATTATGGTTAAGTGACCTGCCCAAGGTCACACAACTAGTGTTAAGTGTCTCAAGCAGGATTTGAACTGAGGTCCTCCTGACTCCAGGGCTGGTGATCTATTCACTGCACCACCTAGCTGCCTCTTCTTAATTTAATTTTATCTCAAAGTACCCTTTAGCTTTCTTCATTTCCACCACACATCATACTGCCTATATGGGACATTTGAAGCTTCCCTTGGAAACAAACTCCAGAGGAAATTTTCTGTACTTGTCTTTGTGATCATTAAAAAAATGTTTATCAGAATTAATGGTTGATATTGCTTTTTGGGGGCTTTTTTTGGTTTTTGGAGGGAGAGGAAGGGCAGTTGGGGTTAAGTGACTTTCTCAAGGTCACACAGCTAGTTAAGTATGTCAAGTGTCTGAGGCCAGAATTGAACTCAGGTCCTCCTGACTCGAGGGCCAGTACTCTATTCACTGCACTACCTAGCCACCCCAAGATTGACATAATTTTGATTGCAATAAGATGAATATAACTTTCAGGGTTTGAAAGAGTATTTAGCAATCACATAGAATATGAAACTGAGGCTCCAAAAATGATTTTAGTCATTCATTCAATTACTGAAAGAATTACGATTAAAACTGGAAACTCACAGTTCAGTGGTCTGTCTGTTTTATTACTGCTACAAATAGGATGCCAATATATTATAAATTTCCAAAACATATTTTCAAATGGTAAATATTAATTCTATTGAAGTACCAGAAAGATCCTTAAATATTACCTAATATAGGCTAGTAAAATCTATGTCTTGAAATAAGTAGAAATGGTTATAAAAAATGAAATTGTATCGCACACCTTTAGCTCAGTCCTGCTGCTCTGCCAGATATCTCTGCTATCTCCTATGCAATTATTCAAATTTCTCTTTGATATTCAGGCAGGCCTACTTTATACCTTTTTAGCATTTAGCTCAAAAGATAGTATAATTAATTCTCATTTGGACAAAGCCCAGATCCCTTTTATAGTTAACATTTTTAAAAGACAATTTTCTCTCAATTCCATGCATTCACAGAACCAAGTGTGAGTGGGTGGGGCTTGAAAATATCGACAGATAGAACTGTTTGATCATCCAGAGAACTTGCTTAGTGGGAGAAAGACTTTAGAAGTGAAGGGATGCAGTGCAATTTAACAGCAAGGGAGTGTCCATGGCAACCAGCTTCCAGGTTTCCTTGGTGATACTGTATTTTGGCTGCAAGCCAGGAAAGAAAATACATTGGAATGAAGTCCAAGACACAAAGTCAAATGCTTTCTTTTAAATACAGAGACAGGTTGCTGCAAGACATTCACAATGCCCCATAGCATATGTGTGTGGTTATGGTACTGGTGGTGGAGTATATCTGTCAGTGTGTCTGTCTTCCAACAAAACCCCACAAAATTCTGGGATATTAGGATAGCTCTATATCAAGGCTTGGAATAGGAGATAAATTGCAGCCAATAATAGTTCAACTTATAAACCTTTTTGGTTAAGCCTTCTATCAAACTCTCCCCTCACTATCTTTCACACAGATGCATACACACATATGCACACACACACACACAAATAAATAAAAGATAATATATTGAGAAAGAAATGGAAGAGTAATCTCTAATAAGGACTTAAGTTGGGAGAAAAAAAGCCAACAAAGATGAGAATAATGGCCCTTAAATTCTTAAAAATTTCAGATCGTTCTCTCTTTTAAAATAAAATGAGGACTTCCAGGAGCCAAGAAGGCAGAGCACACAGTAAATTGCAGTATCTCTCCCATATTCACCTCCAAGTAATGATAAAATAGTGCCCCCAAACAAATACTAGAATAGTAGAACTGATAAAAAGATGAGGTGGAACAATCTTTCAGCCCAAGAAATTTGGAAAATCTGAAGGAAAGTTCTCTCTTACTCCAGCAAAATGGGAATGTAGTTCAAGACAGGAAACATTCCAGCAAGGCAGCAGCAAACCCCACCACAGCAAATCAGTGGGAGATCCTGAGCTCCAATGTGTTGGGCGAGGCAAATGCCAATACCAGGGCCTCCCATATGCCTCAGCATAACCAGGGGGATGTGCAAACTCCTGCTCTGAGAACTACGATGTGCTTCAGCATCTCCCTGAACAAATAGACATCCACCAGACCAGACCACCATGTGCTTCAGTGTAGCCCCAGGGAAATGCAGAAAAATCCCACCATCTCTCCCGATATCAGCATTATGGCTCTGGCTCAGCAACAAGTAAGCTGCCAGACCCTTACTGCCTCTAGTAGTGCCAGGTAATACCCACCACACCCCCACAACACAGTACCAGACACAAAGGTCTCTTATGGGCCTCGGGGCAACATCAGTGCAGCATCAGGTAAACAGCTAGTGCCTGCAGCCCCTGGCACAAGAAACCTGAGTGCCCCTTTCATCCCAGGAGCAGAGCTCAAATTTAAAAGAAAGCAAACAGGTAAAAAAAAAAAAAAGGAGATAAAACAACAAAAAGAATCTAACCACAAAAAGCTGTTGTGGTAACAGGGAAGATCAATACTTAAACTCAGAAAAGGACAACAATTGCAAAACACCTATGGCCAAACCCCCAAACAAAAGCAGGAAGTGCTCTCAAGTCCAGAAGGGGCTCATGAAAGAGCTCAAAAAGGAGCTTAAAGATCATATAAGTGAGGTAGAAGAAAAAATAGGCAAAGAAATGATTTATGCACAAAAATTATAGAAAGGACTCAATAGCTTTGAAAAAGAAATCAAGTGCTTAAAAAGCAGAATTGCTCAAATGGGAAAGGAGATACAAAAATCCACTGAAGAAAACAACTGTCTAAAAAGTAAAATGGACCAAGTGAAAAAGGAAGTAGCTACAAAAGCTAACTGAGGAGAATAACCCCTCAAAAGTTAGAATCGGGCAAGTGGAAACTAACAATTCTATGAGACACTAAGAATCAATCAAGTAACTGCAAAAGAAAGGGAAAAATAGAAGAAAATATAAAACAATTCATTAGAAAAACAAAGAACCTGGAAAATAGATCCAGGAGAGACAATGTCAGAATCCTTAGACTACTTGAAAGCCATAATCAAAAGGAGGAAATGGACCTCATCTTTCAAGAAATTGTCAAGGAAAACTGCCTTGATATCCTAGAACCAGGGGAAAAAATAGGCATTGAAAGACTCCACTCATCACTTCAGGAAAGAGATCTCAAAATAACAACTCCGAGGAATATTATAATTAAATTTCATAACTATCATGTCAAAGAAAAAATACTGCAAGTGACCAGAAAGGAACAATTCAAATATCAGGGAGTCACAATCAGGATTATACAGGATTTAGCAGCTGCAACATTAAAAGATAGGAGGTCATGCAACATGATCTTCCAGAAGGCAAAGGGGTTGGGGCTACAATCAGAAATCATCTACCTGGTGAAATTAAGTATAATACTTCAAGGGGAAAAATGGTCATTAAGTGGAAAGGAAGGATTTCAAGCTTTCATAAAGAGAAGACCAGAACTGAACAACAACAATAAAATTATCTTCAGTATCAAGACACAAGTGAAACCTAAAAAGGTGGGGTGGGGAGTGAAAAGAAAATACATGAAATTCAATGGAGGCGAACACGTTATATCCCTACACTGGAAGATGATATTTGTAATTCTTTAAAATTGTATCAATAACAGTATTAGGGAGAATATACATAATCAGAGGGTACAAGTATAATGTGAATTGGATGGAATGACATAAAAATATTAAGGGATGAGAAAGAGGTATACACTGGATGTAGAAGGAAGGGAGAGGTAGTGTTGAATCAATTACTTCACATGAAGAGGCATGAAAAACTTATTACAGTATAGGGGAAGATGGGAGGGTGGGTGATGAGCATTGCTTGAACTTTATTCTCATCAGTACTGGCTCAAAGAGGGAATAACATACACAATCAGTTGAATATAGAAGTTTATATAACCTGACAGGAAGGCAGGAGGGGAGGAGGTTAAGTAAAAGAGGGTGGGACTGATAGAAAGAAGGCAGACTAGGGGAGGCAGTAGATAGAAACAAAACGCTGTCAAGAAAGGAAAGGGTGAAAAGAGAGGGAGGAAAAAATAGGATGAAGAGAAGTACATAGTCATCATAACTGTGAATGTGAATAGGATGAGCTCCACCATAGAAAGGAAATGGGTAGCAGAGTGGATCAAAAACCACAATTCTACAATATATTGTTTAAAAGAAACACACTTAAAGCAGAAAAATACATACAGCATAAAGGTAAGGGGTAGAGAAGTATCTATTATGCTTCAGAAGAAGTAAAAACAAAAACAAAAACAAAAAAAACAGTGGTAGCAATCCTGATCTCAAACAAAACAAAAGAAAAAATAGACGTAATTAGAAGACATAGAGGAAACTAAATCTTGCTAAATGATACCATAGACAATGAAGTAACATCAGTATTAAACATACATTGACTGAGCTGTATAACATCCATATTCTTAAAGGAGAACTTAAGTGAGTTACAGGAAGAAATAGACAGCAAACTATACTCATGGGGGACCTTAACTGTCCTCTCTCAGAGCTAGATAAATCCAACCAAAAACAAAACAAGAAAGAAACTAAGAAGGTAAATAGAATATTAGAAAAATTAGACATGACAGACCTTTGGAGAAAACTGAATGAGAACAAAAAGGAATATACGTTTTTTCTCAGTAGTATGTGGTACCTCCACAAAATATGGCCTTGTATTAGGACATAAAACCCCCAAAATCAAATGTAGAAAGGCAGATATATTAAATGTATTCTTTTCAGATGATAATGAAATAAAAATTACTTTCAATAAAGGGCAGTAGAAAGAGAGATTAAAAATTAATTGGAAACTAAAGAATCTAAATATAAAGAATAAGTAGGTGAAAGAACAAATCATAGAAAAAATAAATAATTTCATGAAAGAGAATTACAACAATGTGACAACATACCAAATATATGGGATGCAGCCAAAGCTTATTTATCTACATTCTTACATCAACAACATAGAGGAAAGGGATCAATGAATTGGGTATGTAACTGAAAAAAGAACAAATTAAGAATCTCCATTTGATCACCAAATTGGAAAACCTGAAAATCAAAGATGAGAATAATAAAATTGAAAGGAAAAATACTATTGAGCTAATAAATAAAAGAAGGAATGGATTTTATGAAAAAAAAATCAAAAAGATAGATGAGCTAATTTGAATTTGAATTAACTGTCTAATTGGCTAATTTGAATTTAAAAAGAAAGAAGAAAACCAAATATCCAGTATCAAAAAGGGAAGCAATGAAATAACCACCAATGAAGACAAACTGAAAGCTTTGCCCAACTTTATGCAAATAAATCTGATAATCTGAGTTAAACTGATGGATATTTATGAAAATACAAATTACCTATATTAACAGATCAGGAAATAGAATGTCCAAATCATGCCATCTTAGAAAAAGAAAACGAATAAACCATAAATGAACTCCCTAAGAAAAATTCCCCAGGGTCAGATGGATTTATAAGTGAATTCTATCAAATATTTAAAGGACAATTAATTCTAATACTATATAAACTATTTGAAAAATAAGCAAAGAAGGAATCCTACCAAAGTCTTTTTATGGCACAATTATAATGCTGGTACCTAAACTAGGAGGAGCTAAAACAGAGAAAGAACATTATAGAATAATTTTCCCAATGAACATTAATGTAAAAATTCTGAACAAAATACTATCAAGGTGATTAGAGCAATATATCACAAGTATTATACACTATGACCAGGTGGGAAATATACCAGGAATTTAGGATTGATTAAATATTAAGAAAACTATCAAAAATAAAAAAATAAAGAAAAAAAGGAAAAAAAGAAAACTATCAACATAAGTGACAACATCAATATAAAAATCAACAGAAATTATATGATTATCTCAATAGATTCTGAAAAAAAAACTTCTGACAAAATACAGGATCATTACAATTAAAAACACTAGAGTATAGGAATAAGGAAGCATTCCTTAAAATGATAAGTAGCTGTCTACCTAAAAACTGTCAGCATGGATTATCTGTAATGTGGATAAGATAGAAACCATTCCAATAACATTAGAGGTGAAACAAAGATCCTTATTCTCACAACTATTATTCAATAAAGCACTAGAAGTATTAGCTACAGCAATAAGAGAAGAAAAAGAAATCAAAGGATTTAAGATAGGCAATGAGGAAACTATAACTCTTTGAAGTTGATATGATGATATACTTAGAGTATCCCAGAATCAACTAAAAATATTTGAAATAATTAACAACTTTAAGAAAGTTGTAACATATAAGATAAATCCACACCAATTATCAGCATTTCTTTATATAACCAACAAAGCCCAGCAGCAAGAGATAGAAAGAGAAATTGCATTTAAAATAACTGTAAACAACACAAATATTTGGAAGTCTGCCTGCCAATACAAACCAAGGAACTACATAAACACAATTACAAAAGACTTTTCACCACAAATAAAGCCAGATTTAGACAACTGGAAAAAATATCAGTTGCTCATGGATAGGCTGAGCCAATATGATCAAAATGACAATTCTGCCTGAACTAATTCCACTTACTCAGTGCCATACCAATCAAACTACCAAAAATTATTTAATAGAATAATGAAAAAATTCATCTGGAAGAACAAAAGGTCAAGAATGTCTTTGAAATTCACGAAAAAGTACAAAGGAAGGTGGTCTAGTATTACCAGATCTCAAACTATATTATAAAGCAGTAATCATCAAAACTATCTGGTACTGGCTAAGAAATAGAGTGGTAGATCAATGAAATTAATTAGGTACACAAGACACAGCAGTCAATGATCATGGTAACTTAGTATTGTGATACAAGCTTACCATTTGACAACAACTGCTGTCAAAACTGGAAAAGAAATAGGGCAAAAAATTGATATAGACCAACATCTTACATCATATATCAAGATAATGTCAAAATAGGTGCATGATTTAGACATAACGGGTGATGCCATAACCAAACTATAAGAGCAAGGAGCAGTCTGTTAGATATTGGCAGAAGTGAGGAACTTATGATGAAGTAAGAGATAGAGAGCATTAAGAAATGGAAAATAGATCATTTTGGTTATATGAAATTAAAAGGCGTTTTGCACAAACAAAACCATTTCAACAAATATTAGAGGGAAAGCAGAAAACTTGGGAAACAATCTTTACAGAAAATGTCTCTGATATAGGACTCATTTCTCAAATATATAGAGAACTGAGTCAAATTTCTAAGAATGCAACCCATTACCCAATTAATAAATGGTCAAAGGATATGAAAAGAAAGTGTTAAGATGACAAAATCAAAATTATCTATAGGCATATGAAGAAATGTTCTAAAATCTACATTTTAAGGATTGAAGGGGTTGTGAGTAGAAAAAGTTTAATCTTAATCTAGCCCTTATCAATAATCAGTATTCTTGATTAGAGAAATGCAAGTTAAAAGAACTCTGAGGGATCACCTCATAACTATCCACATATCTATAATATGACCATAAAGGAAAATGACAAATGATGGAGAGGATGTTGGAAAATTGAAATACTAGTGCACTGTTGGTGGTATTGTGAACTGATCCCATCATTCTGGAGAGCAATTTGGAACTACACCCAAAGGACAGCCAAACTATGCATAGTCTTTTATCCAGCAAAACCACTGCTATGTCTTTATTCAAAAGACATCACTAAAAAGGGGAAAGGACCAAAATTTACAAAAATATAACAGTCTTTTTTGTGGTAGCAAAATATTGGAAACTGGGGGTATGTTCATCAATTGGAGAATGGTTGAACAAGCTATGGTATATGAATGTAATGAATGCTATTGTGCAATATGAAATGATGTACAGGAAGATTTCAGAAAAACCTGGAAAGACTTGTATGAACTGATGCAAAGTGAAATGAACAGAACCAAGAAAACATTGTACATAGTATCAGCAACATTGTGCTAATCAACTATGATGTGACCAACTATATGATCAACTATGAATGACAGCTCTTCTCGGCAACACAATAATCCAATATTCATACAAAGGACTCATGAAGGAAAAAAAAAAACAAACTTCTGGACTCTGAATGCAGATCGAAGCATATTTCTTACACTTTATTTTTTTCCTTTTTGATCCATTTCTTTCATGACTGAGACTTATATGGAAATGTGTTTTACATGAACACACATACATACATACATACACACATTACAAATGCATACACATACACACTGTGCACACACACATGCACACACATGTATAATCTGTATCCAATTGCCTACCATTTTAGGAAGAAGGGAAGAGAGGAATAAAGAGAAAATAATATGCGACTCAAAATCCTATAAAAATGAATGCTAAAAATTGTCTTGACATCTAGTTGGGAAATATACTATTAAAAATAAAATAACCCTTTTCCTTCTTTTTCTATGTAACTGCACCTACCCTGACACACATTTATTCTTAATTTGCTACATAAAAATTATTTAGATAACCCTAGGTAGTTGGGGACATAGATTTTTGAGCCTTGACTTTCTCAGTGTTCACATCTAGGAAATTTGAGAGCAGATCCCAAAGAGCATGCATACTTAGGAATGCAACTTCTCCTTAGACAAGGGATTGCAACCCCTCTGGGCACATGTCATTAATATTCTCAGTTAATTGCTTTATTTCTAATATGTACTTTATATGAGCTAATTGCATAATAATTTTAGGATATATTAGGCTCTGGACTTCAGAGAGGCAGCTTGATGTAGGGAAAATATTGAATTAGGAGGCATGAATTTGGATCCTCTTTCTGACAACAAGACCATTCTTAGTCTTACACTAAAGCAACCAAGTCTAATCCCAAGGTTACCAAATCCAATTCCAAGTCAGCCAAATCTGATTCTAAGGTATGAAGCCCAGTGATTTTCAAGGCTCCCAAATCTAGTGATTCCAAGCCTGCCAAGCCTACTGACCATAATCATTCTAGTCCACAGATCTTAAGGCTGACAAACTCAAAAATGCTACTAATGCTACTAATCCCACATTTTCAAAATAGATGCTTCAGGACAGAAGGACTTCTTTAAATCCTATGCTACTGTGTTTTGTTATATCCTCAGTCAGGGTATGATTATTCACTACTTTGTACAAATAAAGGAAATGATGAATCATAAGAAAAGATTTTTAAAAGAATATATATAATCCAAAGTATGACATTCTATTAGAATTGTCACTGGGAAATATATCTTGTACTGACACTGAGAATGGAAAATAAATTTGGGCTCAGAAATGAAGAGGAATAGGGATTGAGCTGGATTGTTTTAGGGGAAATGATTTTTGGAAATTTCCAATGATCCCAAGTTCTCTCTGAAACAAAGATCCATCTTGTATTATAAATATTTTGGTATTGTATTAATGAGTCATGAAATACCAAAATGTCCATAAAATTAAATTTATAGTCATACAAAGTCCATTAGACAAATATATAGTTGACAACCAAAATGAAGGATTCTCATAACTGTGGAATATGAGACCCCCAGTCCTCTGCTCTTCTTTTTAGTACTTCTTGTAATTAGCTTCCTGGCAAATTACTATGGTATAGTCAACCTAATCGTGAAGGACTTATTTTTGTAAAAGGAAACGGACTCCTTGGGGTGTGGGAATAGGTAGCGATATTTAAATACATTGCCAATATAGATCAATATTTAATTTAATAAAATTGTTTTTAATTCAACCCTACTATTTACTGCTACTAGTTTTCTTTTATGTAGAATGTTAAAAGTTTACAAATTTTTATGATAAAATGATCTAGTTTTATTTTTACAAAAACCTAGTGAAGTTGGTGCTATCATCATCCCAGTTGTAGAGATGAGGAAACAGAGAGATCAACAACTTGACCAGGGTCATATAGGTACCATGTATCTAACACAGGATTTGAATTCAGGTTTTCCTGACTTAGACACTATCACTTTATCCACTATGTTACAGTATACCAGTATGAAGGTATTTGAATATTTCTAGTTTTCTAAATGATTAGTTTTCTTATTTTTATCTTTCTCTATTTCTGTAGTTAGTTTGCTCTCTCTCTGTATGCTTGTATATGTGTATACACATATGTATATGCATATATGTGTATACACATGCATACACACATTACATACATTAAAGTTAGTTAATTTTTATGGTAGCTAATTCTCAGATACTTTATGGAATTAATGGCATTCTGAACATACTTTTCATATGAAAATATTATCATTCCCCTATAAATTCATTTGGAAAACCACAATTTGTTTAATATGGCCAGTTTATATTCCCAAGTATAGAACAATACCAAGTTGTCAGATAATCTCTTTATCCCCTTAAAATATCAAAGAAGTATTTTGTAATAATCCAAAAATGTCAAGGCTATAACCTCTCTGAAACCTATTAAAGCTCACTAGTGGTGGCCTACCTTCACTGCAGACACTAGTCAGGTAACTTCTTTTTCCCTAAGAGCCCCACCTGACATGTTCTGGAAATTTGCATATTTCATGTTTGTACCTCCATGAGGTGAAATGGTAGAATTTTCACATGGTTTTTGAAAGATTGGGAAAGTGGGGTACAACTTCCTCTGGAGTTCAGTTGGGTCTCAAGGATGAACATTTTCCTATCTGTGACATCAGAACTAGGAAACTAGCCAGAAACACCTGAGATTATGCTTCTTCCTTAAAACATCTCTTCACACACACACACACACACACACACACACACACACACACAGACACACACACACTACCTTAATTATTTGGTATTTATATTTATTTCATATTTATTTACTTGTGTAAATATAATTTAGTTCTAGTAAAATATGAACTCTTTGAGGGCAAAAGTTATTTGGTTTCGACTTTATTTCCAGCACCTAACACCTAGTAGGTACTTAATAAGTGCTTGCAGAATCTAATAAAATTGAATGTAATTACTTTTGCTGACTTCCCTTCCTTTGTTCCTAGTCTACCGTCTTGTTCTGTAGACTATTATGCCCTATGATTGTCTCTGGTGGATCTGTCCCTTCCTGACTGTGCTCCCTTTTGTTCATAGCCCTTGGTGTTTTGCTTTAGGTCATAAGCCACCCTTTTTGTGAGTTAACATAGTCACAATAAAAGGTCTATTATTTTATTTTATTTGCTTTTTGGAGGGCAATTGGGGTTAAGTAACTTGCCCAAGGTCACACGGCTAGGTTTTTGTTTGTGTGTGTTAAGTGTCTGAGGCCTGATCCGAACTCAGGTCCTTCTGACTCCAGGGCTGGTGCTCTCCTCACTACACCACCTAGCCGCCCCTAAAGGTCTATTATTTTATGCAGCTCAGGGAATGTGGTGGTAGATTCCAAATATGTTGCTCCATTGCCATTGATGGACAATATAGTTTGTTATAGAAAAGTGATAGAATGTTTCCATTTCTAACATTGGTTATTTAGTTTCATTGTTAAATGTTCTTGAGATGACCTGATTTAATTGGGTCTTATATGAATTCTAATTTTTTCATCTACTACCTTTTTGCTGTTTTATGAGACTGTAATCTTCCACCATCCTCCTCCATAAGATTTCATAAATAAGCTCATATTTTAAACTGGTGTTGCCTTCATTGCCATATCTCTAAGCTTAACAAGACCTATAAATATACATTATTTATAATGATGAATATACTTACTGATTTTAATGGGTGGTTTGTGAAATCCATTTCATACTTCATAACTATGCCTCATATGCATTTATATAATTCCATTAACAACATCATTATGAAGAAATAATTTCTAAGTATTCAAAGTGATCAAGGCATTCATAGTCTTTAGCCCTTTGGATGCCTCCAGAAAAGGAAGTGGTTACTTACAGGCCACAGTTAATTGCTTGAGAGTAGGGAAAAAACACTTATATTTATGCAGAGTTTTAAGAAAAATTTCCTCAAGGCTTACCTCTGAAGGAGATAGCACATATATTATTATTTTCATTTAACAGATGAAAATACTGAGTTTCTGACACTCATTTCAAGGCTAGTAGATGTCAGAACTAGTATTTAAATCTAGATCTCTTTTTTCAAATTTATTTTTTTAACATACATTTAAAAAAAATTTGAGTTTCAAATTCTCTTTCTCCTTCTAATCCTTCCCCCATTCATAGAGAAGATAAGCAATATGATAACAATTATACATGTGATATCACACAGAATATATTTCCATATTAGCCATGTTACAAAAAAGCCACAGGATAAGCTGAATGTAAATGGGGATGTCTGCTATGGAAAGGCATACACACAAACATGTATATAAATGTGTGTATACATACATATATATATATATATATATATATATACACACACATTATACATATATACACATGCATAAATATAAATTTATATATTTACTTCAATTTGCACTCAGACTTTATCAGTTCTTTCTCTGGAGGTAAATAGTATTTTTCATCAGCATTCCTTTAGAATTGTCTTGGATCTCTGTGTTGATGGGAGTATGAAAATCTCTTATAGTTGACCACTGTTACAATATTGATGTTACTATTACAATGACCTCCTGATTCTGCTTAGTTCACTTTTCATTAATTTATATAGAAAATCTAGGTCTCTCGACTCTAAATCTAGCATTCCTATAATAGCACACTCCCCTCCAAATAAAAGATTCAGTCTCCCTTGGGTTATGGGTCACCTTATAAATTCATCTAGTCTCAGCCTAGTGATGTTAGTCTGGGTTTTCCCATCTTCCTCTGAGACAGGAACTAGCAAGGACTTCTTCACTTTCACCTCCAAAAGGTATATAAGCCTATAGGAAATCTCAAGACAAATTAGGTAGCCAAATTAAAAGGTATTGATGCCTTTTTTTTCCTTCTAAAACAGATGCTAGTCAGATAGGTAGGCTGAGACTATAGTGGTTCTTCAACTTATGTTATGGTTTACCCAGGATCTCTACCCAGGATATGGGATTTTCTGTCTTTTCAACAGGGAAATTTGTCCCTCAGTGTTCTAATTCCATCCTCACCTCAGTTTCCTGAGGATCAATTCTATCTGGGACTCTAGTGTAAGGAATGATTTTTCCAAAGAAAAGGAATGAAGTTAAAAATACTCAGAGTATAAACATGAATCATGTGTAGAAAAGTGTTTTATTATTTCATTCAGAAAAGGGATATTAAGCAGTAAAGAATTATAAAATGGGGGTGGCTAGGTGGCGCAGTAAGAGTGCCAGCCCCAGAGTTGGGAGGACCAGGGATCTGTTCCAGCCTCAGAAAATGAGCACCCACACATAAATAATGACTGGCTGTGTAACCTTGAGCAAGTTACTTAATCCCAATTGCTTTTAAAAAAAAAAAAGAATTGTAAAAGGATTGTGGCCACTTGAATATCCAATCTGCATTGGGACATTTGCATGCAGCTTCTTTGAGACAGCTATTTATTTGTGGCCTTAACACTTTACCTGCACTGGGTATAGCCTTATCAGTGCCAAATGGACCCTTTCTTTCTTGAGGTAGTTTCTTTCTCAGTGGACAACTTTTACCCTCTTCAGCTAAACAGTCCCTTTCTGGAAATGTCCAAGCTCCAGGGCCTCCTAGGCTGCCCATTACAGTGTTTTAACACTTTGGTGGTCAAGAAGATATTATTCTATCTAAAAGAAAATTCCTACTTTTAATTAATCCTATTTCAATATGTTTGATTCTATGAGGGAATAGGCAACAACTGATCAGCATCATTAGCATTTCTCCCCCTTGCCAAATTTTAAAGTACTCTTCTATGTACTTAAAGATAGTATTTAAGTCACTCTTTAGCTTTCTCTTTTGTAGAATCCAGTTCTAATATTCACTCATATTATTTACTTTTCATCAATTTTCTGTGACTTGCCCTATCTTTGAAAGTATAATGATCAGAACTGAATGAAATCTATATTAAGACCTGATTAACACAGTGAATAACAGAATTATAATGCAGAGAAAAGCAATATAACTTTCTGACTTTTGCATACCATCACCCTTTAATTCCAATTGTGATGTTTGTCTTTTTCAAAAACAGTCTTACCTTGCTGATGTGTTTTTAAACGGTCATCAATAATATTCCTCAGGTTTTATTTTTCCTTCCTTATACACAGGTGTTCTTTTTCTATCCTGATTTTGTGCCATTATACTTTTCTTCCATTCATTATTCTCTTGCATTTTTCCATATTGAATTTCATTATTTTGATAGGGTCCTTTTAGCTGATGACTCCAATTTGCTTTAAATTTAATTCATATTTTCCATATGTTTATAATACTACCTAATTAACTATCATCTTCCAATTTGGTGAACATATTTTTAATTCCCTCACTTGGATCATCTGCTTTGATGCTGAATAACAAGGGCCTTGGGATGAATCCCTGTGGAGTATCAATCAATACACCTCCCTCCCAGGTTAAATCCTGTCCTGTGAAGTTTATAAAGGACTTCAATCAACTATTAAATACTTCTTAAGTGTATACAATGTGCCAGGTATTAAAATAGATACAGGGATTCAAAGACAAAAGTAAAAAATATTCCTGCCCTCAAGGAGCTTAAAATGTACCTGGAAGTTGGAAGAGAGTTAATATTCACATATATTGGTGTGTATAAACATATACAAAGTGATTGGGATGGGATAGAGAAACTCGCAGTTAGGGATCAGAAAAGCCCTCGAGGCAGATGAGTTGCTACCTGAAGGAAGCTAGGAATTCTGATAGATGCTGAAGAACAGGTGTATTCCAGTTAGGAGGTCAGATAGTACAAAGATATGAAGGCAGTAGTATCATCTATCTCCCAGAGTTGTTGTGATAATAAAATGAGGTAATATTTGTAGAACATTATATTTGTTGTTCAGTCATTTCAGTCATGTCCAACTCTCTTCAAGATCCCATTTGGGGTTCCCTTGGCAAAGATACTGGAGTGTTTTGCCATTTCCTTCTCCAGCTCATTTTACAAATGAGGAACTGAGGCAAACAGGGTTAAGTGACTTGCCCAGGGTCACATAGCTAGTAAATTTCTGAGCTTAGATTTGAACTCAGGTGTACTTGAATCCAGGCCTGGCACTCTATCCACTGTGCCACGCTGTTGCCTTCTATATTATCTGTAATTGTGTAAATGAAACCTTTTGATAATATAAACCACTACTGTGAATTGGAAGGGTAGAGAAACATATTTGGAGTAAGACAAGTTTATTTAAAACAATAACTAATAAAAATGACGGTGCTATTTGAATTAATTTACTTATTTAGTTCTTTATGATATGGCAAAGGTTTACTTTTGTAGAATTAGAAAAAAACTAACAAAATAAATTGTGAGACCAAAATGTCAAATATGTCAAGGGCAATAATGAAAAAGGTGGAGTGTAAGAGTCCTAGCTGTACCAGTTTCCAAACTATGCTACAAGGCAATAACCATAAACAAAAATAGTTAATGTCAGTGGAACAAATTAGGTTCCCAATGTACAAAAGCAAACAAGCACACTAACAAGTATGTGATAAGATAAAAAATAACAGTTATTGGGGCAAGAACTCACTATTTTTAAAAAGCCACTCAGGAAACTGGAAAAGTTTGGCAGAAACTGTGAATAAACCAACATTACACACAATATACTAAGATAAGCACCAAATAGTAAATGACCAACTAGATGGTAACATATAAAAGAGAAAACAGAAAAAATTATCTGTCATATTTATGGATAGTTTGTGACTAAACACAGTATGAAGATGATCACAGAAAATAAAATGGATAATTTTGATTTATGTAAAATTAATAAGTTTTAGTACAAACAAAAGCAATGCAATTAAAATTAAAAGAAAAACAGACAAATGGGAAAACATTTCTGCAGCAAGTTTCACTGATAATGGCCTCATTTATAAGATATATAGGGAACTGATTCAAAATTATAAGATCTCTTCTCCAATTTATAAATGATGATAGAATGTGAATAGACAGTTTTTTTAAACAAATGCTTTATTAACTTCTGTTTTACATCATTCATTTCCGCCAGATTTTGAGTTACAATCATTTTCCCCCCATTATTCCCCTACCCAACCTCCCAGAATAGTAGTCCCACAAGATATCACTTCCTCCAATCCGCTCTCTCCCATACCTTCTCCCATACCCCCATCGACTTTTCCATTAGAGGAAGGTGAATCTTTGTGTCCCAATGCCTGCACATGTTACTCCTTACAGCAAAGAGTATTAATAATAGTATTTATATATATTTGAAACATTTAAATAAGCTAAAACCTCAGCTCACACGGACCTGGGTGGACTCAGCTCCCTGGCTAGCTCCATGGGGAATTCTTCTTTACTGGTCCTTCCTGCAGGGTTGCTGGGCTGTCCTCAGCAGGAGGTTAGCTTCTCTGTGTCGTTCTGTGGGTGCTGGGGCTCCAGAAGTTGTTCAGAGTCCCCTTTTACATAGTTTGGGGGGAATCTGGGGGCAGAGTGGCTTGGAAGAGCTGTTTCTACTCCGCCACCTTGGCTCCGCCCCCTGTGAATATACAGTTTTAAGAAGAAATCAAAGTTATCAATAGACATTTAAAAGCAATTCTCAAGATCACTAATAATTAGAGAAATGCAAATAAAAACATTTAGGTATCATTTTCCGCATTTCAGATTGACAGAATTGGCAAAAAAACAAAGAAATTTTTGAGGAGCTGTGGATAAAACAAGTAATTTCATGAACTGGTTGTAGAAATATAGTCTAACTATCCTAGAAAATAATTTGGAACTATGCCTTGAAAATTATTAACCTGTTTATACCCTTTGAACATACCAAAACTAGATATATACTCTAAAGAGAAAAAAGAAAAAAAAGAAAAAGGCAAATATGTATAAAAGTATTTACAGCAGATTTTTTTTTTTGGTGGTGGCAAGCAACTAGAATTAATCACTGTCCCTTGGTGGAATGACCAAGTGTAAGTTCTATTAGATACTATATATTTTTCCTTCCTTATTGTCTTCTTTCTTGATTTTCAGTCATCTCTTCAGAATGTGAAGAGATTTCTCTTCTCTAGCCATTTTGCAATTCCTTCAAATATGACAGCACCCCACGCTAAAATTACTTTGCATTTAACTTTTTAAATATATTTTATTTACTTATATGAACATGTTATTTTTTCTGTCAAAATATAAGTTCCTTGAGGGCAGCCATTGATTGGTGGCTCAGTAGAGAGAGTTCCTGACCTGGAATCAGAAAGACTCATCTTCCTGAGTTTATTCTGGTCTCCCTAGTTGTATTACCTATTTGCAAGTCAAACAACCCTGTTTGCTTCAGTTTCTTTGCAAAATAAGCTGGAGATAAAAATTATAAACAACGTTAGTATCTTTGCCAATAAAAACCCAAAGGTATTCATGGGAGAGTTGGACAGAAATGAAATGACTAAAAAACAACAATAATTTATAATACTATAATATATAATATAAAAATATAATAAAGACAACAAAAAATAATTTTCAGGGCATAGTTCCAAATTATTTTCTAGAATGGTTAGGCTATAGCTCTACCACCAGTTCATGAAATTACTTGTTTTTTTTTTTCCCAGCTCCTCTAAAATTTGTTTGTTTTTTGCCAATTCTTTCCATCTGAAATGTGGAAAATGATACCTAAGTGTTTTTATGTGCATTTCTCTAGCTACTAGTGATATTGAGAATTGCTTTTATGTAATGACCTACAATGTCTGTGTAGTTCCTGACAAATGGTAGGTGTCTAAAAAGTGCTTGTTGATTGCTTGAATGTCACACTCAAAGGACAAGGTTAGTGGAGAGTAGTAGAGCTGAAAATAAGAAAAATCTGTACCTAGGACAAAGACCACAAACCAGACTGGACCAAAGGGCATGAAGCCTACTCTCAGGTAGAGAGGGTAAGGGCTAGACACCATTTTGCAATGGAGAGAAAAACCCTTGGGACAACATTGTGAGGTCACTACATAGTGGGATGTGGCAATGAGGCAAATTATCTGGTAAGGAACTTAAGCCTGCTGCCATCTGGTAGCTTTCTAATTTCATTGATGATGTTTGCTAATGAGGTATTAAATTGTTTTGATTCAATGGGGCTAAAGGACTGTAATTGCTGTCAATGGTCTCTAAATTCTGAACTGGGCAAAACTCCAATTGCCCTACCATAGTTACAGCTCTGGAAAGACTACCCCATCCCCCACCCCAAAATCTATTTCTTTAGTCCAATCCCATGACTCTCTAAATACTCCCCTTCCTTACACCACTATGCCTGGTTAAACTGGTCCTGTGGATACTCAATCAAATAGCTGGAATGCAAACATCAATTCCTTTCCTTCATGGCACACCAGGTGTTTGACAAACAGCTGACAGGCACTATTTTATGGCAAAGCCAGGGCTAGGGCCTTCCTGACTCCTGGTTTGCTGCACCTTGAAACACATTGTAAACTTCTCGAAAATGTATGTTGTGAGTCACAGCTGACAAGATGTGCTGATCAAGGAAGACTTCTCTGCTGGCAGCTTGTAATTAAGTTCTGGCCACAAGAGAAAAGCCAAGCATAAGGACATTAATCTTTAAACATAGAAGTGGTTAGCTCCATGCTGTGTTTTCTGCCTGCCAGATGCTATACAGTTCTCTATCTGAGGCTTCAGGTAGCTTTGTTATTCTAGCTGTAACCTGGAAAGACAGCTAAAGCTAGAAACCTCACTGAAAGCTGGTGGCTGAGTGCAAGCAGGGTTGTGAGCTCCCTGATGCAGTTTAGCTTCCCAAAGGATAGCACTGAGAATACAGATGTATTTTCAGACTTAGCAAGTCTGTAAGATCTTGGGATTTTGTAAAATGTTTCTTTTTCTTTCTTGATGATCAGTTCATCATTTCTGAAGGGAATTTTTCTGGGTCAGTGAGCCCTAGGACCATGACAAGATTATGGTATGAGGAGGAAGATGACAAAATGGACCTTCTCCAAAATAACCCAACAAACTGCTAAATAATTACATGTGGACAAGGAAAATAGAGGTGTGATGGAAACATACTGAACTCATGGTTGTGATAGGATAACTGAGTTCTAGGCCGACTTCTAAAAATCAGTACTACTACTAATAAATATAATAATAATAAAGATTAAACATGTAGATACTTTAAGGCTTGCAAAAAAAACTAATATAGAATTCAAATTGCCATGTTTTCTCAGTTAAGGTCATTGTTTTCTTTTAATTAAACAAATGCTTTATTAACTTCTGGTTTACATCATTCATTTCTGCCAGATTTTGAGTTACAATTTTTCCCCATTTTTCCCCTACCCACCACCCCAGAATAGCAGTCCTACAAGGTATTCCCTCATCCAATCTGCTCTCTCCCATATCTTCTCCCATATCCCCTTTGACTTTACCATTAGGGCGAGGTGAATCTCTGTCCCCAATGCCTGAACATCTTATCCCCAATTACATGTAAAATAGTATTAATAATAGTATTTATATATATATTTGAAACATTTAATTTTAAAACCTCAAATTTCAAATCCATTCCCTTCCTCCCTTGTCACCCATTCCCTCTGGGAAGATAATCAATTCAGTATGTGTTGTACATGTATAGCTATGCAAAACATTATCATAGTAGACATATTGTAAAAGGCTGCTTATAATTCCCTCCCACCCATCTCACCCCCACCTGGTCCATTCCCTACTTTGATCCTGTCCCTCTTCAATAGTGGGTACTCCCAATCTCCCCTCCCCCTAGAATACCCTCCCCTCCATCATCCCCCCCTTTCATCCCCCTTCCCCCTACTCTCCTGCAGGGTGAGATATCCCATTTAGTATGTATGTCATTCTCTCCCTGAGCCGAATTCAATGAGAATATGGTTTTGCCTTTTTGCCTTCCCCATTCTCCCCCTCCCCTGCAACCACTTGCCCTTGCTTCTTCTACATGAGATAATTTACCCTACCCTGTCTCTCCCCATCTCCTCCTGCCACATTCCTCCCTCACATCATAACTTCACCCCTTAAGTATTATCCCTTCCCACCAAATTCAACCTGTGCCCTCTATCCATGTACAACTGTAAACATATATACACACATTCACATATGTATTTATATGCCCATATACCCTTCTTCCATTATTTTCATACTGAGAAAGGTTTCATCAGTCACAGTTATTGTTTTTCCATGGAGGAATATAAATAGGTCAACTTTGATAAGTTCCTTTTGATTTCTTTTCCCTGATTACCTTCTCAGACATCTCTTGCTTCTTATGTCTGGATGTCAAATTTTCTATTCAGCTCTGTTTTTTTCCTCAAGAATGCTTGAAAGTCCTCTATTCCACTGAATGACCGTATTTTCCCCTGAAACAAAATACTCAGTTTTGCTGGGTAGGTGACCCTTGGGTTCAGTCCCAGCTCTTTTGCCCTCTGGAATATCATACTCCGTACCCTTCGATCCCTCAGTGTAGAAGCTGCCAGGTCCTGGGCTATTCTGATTGTGTTTCCACAATATTGAAATTGTTTCTTCCTGAATGCTTGGAGTATTTTCTCTTTGATCTGGGAATTCTGGAACCTGGCTATAATATTCCTGGGAGTTTTCTTTTTGGGATCTTTTTTCAGGAGGTGATCTGTGGATTCTTTCAACCTCTATTTTGCTCTCTGGGTCAAAAACATCAGGGCACCACAGTGAGTAGAGCGTCGGCCCTGGAGTCAGAAGGACCTGAGTTTGGATCCGGCTTCAGACACTTAACGCACACACAAAAAACAAAAAACCTTGGGCAAGTTACTTAACCCCAATTGCCCTCCAAAAAAACAAACATCAGGGCAATTTTCCTTGAGAATTTCTTGAAGGGTGATTTCTAGGTTCTTTCTTTGATCATGGCTTTCAGGTAGTCCAATAATTTTTAAATTATCTCTCCTGGATCTATTTTCCAGGTCAGTGGTTTTTCCCATGAGATATTTCACATTGCCTTCTATTCTTTCATTTGTTTGGATCTGTTTAACGGCATCTTGATTGCTCATAAAGTCATTAGCTTACATTTACTCCAGTCTAACTCTGAGGGAATGAATTTCCTCAGTGAGCTTTTGAGATTCTTTTTCCATCTGGCAAATTTGGCTTTTTAAGGCATTCTTCTCCTCATTGCCCTTTTAGGCCTCCTTTGCCATTTGGGTTACTCTATTTTTAAGGTGTTATTTTCCTCAGTCAGGCTGTTGACCCTCATTTCATACTTTTCCTGCATCCTTCTCATCTCTCTTCCCAATTTTTCCCCCATTTCTCTTATTTGATTTTTAAAGTCCTTCTTAAGGTCCTCTATGGCCTGCAACCCACCCATGTTTTCCCCTGGGGCTTTTGGAGCAGGACTTCTGACCTCACAGTCCTCCTCCTGTTCCATGCTTCGATCCTCTTTGCCCCCAAAATAGAGGTCTAATGTTGCATTTTTCTGTTTATTTTGTTTCCTTAACCTAGGCATATTGCCACTTAATTACTTGATTTTGGGGCTTGTTGCCACAGTAGGACTCTTCCACCAAACAGGGGAGTTCCTGTCCCTAACATTGGGGTTTTCACAACTTCCAGTTCTGGCAAGTTGGATACCCACCCCAGACCTTCCCCCCAGATCACAATCCAGATCCAAGCAGGTTAAAGCAAGAGTGATTAACCCCCAAGACTGATCACTGGATCTCCCTACAGTTTGCAGGCCAGGAGATGAAGCTGCCACTGGAGCTGCAAAACGACAAGTGTACCATATTTCCTCAGTGGCTTCTAGCTCCCAGGGGAGGAAGCTGACACCTTCCCCAAATACTGGTCCCAAAGACCGTAGGGCACTAGCCTCTCACTTTGTCCTAGGCATGTCTGTGTTGATAATTCTGGAATCCCCATAGCTGCTGGTGTTCTGGGATCCCTCTGGCCGGCTGATGGCCTGGCTGCCTGTGGCTAAAACTGCGGCTCAAGTGGACCTGGGCTTCTGTGACATTTTAATATTTTAATGTTCAAACCTGTCCAATCTTCCTTATTATTTTTGCTTCTTCTTTTTCCAACTATCCCATACTAAATTTAGCTGTTTTCTAAGGTTCTGGTCCCCTTGTCTTCTCCCACTGTGATCTCTTCTTTAGAATTCTAATTCATTGTCATAGCTCAACCCTCAGTTCTATACAGCTGTCTCCCTGCCTCCAGACACATGTGTCCAATTGTTTACTACATGGCCTAGCAGAATCTCAAACTCAGCTTGTCTGGAACATAATTCATTATTATTTTCCTTCTTGTTCTTAGTTGCCAAACTTGTATTTTTAATTCATTTGCTTAAATGCCTATAATAAAATTATATTTTCATATGTGTGTATATATAAATATATACACATATCTGTACAAACATACATATATATACATATATACATATATGTTTGTGTGTACATAGTTATATCCTTTATTTTTGTATCACCCAAATTTCCCAATATGTCCTTTTTCCCCTTCCTTCCCCAAGGCCCACCCAATACATGAGGGAATAAAAAAATAGAAAAAAAAACCAGCAAACAGAAGGGATGTACTATCTCATTCTTTGGGGCTGAATATGTTCATAATTTTATAGCATTCAGTTTGGGTTGTTATTTTGTACTTATCTTGTTGTAATCATTGTATATATGATTTTCTTTATTCTGATTAGTTCAATTTATATCATGTCACATAATTTCTTCTTGTACTTCTCTGTATCCCAGTATATCTATAACACTCTATTCACATATGATAGTCTGCTTGACTATTCTTCAATCAATTGAAATCTACTTTGTTTTCTGGCTATTTCAACCAAATAATATTACACTCTTCCTCTCTTTCCCTGACTGTATGTGTGTATGTCTATGTCTATGTCTATGTATATATGTGCATGTGGTTATTGTGTATATATGTGTGTATATGTGTATGTATGTATGTGCATTGTATGTATATATATACATATATGTGTGTGAGTATGAATATTATATGCACATGTGTATATTAGCTAGGATGTTTCTTTTTTATCATTGATTTACTTAGGGTATATGTCTAACACTAGGGTTTCTGGGTGAAAGCAAACAAACAAACATGTTAGTCACTTTTACTACATAATTTCACATGGCTTTAGAACAAATGACAACCCCACCAACTGTGTATGTGTGCCTAAAATTCCGCAATCCCTCCAAAATTTTATTTCTTTAATTTTTGTCACCTCTGTCAATTTGCTATAATTTCAATTAACCTTCCAATTTTTATGAGAAAAATATATTTTCACCAAACTTTTATAAAGAGCGAAAACATACCCCAGTCTCCAGCAAGGCAGAAAATATGTCTCTTCTAAATTTTTTCACTATGATATTTCATAAGTCAGGTTGTTGTTTACTGCTGATAGGGAGATAAATATAAAATATAGTCATTTAAAATTTTTCATAACATAAAAAATTCATTAGCAGAGGGAAGAAAAAAGTCAATGAAAAATCCACATGAGAGAGCCAAAAAAATATGAACCTCTCAGTCAGCAAGATTGATTTAGTTAGTTACTAAAGCAAAATATTACTGTTATTGATAGTAGAAGTCACTGAGGAGAGATTTCCAAATATTTTAGTTTCTCAATGACTTTGTATCTGTAGTTATCTTGGTGATTAAATAAAGTCTATAATCAGTATAGGGAGTATGAGGTATTGGTATTTAATGCATGAGAATACTGTTGATTCATTAAAGAGTATTTCATATTCACTAAAATAGATCAGAATATATAGTCTTTCCATATAATATCAAGTGAGATCAGCCAGATCAATTTTTATTTTTATCACTAACAATTAGATTGTCTAAGGCCCTGGCCACCAAGAAAGAAGGTTTATAAAAGAAGGTCCTCATGAGGTACAACCCCAGTCATTTCTAAAATTTTCTGAGGTGTGAAGTATAAGATATGAAACTAGCTCTTTCCATATATATGATCCTGCTGTATCTCTACCCTTTTAATAAATTTACTATATTTTGTTCTACTTGAAATTTAGGAAGGGAGAGTCTTATTGAACCCTTCACAATATGATCATTTAATTGTACATTGAAAAGGATCTTAGAGATTATTTATCCTAAACCCCTTATTTTATTTATGAGCAAACTGAAACTCACAAATATAAATTGATTTGCAAGAGACCAGGTCACTCATGAATGAATGTATGCATTAATGAATTTATGGATGAATAAAAAAGTATTAATAACTCTACCAAACACTTTGTTAAGCTAAGTTAAAAACAACAACAACAAAATATTCCCTGCCCCATAAGTTATATTCCAATAGAGAAGAGGACATCTGCAGATGAGTAGTGTCTAGGTAGAGGCACTTTGATCTTAAAAGGTGAGTGGAATTATAATGGAGTAGAATAAGGCACCCATTTCAGAAACAAAGTCTAAGTTGATTTGATCAAGTTTCTAAAAGTGGGGTGATAGGGATGTGTTGAAAAATATATCTAATTGATGAGAAGGCAGTTTAGTGAAGGGGACAAAGAGTGAAGTGACACCAGCATCCAAGATGGAAAGGGCAAAACCTTTATATAGTAGTGTTCTGTTTGAATGGAAAGGTAAATGTCCTACTAGAATTCAATCTTCCCTATTCTCTATTTGTGTTCTTGATTTTATTATTTGTTTTCTCCAATTGTACAGTCAGACTGATCATATTAAAACCTTAAGAAATAATGGATCCGCCAAGATGGCGGAGTAGAAACAGCATTTCCAATGTGCTCTGCCCCACACAAAATTCAAACAATGTGAAAGGGAGATCCGAACAACTTCTGGAGCCACAGCACCCACAGAACGGCACAGAGAAGCTAACCTCCTGCTGAGGACAGCCCAGCAGCCCTGCAGGGAGAGGCCAGCGCAGCGCTCTGAGAGCAGGCAGCACAGCGCGCTGGGAACAGACAACGCAGCCCACAGAGCCGAGCCCAGGTCCACGGTTTTAGCCCCTGGGCGGCCGGGCCTTTAGAACTCCAGAACCCTAGCAATTGTGGTGACTCCAGAATTATCAGCACAGATATGCCTAGGACAAAGTGAGATGTTAGTGCCCTATGGACTTTGGGACCAGTATTTGGGGAACACATGGCTTCCTCCCCTGGGGGCAAAAAGCTGCTGAAGAAACAGCTGAACAGAAGCCATTTTGCAGCGACAGTAGTGGCTTTAGCTCCTGGTCTGTGAACTGTAGGAAGATCCAGCAATCAGTCTGGGGGTTAATTGCTTTTGCTTTAAACTGCCTGGATCTGGATTGTGGTCTGGGGGGAAGTTTGGGGTGGGTATCCAACTTGCCAGAGTGGGTGGAGGCTTTACAGAGGCCACCCAACTGGCGGAAGTTGTGAAGACCCCACATTTGGGCGGAAGCTCCCCTGTCTGGTGGCAGAGTCCTACTGCGGCAACAAGCCCAAAAACTCAAGTAATTAAGTGGCAATATGCCTAGGCAAATGAAACAAAATAAACAGAAAAGTTCAACATTGGACTCCTATTTTAGGGGCAAAGAGGCTCAAAGCATGGAGGAGGACTGTGAGGTCAGAACTCCTGCACCAAAAGCCCCAAATGAAAATAGAAGCTGGCTACAGGCCATAGAGGACCTTAAGAAGCAGATAAGAGAAGTGGGGAAAATTTGGGAAGAGAAATGAAAAAGATGCAAGAAAAGTATGAAATGACAGTCAACAGCCTGACTGAGGAAAACAACACCTTAAAAAATAGACTAACTCAAATGGCAAAGGAGGCCCAAAAGGGCAATGAGGAGAAGAATGCCTTAAAAGTCGAATTTGCCAGATGGAAAAAGAATCTCAAAAGTTCACTGAGGAGATTCATTCCTTCAGAGTTAGACTGGAGCAAATGGAAGCTAGTGACTTATGAGAAATCAAGATGCTGTTAAGCAGATCCAAACAAACGAAAGATTAGAAGGCAATGTGAAATATCTCATGGGAAAAACCACTGACCTGGAGAATAGATCCAGGAGAGACAATGTAAAAATTATTGGACTACCTGAAAGCCATGATCAAGGAAAGAACCTAGAAATCACCCTTCAAGAAATTCTCAAGGAAAACTGCCCTGATGTTTTAGATCCAGAGGGCAAAATAGAGGTTGAAAGAATCCACAGATCACCTCCTGAAAAGATCCCCAAAAGAAAACTCCCAGGAATATTATAGCCAGGTTCCAGAATCCCCAGATCAAGGAGAAAACACTACAAGCAGCCAGGAAGAAACAATTTCAATATTGTGGAAACACAATCAGAATAGCCCAGGACCTGGTAGCTTCTACATTGAGGGATAGAAGGGCATGGAATATGATATTCCAGAGGGCAAAAGAGCTGGGAATGAACCCAAGGGTCACCTACCCAGCAAAATTGAGTATCTTGTTTCAGGGGAAAATATGGTCATTCAGTGGAATAGAGGACTTTCAAGCATTCTTGAGGGAAAAACCAGAGTTGAATAGAAAATTTGACATTCAGACACAAGAAGCAAGAGATGCTTGAGAAGGCAATCAAGGAAAAGAAATCAAAAGGAATTTATCAAAGTTGGACTATTTATAGTCCTACATGGAAAAACAATAACTGTGTTTGATGAAACCTTTCTCATTATGAAAATAATTGAAGAAGGGTACATGGCATATGTTCACAGGTATACATGGATAGAGGGCACAGGTTGAATTTGATGGGAAGGGATGATTATTATTTTTTTTGGAGGGCAATTGGGGTTGGGTGACTTGCCCAGGCTCATGTGGCTGGGTTTTTGTTTGTGTGTTGGGTGTCTGGGGCCAGATCCGAGCTCGGGTCCTTCTGGCTCCAGGGCTGGCTCTCTGCTCGCTGCGCCACCTAGCCCCCCCAAGGAAGGGATCATTCTTAAGGGGTGAAGTCAAGAGGTGAGAGAAGAAAGTGGCAAGATAAAAAGAGAGGCCAGGTCAGACAAACTCTCATGTCAAGGAAAAGAAAGTGGTTGCAGCAGAGAGAGACAGGAAGGCAAAAAGGCAAAAGCGTATTCTCCACTGGAGCTTCACTAAAGAAGGATCACAGTACATAGATGGGATATCTTACCCTCACTCACTCTCCTGAGTAGGGGAAAGGGGGATGAGAGGGAGGATGATGGAGGGGAGGGCATTCTGGGGAGAGGGGAGGTTAGAAGTACCCACTATCAAAGAGGAACAGGATCAAAGTAGGGAATGGACCAGGTGGGAGGTGAGACAGGTGGGAGGGAAATATAAGCAGTCTTTTACAATATATCTACTGTTGTAATGTTTTGCATAGATATACATGTACAACACATACTGAATTGCTTATCTCCTCAGAGGGAGTGGGTGACAGGGGAGAAAGGGAATGGATCTGAAAATCGAAGTTTTAAAATTAAATGTTTCATAAGATGTCCAGGCAGTGGGGCTCAGAGATTCACCTTGCCCTAATGGCAAAGTTGAAGGGTGTATGGGAGAAGATATGGGAGAGAGCAGATTGGATGAGGGGATATCTAGTGGGACTGCTATTCTGGGGTGGTGGGTAGGGAAAAAATGGGGGGAAAATGTAACTCATAATCTGGTGGAAATGAATGATGTAAACCAGAAGTTAATAAAGCATTTGCTTAATTAAAAAAAAAAAAAGAAATAATGGATCGACATTTTTTATCTTTTGTTCTTTTGCTATAATAATTTGTGCACATATAAAAAGGTCCTTTGTGTTCAAATTAAAATTCTTTCTTCCTCTTCCTCCTTTCCCATTTTTTTTCTTTCTATATTTTCTAATTCTCCTAGAATCTCAATAGGTTAGAGCAAGATAGAGTGAGACAGAACAAGTGAGCCAGGAGAGAGAAAGAGAGAGAGAGAGAGAGAGAGAGAGAGAGAGAGATTATCTCAATAAAACCTCATCTCATTCATGAGGAAATTGATGCCCTGAGAGGGGCCAAGGACTCGGACCTATGTCTTCCAGTCCCAGTGCTCTTTCTACTACACCATGCCTCCTCCCTAAGAACTTAAATTTATAATGGACAATTAGAAAGGAATGTCCTTGCAAAAACTATGGGAGTGAGATAATATTATCAATATCATTTTATAAGTGAGAAGACTGAGATTTAAATGTACTTTGTCCAAAATAACATAGATAATAAGTGGTAGAATCAGGATTTTACCCATGGTCTCCTGATTTTAGATCCAATACCATTTACACTACTCTAAATAGTTGTTACCCTGCTACTATCATGCTTTGATAGTTACAGTGGTCAAGAAACTGATGCAATGACCGGTTCTTTACAAATCTATAGGAGTAGTAAAACTATAGACCTTTAGACTAGATTATCTCTAAGGTCTTTTCTTCTTCTGAGATTTGGTGATTCTGGTAACATTCTGGTGGTCCACACCTGTATTTTGACATGCCATATCTTAAAATAAACCCTTCTGCCATTTTCTAAGCAACAATGAGAGTGATAAAATTATTGAACCAAACGATCTGACTAGAAGTACGGTTATCATAAAATAATAATAGGGGCAGCTAGGTGGTGCAGTGAATAGAGCACCAGCCCTGGAGTCAGTAAGACCTGGGTTCAAATTCAGCTTCAGACACAACACAAAAACTAGCTGTGTGACCTTGGGAAAGTCACTTAACCCCAATTACCCTTCCTTCTCCTCTCCAAAAAGCAAAAAAGAAGAAAAATAATAATAATTGTGGTACTGCCACCAAATGTGTTCTCTTAATTTTAGTTACCTCGAGGTTAAAAAAAAAGTCAGCAATAAGGGGAGGGGGAAGAATGCCTCAAAGATACATTGGAAGTGATCGTAATATAAACTGCTGATTGATACCATGGGAAATCTTATATTCCCCTTTGGCTTACTGACTTTGTAGTAAAGCCAAGTTCTTAAAAAATAGTTAATTGTAGGTTCAATAAAATGTTTAGCTGACAGATGGAAGCCCTCATCATTTCTACACGTAACATGTTACAGAAGTCTTTGTTGTTTCAGCACTGTGTAAAATGTGCTAAGTTGGACAAGCATGGACACATCTGAGAACCTTTAGGGTTGCCATCAGAAAACGAAAAATTCCCGGCTTTTAAACATCATGAACATGTGTATGCCAGGTCAAAAAGCAATTTTCTGTAATTCATTCATTCATTCATTCATTAAACAATGTTTAGTGCTTACCATCCTCTAAATACCGTGCTAGACATAGATTTATCCTGTGCATCTAGGGAGGTAAGGTATTAAGTCCACTCTTAGAAAGCAGAAACATGTTTCCTCACTCATTCACAACTAATGCCTTAGAAGAAGCAATGACTTTGAGACTGTAATGATTTGTCTACTATTTGCTTTTGCACTTCATGCATGATGAACAGAGGACAGTCCCCTCCTTAGAAATCTCCTCCTTCCACCTCCTTCTCAGTTTTACTGTTGGCTTCCAAAGGCCTAACTAATTCTGAGCTGCAGTGTTTTGAGTGGCAGAAACCACAGAGGAATGTCCAAACCACAACAAAACATCATTCACATGGGATATTTTTAAGAAAAAAAAGTCATGAAAGGATTCCTTTTATATTAGTTTTAGTTAAAAAGAAAGTCTGCACTCCTTCCCACTCCTGCTTCCTCCTCCTGTTACCTCCTCCCTCCCACATACAGCCTAAATGGAGCCTGAATTAACCAACTGTCTCAGGTTCTTCCTTTGGAAGACACCCACCAAATCCTTCTTATTGATTAATTGAAAACAACCATGAATTATGACCTCATTCTTCCAGGATAGTTGCTCAACTATAAAACCTAAATGAATTATATTTGCTCAACTGTGTTACTGTGTTTGCCCTGATGTAAGAGCAGGCACTAATGGGTAACTGGCTTTCATGTTTCTCTTGAAGAAAAAAAGAAAGAAATATTCTCTACGGTGGCTCTTGTAACATACAGAACTGATTTGACAAGTGATTGTTACTAGCACCTTCTGTCAATTCTCCTGGGTACTCCACATTTAGTCCAGTCTTTGTTCAAATGGAGGAATTGAGGAACAGAGGAAGGGGAAAATAGAGAAAACAGTGGAGTCCTTTGTCCAGAGCCCCAAGGTTCAGACAAAGTCTGGGGAATTCTTAATCTGTCATATGGTGTAGTTGAAAGGACCTTGGATCTGGAGAGTTCTAACATGACATTTAGTCACTTTGGACCTCAGTTTCCTCATGCAAAAAAAGGACAGGCACTATTATCCCTATTTATTTCACAGATACTGTGAGAATTAGGTATATATAGGAAGATTTTTATTAAGGGGGTCTTGGAAACAGAAATAAAATAAGTTAAGAGGTACATACCTACAGGAGGAGAAGGAGAAGGGGATTGATTTTTCTAGCTGGGACCAAATACCTGGGTGTTTATAGCCCTGTTCTCTGAGAATAAGAAGACAGTCTCAGAATGTGAGAGCTAGAAGGGGCCTTGAAGGTCATGCTTGAGTTCTGTCATTTTGCAGATGGGCCTAGTGAGACTCATAGATAAAATGACTTTTGCTTACTGAATAGAATTTTTCAAGGACCTACCACTTATTTATGTCAGAGCTAGGGTTAGGACAAAGGTCTTCTAACTCCAAATGAGATGAAGGGACCTTAAGTGTCAATTGCACATGTTTATTCACTAGGACAGCAAGAAAAGAACTGCTTCAAAGTAGCTCTGGAAGTTACAGAAAACTGAATCTACCAATATCCTGAGTGACAAATTACAATTCACCATAGTCATTTCTTAGAGAGGAGTCACTGTGTGGAAGCAGCTGTGCTCTGACCACTGTGGTTGGCTTTGTATGTAAACAACTGGCTTGGATTACCTTCCCCCTCATTCTCATGCCAGCTTTGACACTGGATTTCTAGATGAGAAAGGACCCTGGGTCCATTTTGAAGTCAGGCGAAATGCTGATGTGGTCAATTTTTCTTTGCGGCTCTGCTTGATTTTTTTGCCAAGTGGTCTGGAGCATGGAATTGTGACACCAGAGGAAAAGGAAATAAGTGCACTTAAGCTCCCTTTTTTGTTGTTGTGTGTTTGTTTTTTAATGATTTTGTTTTATTTTAAATTACTATTTACTTTCCAGAAAGTGTTTCTAGAAATCCTATTTATTAAGCATCTTGTTTCACATAGAACAAGGGAAGATTTGGTAGACACAGTTTAGGATGTTTCTATTTGGTAGCTAGGTGACTCAGAGGATAGAGTGATGAGACTGAAGTCAGGTATACCTCAGCTCAATTCAGCCTCAGACACTTACTAGCTTCATGACCCTGGGTAAATTACTTAATCCTGTGTGCTTCAGTTTCCTCTGTAAAAATTAATAGTAAGCCGTGTAACCTTGGGCAAGTTACTTAACCCCAATTGCCCTAAAGGGGCGACTAGGTGGCGCAGTGAGTAAGAGCGCCGGCCTCGGAGTTTGGATGACCCGAGATCAGATCCGGCCTCAGAAAATGAGCACCCACGCATAAATCAAATGACTAGCCGTGTAACCTTGAGCAAGTTACTTAACCCCAATTGCTTTAAAAAAAAAATTAATAGTAAAAAAAAAGGAAAAACAATAACAAAATCTGAAAGAGTCAGTGTGAACATGGGCTTCATTTTCCTCATTTATGAAGTGTGGGGTTGGATCAGATGACCTCTAAAGCCCTTTCTACTTCTACATAGGATTTTAAAGTGGGAAGGGACCTAAAAAAAAACTCTCACCAGAAGCAGAAATTTACCTTTCAATACCCCATCCCTGTTTTCAATACTTCTAGTCATAGAAATTTGCTACTTCAAAAGAAAGGCTATTTGACTTTTATGAAGCTCAGATTGTTATAAATGGTATTATCTTCTATGTGATGGACATTAAAAGATTTAAAAAATATACAAGTCACAGATGGCTCCTTCCCCTAAGGAAAGGTCTGAATTGAAGGAATGTGTAGCTTCAATCATTAATGGACCTGTTATATCTGCAATATTTGCACTCTTTCCCAAGATTAGAGCATGATCTATCCAGTTCTAACTGTCTTTTGTGCTTCTTGTCAATGTCTTCCAATTGATTCTCCACAAGAGGTCTCACCACCATGTTAGTACCCTTTCACTTGATCTGTTGATATTTATGTGGACACATCAGTCATCCTTCATTCTTGCTACGTGACTTGCCTATCCTTTCATCTGGTCATATATCTCTGTGATGGCACCCTTATGTTACTTTTCCTGTGCAATTCATCATTTGTAATGCGTTTCAGCTAGCTCACACACCATTGCCCTCTGGCTGACCCCTTAGCTTCAATTCTATGCAGAACATTATATTTTATGATTCAAAATATTCTTAGGATTATGGTCATGAAAATAAATTTAATTTGATTCAATAAACATTCATTAAATGTCTAGTATATGCAAAGCATAGGATTCTATTATAGATACCATTGGTAGAAAAAGGAAAACTCAGAAAGAGAGCCAGTCCACTAGGAAAGATTAGGAGTTAGGTTTGGGATATATCTAGTTTGAGGTGATATTAAGTCTTTTTAGAAAAATGCCAATGAGGAGTTGGACATAAGGAATTGGAATGTGAGTGACAAGGCAAGATAAGAAATGAAAATTTGACAACCATCAGACTATGGCTGATAAGACTGTATTGTCTTCCCCATTAGACTATTGATTTCTTGAGAACAGGGATGTCTTTTGCTTTTCTTTGCATGTATACCACATAGTATAGCGCCCAGCACATAGTATATCTTTAAAAAAACATATTTATTGAGTAATTAACTAGAAAGGGTCCTGGATTTGGACTCATAGCACTAGAATCCCAGATCTGCTACTCACTATCAGTATGACCTTGGAAAACTGCTTACCTTCTCTTGTCCTAAGGTTCTTCAACTATAAAATGAAGAGCTTGGACTACAGCATCTCTCAGGTCTCCTCTTTTGCTAAATCCTACTAAAGCACATTAACAATTGAGCTCTCTGAGGGAGAAGGTATAATTAGAGGAGAGTGGAAGACCACAAGTTCAAAGATTGTCAATGACTTTTTAATAAAAAGCAGAGGAGATTGTATTTGATCCTAGAGGCAATAGAAACACATCAAAGTTTATTTAGTGTGGAAATGACATGGGCAGACCTGTGATTTAGGAATATTGCTATGATATTTTGCATTAGATTGCAGAAGGAAGAGACTTGAGACTGCACTATCAATTAGGAAGCTGTTATAATAGTTCACATTAAGGATGATGAGTGTAAACTAGGGCAGTGTTTATATTGGGTAAAGAGGAGACAGATGGAGGTGATATTGTAGAGATAGAATTGGTAAGCCTAGGCAAGCAATTGAATATATAGGGATTGAATTAGTGAGAAGTTGAGGATAGAGCCAGTGTTTGAACTTGGGTGACTAGAAGGCTACTGGTTCCCTCAAAAAAAAAATAAGAAAGTATGGCTGGGGGAAGAAGAGTGATAATGAGTTCTGTCTGGGATAATTGCTGACAGGAAGGCTGAAGATGTGAGGAAAGAGGAGTAAGTGTGGAACACCTGACTTGAAATTTGCTAGGGAAATTACAAGGGATGTATTAAGGGATTGCTGGGCTACAATTAGGGGGAAATATATTAGAAACATTAATACTAAGGCTTAATGGGTCATTAGTGCTAGAAAATATCCTATTCCTTGAAGATGACTGCTCTCAAATGAGAGTTTTCCATTTACATGTTTGCAGTTCATGACAGAATTGTCCTCAGAAGATACTATCTTAGCATAGTTTAATTAGGGTCATTAGTAGTTTCATTCCAGGAATAGAACAAACAAAATGTTGCATTTGTAGTGTTATGGTTATGGTGCTTAGCAGCTGAAATTATTGAATGGACTTGATTTTACTTGTCAAAGAAGTTGGAGAGTGTATGCCTATTCAATTCAATAAACATTTAACCCACTATGTGTGAGGCACTGTGTCAGGGAATGATAAATGATGGGAATTTGTTGGACTGATTTTTTTTTTTTTTGGAACTTAAGTTTAGGGTATTGCTACTCTGTGGTTTCTCTGGTTATTGATACTTAGGGAGAGATATTGTTTCTAGACGTGCCATCCAGGGAACTGGTTAAGTGGAGATGTGAAAATTTGGTCCATGTTATGGAAATGTAAATTTAAGATCTTCCCTGCCCCTAGGCCCTTTGATAGGTTTAAGTGCAACTGGATCCTGTGGGGGGAGGCTTGGTTTTCAGGAACGCTTTTTGATTGGGCTGTGGGTCAAGAGGATTGTTACATTCTCTGAGCCAGGAGAAAGTTATATAAATCCTGATGGGAGGCTTTGCTTTGGGGCTTACTTTGAGAAGTGTTGTGTGATTTGATCAGATGAGACTCTGGGCAGCCATCAAGCCCCCGGCTTTGAAAAACCCATATGTTGATGCTTCCCTCTCTGGTAACTGACTAGGTATGGATGTAATGGTCAGACAGTTGGAGGCCTGTCTTTTTGATCCCTATCTCTGTCTCCTTGTAACTTCTGCTTGTAACTTGTTTGTATTCTCTGAAGGTTGGGGTGCTGACCTTTTCCCCCTGAAGTAGGTAAATGACATATGTTTGATTAAAGCAAGATTGCTAATCCATTTTGAGTTGCTTTCCTTCAGAAAAGCAGATCTAAGAACCCGTGTTAGTAGCCACCCTGGGGATGCTGTGGTGCTTGCTGCTACAGTCCAAAACATAGAGAAATATTTTGTTGCAATGGCAACTTCCATTGACCTCATTTTTTTATTCCCCAAATGTTTAGTGACAAAAATGTGGAGTTGAGTTCCTAGTCTTACATATTGGCAATAAGTTTAATTTTGGGCATGTAAATATTAAAAGTCATGATATTGTAAAATATGATTACCTGGATTTTATCTTATCCTAGGCTGAAAAATCATTGAGGGCCAATATGAATTTCAATAACTCTAACTTACAAGGTTTGTAAAAAACTTTATAGTGCAGGTATTATTTCTACTTTACATGTGAGAAAACAAGCTTCAAAACGTGAATTGACATGCTCACTTTCACATAATTAGTAAATGATAGAACTAAATTCAGTTCAATTTAACAAACACTAATTAGTTGCCTACCATGTGCCAGGCTATAGACATACTAAAACAAAACAAAATTAAATGAAGCAAAACAAAACAAAACAGTCTCGAAGCTCACATAAGGCAGCAGAGTACTGGACTTGGTATCAGGAAGATTCATTTTCATGAATTCAAATTGGGCTTCAGACCTTTACTAAATGTGTGACCCTGGGCAAATCACTTAACCCAGTTTGCCTCAGTTTCCTTATTTGTAAAATGAGGTACAAAAGGAAATGGCAAATAACTCCAGTGCTTTTGCCAAGAAAACCTCAAAAATAGGGTCATGAAGAGTGGGACATGACTGAAATGACTGAATAACAACAACCTCAAAACTTATGTAGCTTACATTCTACTGGAATCAAACATGGTTCTCTTGACTCTAAGCCCAAGGCTATCCTTTATTGTGTACTACTCCATTCCCTACTCAGTTTCTCATGAACTTTATGTTTTCCAGAAGTTCATCATCCTGTGAGATGAAATCAATTCAACACCTATTTAGTATCCCCTGCTCCTAGGACTCTTCCCTCCCTCTGATTGGAGAGAGTGGGGAGTGGCATTGAAGATCTCCTTTCTGATCTTCCATTTAAGTAGGGTGGCTAATATAGCCATTTCATTGCACTGGGTACCCTTCCCCCTATTTTCAGCTTCTTTTTATGTGTGCTGTTCCCCATTAGAGAGTGAGTTCTTTGAGGACAGAGAGATAAATTCAAAAGAAGAGTGGCAAATTTGTGTTTTAAATCAAAATTGCTAGTGGAATATATATCTAGTCTCCCAAGAAACTATCCATTCAGAAAAGAACAATATTTGTTTCAACATATTATCTATTCAAGATACACACAGCATGCATGTATATATGTATCTTTTCATACGAATATACACACATATAAATTCTACTACATTTGTTAAAAATCTACCACATGTTCAGTCATTTATCAGTCATTTCTGACTCTTCATGACCCTACTTGGGTTTTCCTTGGCAAAGTTACTGGAGTGGATTATGTTTTCCTTCTCCAGATCATTTTACACATAAGGAAATTGAGACAAATAGAATTATGTGACTTGCCCAAGGTCACACAGCTAATATGTATCTGAGGTCCAATTTGATCTCATGAAGATGAATATTCCTGCCTTCCGGCCCAGCACTCTATCCGCTGTGCCACCAGCTCCTATATGTGTGTGCACTGCACGTGCATGTGTGTGTGTGTGTGTGTGTGTGCATCTTTGTATGTATGTATGTATGTCCCTTAATTTTTATTTATAAGCTTTTAACAATTTTATTAACTTTGATCATCAGAGGCTTTCCAATGTTATCATTTTCATTTTGTAGGTGAGATTACAGAAATACAGAAAGCAGGGATATATTCAGTCAAGCACATAGTGCAATTAATATATTTGTAGAATATATTAGAATATATATTGTAATATAATCTATAGAAGAACAGGGATTTGAACTTCTTTCCCTTTCATTTTTTTCCCCTAGGTCATAGAAGCACACTGCTGTGTGTGTGTGTGTGTGTGTGTATGTGTGTGTGTGTGTGTGTGTGTGAGTGAGTGTAAGAGAGAGACAGATAGAGACAGAGAGAGAAAGAGGGAGGGAAAGAGATAGAGAAACAGAGAGACAGAGACACAGAGAGAAAGAACTGGATTTGATATATGTATTACAATACAGAATGACCTATTTGTCTTCCTCTAAATGGTTGCTATTAACTTTCATTCAGGGTCAGGAAGAAGAAGATTTGAATGGGAGGTAATAGGTTCCCTTGACTAGAGTTCTTCCTGTCTAAGTTGCCTTCCTACTCTGAGATTCTTTTTGATTACAGATGCATCATATAGACAAGCTGATAGCATGTAATATACTTCAGATAGAAATTTCCTTTCAGTTCCTTCTTGTTTCATCATTTGACTAATTTTTATAGCTATATCTTCTCTGTTGATTCCCCTTTATTCACAAAGATGTGGGAGAAAGGTTTCAGAAATGTTAATAAAGCTATATATCTAATATTATCTCAACTTATTTTTTCATTTAAGAAAGTACATGGGGGGAATGCTCTGTGTGTGTGTGTGTGTGTGTGTGTGTGTGTGTGTGTGTGTGTGTGTGTGAAGTGTCTGAGGCCCGATCCAAACTCAGGTCCTTCTGACTCCAGGGCCAGCGCTCTACTCACTGCGCCACCTAGCTGCCCCAGTGGGGGAAATGTTAATGAGCAAATTCTGAATAGTAAATTAAATTGGAATATGCTACATTCTTCTTGCAGAAATTGGGAAAGGACACAGTCACCTATTGGGGATTCCCTTCTATCCAAAGTCCCACTGGGGACTTTTTTTTTCGAGGTTGAGTATGTTTTAAGGGCTAAAAAAGGAATTCCATGAGACAAAGATAAAGAGATAGTGAATTCAAATTATAATAATTACTTAGAATGTTTATAAATGCATAAACTAAACTGAACTACAAAGGAAACCAATTATGTTGAAATTCAATTGTATATACACACACACACACACACATATATATATATATATATATATATATATACATATATATGCATATTCATAGACCCTGAAGTCCAAAAACCTGAAAAAAACCTAGCTGTAATTATTAAGAAAAAGTTCCCTAACAATGGGAGGGGGGGAATTGATGAGACTCAGTTGTAGCTAAAATGGTACTTCTCCTTGCTCTACGAGTCAGAAATCATCCATTGTTCCTCTGTACTACCCTTCCAATAATCAAGGTTTTATCAAGCACCTATTACATACCAGGCACTATTCTAGATATTGGAGATATAGTTATAGAGAATGAAATAATTAATACTTCCATGTGGGAAAATTGGAAAATCAATGCATTGTTGGTGGAGTTGTAGACTAATCCAACCATTCTGAAGAACAGTTTGGAACTATGCCCAAAGGGCTATAAAAATGTGCATCCTCTTTGATCCAGCAATACCACTACTAGGTATGTATCCTAAAAAGATCATAAAAAGGGATAAGGATCCACACATACAAAAATATTTATAGCAGCTCTTTTTGTGGTGGCAAAGAATTAGAAATTGAGGGGAAGCCCTTCAATTGGGAATGCTGAACAACTTGTGGAATATGAATGTAATGGAATATTAATATTCCATAAGAAATGATGAGCAGGTGGACTTCAAGAAAACCTGGAGAGATTTATATGAACTGATGCTGAATGAAGTGAGCCCTGTACATAGTAATAGCAACTTTATGCAATGACCGATGTTGTTAGACTCAGCTCTTCTCAGCAATGCAATGATTTAAGATAATTCCAAAAGGCTCATGATGGAAAAATGATACCAACATCCAGAGAAAGAATTATGGAGTCTCAACACAGATTGAAGCAAAGTAGTTTCTCTTTCTTTTGTTATTTTTTTTCTCATGGTTTTTCCTTTTTGTTCTGATTGTTTTTTTCAAAAAATGACTAATGTGGAAATATGTTTAATGTGATCATGCATATGAATGTGTATAGTCTATATCAGGTTGTATGTTGTCTTGGGAAAGGGGGAATGGATGGAGGAGGAAGGAAACTTAGGACTCAAAATCTTATAAAAGCAAATGTTAAAAACTAAAAATTAATTAATTAAAAATAAATAAAGAATATTTCCAAGGAGTTAACATTCTAACGGGGAAGACAACGATTACATATGTAAGTATATGTCAAATAAATATAATGAGAATCAACACAAATAAATAAATAAAAGATTTTAAAATAAGGTAGTCTGTGAGGGAAGGCAGAGATCAAGAAAGGCTTTGTCTAGAAGATAGAGTTTGAGTTGTGTTTTAAGGGAAAAAAGGAATTCCACGAGACAGAGATAGGGAAATAGTGAATTCAAGTATAAGAATTCCTTGGAATGTTGTTAAATGCATAAATTAAACAGAACTACAAAGGAAACCAGTTATGTTGAAATTCAATTGTCAATATATATTTCACAGACTCTAAAGTTAAGAACCCTAGCTTTAAAAGCAAAGTCGATATTCTAGTAGTAGTGTAATCATCTGTGTTTAATATTTTTCACCAGTGATGCTTTATGACAATGAACATTGGCATACTGTGGTGATCTCAGATGAATCAATCTGTAGGTGCAGGTTCTGAGGTGCATTATTCCAACATCAGCTCATGCTGGCAGTCTGGGACCCAGAGAGTAATTAGCTGTACCTCCACTCTCATCATAATGGGGGTGGGGGGTGTTATTTTCTAATAATGTAGCCCATGAACCTTAAATGGTGTGCTTCTCCAGGATTATCATTTGATAGCAATGAATCAGTTACACTCTGCTAGCATTTAGAAAGGTGTATTAAGTAAGGTGATTTATGATGAAACAGTGGTATCACAAATTCCCACCTCCCCTCTTAAGTTTGTGATACACTCTCTTGCCAGTATATATAAAGTCCCTGAGAATGTAGTCGGGAGCTTAGAGAGCACGTGTGGCAAAGAGTTCCTGATTGCTAGAAGTCTTGCCCCCCATTTGTGGAGTGTTCATGATGCTCCCCTTTGACATAGTGTAGCTTTCTCCTAAACTCCTTATAAGGTCTTGAAACCATCTTTCTTCAATATGTCTAGTTTGACCTTGGCTCCTAATATAGACACAACTGTCAGTTGCTACTGTTGCTATTCCAGGGGCACCACAAGGACAACAATGAGAAGTCCAAAGAGAGACTGATAGGAGAGGGGGAAATTGAGACTTTTCTCTTTCCCTACTTTCAAGTGATTTCCTTTGAGAGGCTTGCCTCTAGGTTGCCAGTCACACAGATGCCTTAGTTCTTAATTAGTTTGCTGTTTTTTACAAAACCCAACAGTATGATTGATGTACTGCAGTTTAAAGCTTTTGATTGAATACAAGTGTTCTCACCTGACAAAGGTATCAGAGTCAAGGAACATGGCTAGTTATTTAAGTGGAAAAGGGGGTGACTAATAGACTAAATTGACTCTTACCTTTCCACCTGGTTTAAGTAAGAGGTAGTATAAAACCAGCAATGGCTTGCCTGTGAGAAGCAGTATAAAGCATGTAAAGAAAAGGAGATGGAAAAGTGTCATAGCAAGACTGGAAAGCAGTAAATGCACAGCCTGATTGCCAGATTGGCTAATACCTTTGAGATATCGAAAGGACTAGAAAAATGCCTCTAGCATGTTGGGTGGGTCCTCTAAGAAGAATTTATAAAAGGCATAGATGATCACACAGAATGATATCTTGGATGGGGACAAGATTTATATTGGTGGAGAAAATAACCTTGATAAAGAAATCACTGATCCACTTAAATATCTAAAAGTAATGAGTATGCTGTGGCCTACTCTCCCAGAGCCAGGTTGACTACATAGGTGGTAGAGTGAATAGATCACTGGGCCTGGAATCAGGAGGACTCAAGTTCAAATTAGGCCTCACACAGTTAATGCTTACTAGCTGTGTGACTTTGGGCAAGTCACTTAATCCCAATTGCCCTACAAAAATTAAAAAAAAAAATTAAAAAAAAAAATAAAGAAAAAGGGTATCCTGAAAATTTGGGGATGTTTCTTTTCCAATACTCTGGGCTTGAGACCCCAAGAGCTGTTTCCACATTATCTACCTGTGAATGATTCCTCAGTTTCATTTAACCACAAATATCAACTAGCTTTTACAAAAGGATATTTATTTAAAAGATATAGAAGAACAGAAATCACCAATCCCCCACACTCAGCGACACATTCTTATACTATCTCTGGGAAGAGTGGGCTCGGGGAAGAGTGGGCTCAAACTTAGCTCAGTTTTTATAAAACTTTGGTCCTCAAAGTTCATTTCTGGATATCACACAGCTGCTGCATGAGTCTTATCTTCAGCTATGACTGGGCTAGATCCTGATGCACCATCCCTTGAATGTTACTCATGGTTCCTCCTCCTTCATTGATGGTAAGTTATCTGCTAACTTAGTTAATTCAATTAGTCTATGTAAAGTTCAGATGCTGGAAGACTTCTCTTTTGATCTTATGAAATTTAAAAGATCAAAATCTCCAATCCTTTCCCTTAAATTGGAAGAACAAATGATGAGGTAAACAAAGAACTCAAGCACATACTTATGGGTCAAATATTTGGCTTAAGGCATTCCCCTTTACGGCATTGTTTCTCACCAGATGCCATTAGGAAAGGAGTCAGACCAAGAATGGTGTAGCCAAAGATAGTGAGTGAGGCTAAGAAAAGCATTGTTTAGTTCCAGGTTTTTAATTCCAGAGCCTTTTATTCACCCTATAGTTAACTGAACTGGAACAATTACACAATGTCTCTGCATTCTCCAGTCCCTCCAAATTATTTTCATTACACATCATCAAATTCTCAAGCATGCAAGCTCCTTGGGCTCTTCTATGCAGTGTGATATTATTAGTACTCTAGGTATCAGAATCTATTACATAAATAAGTGCCCATTTCTAACCTCTTCTACTATGTCGAAGCTCTCTGAGGGAAGGTACCTTGCTTTTATCCCCTCTCTGTATGTTTCATCATACCTAAAATGGTGTTTTACAAATAGTAAGGTAGATATTGAATTGGATTGAGTATGACTTACCCCCAAATGATTTGTAATCAATTTTATTATCAACCCAAAGGTAGACACTCATTTCTATATTGTCCTGTGGATGACTTCTACATTATTGATTTTTTATTACACCTCCATTGCCGAATACAAATGATACCTTGCACATAGGTGCTAAAAATGATCATGAAACTGAGCAGAGTTGTTAACAATTCTTCAACACTGAGTTTAACAACAATAGTCATTGTCCATTTCTCCAATCTCACTTTCCAAAGAGGGCAAATCTCTAAATAATAGTTTGGTTCATGTCTAGATTTTCCCAGAAATAGATTACAGGTTACCAGTTTATATATAGGCACTAAAGACTGTAATGTGTATAAATGGGATACCCTTTATCCCACCCCACAGAAAAATAGAGAAGACAGAAGAAAATCTGGGTAGCTCAGAAATACATATAGCACTTAAAAATCTGTCAGCTCCCCCTAAAAATTAACTTGGGGCTATCAGTAAAAAAATTCTATTACTCAATTCAGGGGGAACCAAAGACTTCCTCCAGAAGCCTGTACTAGTCTCTCTTGGGCTACAGCAAAAATACAGTTCCACCCTGCGGTTTGGATTTTGCCCAGAAGGCAAAAACATATAAAAGACTTTTCTTTTTGCCTGAGTAACTTTGTGACTCTAAGTAGGCTACTACTCAGGAATTATTTGAGATTCCTCTTCCTCCAAGGAATATATTGAAGAAAAATAGGGTTTTAAAAAAATTCTAGAATACAGTTTGTTAACATTCTTGTGTGTATCATAAACCCATCTGACAGTTTAGTGAAATCTATGGACCCATTCTCAGAATAATATTTTTAAATAATTGAGAGATATGCCAAATTTCAATTTAGAAGTTAGATCTGGGCAGCTAGGTGGCACAGTGAATAGAGCACCAGCCCTGGAGTCAGGAGGACCCAAGTTCAAATCAGGCCTCAGACACTTAACACAAAAACTAGCCGTGTGACCTTGGGCAAGTTGCTTAACCCCAATTGCCCTCCAAAAGAAGAAGAAGAAGAAGAAGTTAGATGCACCTTTCCTCTATCTAAGTTAATGGACAATTTAGGGGTCTAAGAATACAAATGGATGCTGATTTTAGAATTCTTGAACTCAGACTCTTTAGTTTGGATTTAAATGTGAGGAAACTTTGTAAGACTGATATTATCTATGGAATCTCCTTTCTTTCCTAGAAGGCTAGATTTCAAGATCTTGATACCTAGGAAATTCAAAATTCCTTCTCTTCCATGCAGGAATTAGGGTTATCAAATACTTTGTGAACTAAACCCTTGGGCCAAATGGACAGTCTCATGTCTGACTCTGTAATGTGCTTCTGCCAGAAATCTATTAGTGACCCAGTTACTTCCATTTCTTGAGCCAGGAAGATCTACTCTCAGGATCTGTCCCTATAAACTACATACCTGAAACTCCCATGTGTCTCTACCCCAGAGAGTCATTTTAGTTTCTGGGGGAATGTGCCTTCTCTCAGAGCAGGGCATACCCTGATCTGTGCTGAATTGTCTTTGGAAGAAGAGGAGACAAAAAAAAAACACACAAAGAAAACTCCAAAATAGAATGATTTGGTGTATCAGGTGGCAGGCTTTTTTTTTTTTCTGAAAAGAATCCATCCTCCTCACTCCCAATTAGTAAATCACCATGGAGTCAGGGCTATTTCCTTATAACTCCAATCTCTGGAATCCAATCAATAGCACTCTACATACTCTTAGGTACAAGTGAGCACTCTTATATTCCATGGAGTGGTACTCTTTAGGTTTCCCCAAAAGTTTATGCCCTATTAGCTCATTAAAATGACTGAAGAATTCAACAAGTTGATAAGGGAGTTGCTTGATCAATGACTTTATAAGAGAACAAGTTAGTTTCCTTAGAGAGTAATGATTTTGCTGGCACTGAATGCCTAAAAGTGTAGGCTACATAAACTGCTTGTCAGATTTTGAGGCAGGGATTTATTTATGCTTTGGATAACAGTTTGACTAGTTACTTCCTAAAGTCCTTTCCAAATTAAAAATTTGAAGATATGTTTGTCCTTTAGCTGTGCTTATAAATTTAAAATTTATTAGAAATCCATAATTAATGCAAATGGTACAAAACAGACACCTAGCATATTCCCTGCCATTAGGTGGTTATACTCTAAGGGATCATGATTCATGTCAAAAATAATAACTCAAAAATTTTAATAAAGTTTTAAGATTTACAAAGCAGGCTAAGATGGCAGAGTAAAGTAGGAACTTGCCTGAGTTCTCCCAAATTCCCCTCCAAACAACTTTAAAATACCATCTCAATATGAATTCTGTAGGGGTAGAGCCAACAAAGGGATGAGGTGAAACAATATTTCAGGTCAAGCCACTTAGAAGGTCAACAGTGAAGATCTAACCTAGTGAGGTGACAGTAAAATAATTTGCAATACAAGCAACCTGGGCAAGTCAGCAGTAGACTATGCCTTAGCAAGCCAGTAGTAAGGCTGCTATGCAAGGTAGCAACAAGTCCCAGTTTCCCAGCCTGTAACCCAGCAGCAAGGCCTTAAGCACCCTGCTGCTCCACTCTCCACCTCCAGCACTGGTATAAGTCAGGAGTGAGTCCCCAAATCCTGGTACAACCCAGTAACAAGCCCTACCCCAGCAACTGAGTGCAAGTCTTGGGGAAAACTGAATCAACTTCCACAGATCTTAGTCCACAAAATGTAAGGGGGTTATATAACTGCTCAGAAGGATCCCTGGGTGTAGGATTCTATTGCATTGACCGAATAGTGATCTGGTTGCTGACCTGGGTCATAGTCCCAAGGTGAGGAGAAACACTAGGTACACTTTAGCATATGAGGTAGGGGAGCAGAGATCCTGGTCATAGTTCCAGGGCAGAAAACACAAGTGCTTATGCTCACTCACAGACCAGAGAACAGGCAAGGAAAATAATGAATGCAGCTCTCCTTAGTTCATACTAACTTGGAAGAATAAAGGTCTGTAGCAGCAAGCATCCCAGCATCCCCAGTGTGGCTGCCAGCACAGTTTGTTAGATCTGCTTTTCTCCTCATTGCCCTTTTGGGCATCCTTTGCCATTTGAGTTAGTCATTTTTTAAAGTGTTGTTTTCCTTAGTCAGGCTGTTGACCCTCATTTCATACTTTTCCTGCATCCTTCTCATTTCTCTTCCCAATTTTCCTCCACTTCTCTTATTTGATTTTTAAATCTTAAGGTCCTCTATGGCCTGTAACCTGCTCATATTTTCCTTTGGGGCTTTTGGAGCAGGATTTCTGACCTCACAGTCCTCCTCCTGTTCCATGCTTCGATCCTCTTTGGCCCCCAAATAGGAGTCTTATGTTGCATTTTCCTGTTTATTTTGTTTCCTTTGCCTAGGCATGTTGCCACTTAATTACTTGACTTTTAGGTTTGTTGCCACAGTAGGGCTCTGCCACCAGATAGGGGAGCTTCTGTCCGGAACTTTGGGGTCTTCCCAACTTCTGGTTCTGGCAAGTTGGATACCCACCCCAGACCTCCCCCCCCAGATCACAATTAGATCTGCTTTTCCAAAGGAAAATGACTCCAAATGGGTTAACAATCTTGCTTTAATCAATCAAACATATCATTTACCTAGTTTATGGGAAAAAAGGTCAGCACCCTGAACTTCAGAGTATACAGAGAGGCCTCCAGCTGTCCAACCATTACATCCATACCAAATCACAGTTACCAGAGAGGGAAGCATCAACATCTGCGTTTTTCAAAGCCAGGGGGCTCTCAACAGCTTCCCAGAGTCTCATCTGGTCAAGTCACACAACACTTCTCAAAGTGAGCCCCAAAACAAAGCCTCACATCAAGGTTTTATATAGCATTCTCCTGGCACAGAGAATGTAACAACCTTCTTGACCCACTGGCCAATCACAAAGTATCTCCTGAAAAACAATCCACTCACCAGAGGCTCCATGTGCACTTAACCTACGGGCAGGGAAGATCTTAAAATTTTACATTCCTATAACAAGGTCCCCAGGATTAGATCTGTAAACAGTAGGATGAGGAACAATGGAGGCTAGTGCCCCTCTCAACCCCAAAAGCAGAGTCCAACTTTCAAATAAAATTACAAGAGAGAACTTAAACATGGAAAAGTATTGTGACAAGGAAGATCAAAAGACAAATTCAGGAGAACAAAAAAGTCTAAACAGCTACATGTAAAACCTCAAAGAAAATTGTGGGTTGTGTCAGGGCCAAAAAGAATGGGAGGAGCTCAAGAAGGATTTTTTTTCTTTTTGGAGGGCAATTGGGGTTAAGTAACTTGCCCAAGGTCACACAGCTAGGTTTTTGTTTGTGTGTGTTAAGTGTCTGAGGCCGGAACTGAACTCAGATCCTTCTGACTCCAGGGCCGGCGCTCTACTCACTGTGCCACCTAGCCACCCCCCAAGAAGGATTTTAAAAATAAAATAAAAGACTTAGAAAAAAAATTGAAAAAGAAATGAGAGTGATGCAAGCAAATCATAAAATAAGTCAATAGTTTGGTGAAGAAGGTACAAAATAAATAAAAACATGCCTTTTAACCCAGCAACATTACTACTAGGTCTGTATCCCAGAGAAATCAAAAAAGTGAAAAGGACTTGTATAAAAATATTTATAGCAATTCTTTTTTGGTGACAGAAAAATTGGAAATTGGGGAATGGCTGTTGTGGTATATGATTGTGTTGGGATACTCTTGTGCTCTAAGAAATGATGAGAAAGATGGTGTCAGAAAAAAATCTGTTAAGACTTATATGAACTGATGTAAAGTGAAGTGAGCGGAGCCAGGAGATAATTCTACATAGTAACTATGGCATGATCCACTGTGAATGACTTAGCTATCCTTAGCAATACAATGATCCAAGAAAATTCTAAAGGATTCATGATGAAAATGCTATCTACCTCCAGAGAAAAGAACTAATGGAGTCTGAATACAAATTTAAACATATTATATTTCCTTTTATTTTATGTGTTTTGTTTGTTTTCTTTCACAACATGACTAATAGAGAAATATATTTTGCATGATGGCATGTGTATAACATCAAATTGCCATCTCAGGAAAAGAAGAGGGAGGGAGGAAGATAATTTGGAACTATTTTTTTAAAAAAAAGGAATGTTAAAATTGTTTTTGCATGTAATTGGGAAAAATAAAATATTATTTAAAAATTAACATAGTAGTTTCCCCCACTATTGTCATTGGTGTATGGTGCAAGTATTATTATTTCTGTCTTGTTGATGCTCAAACTAAAGCTCAGAGAAGCTAAGATGTTATATGGTTAGTCAGTATGAAAAGGGAGACTCAAGAACATCAGGCATATCAGCATACTGAACAGATCATTTTTTAGTTCAATTGCATTGACTGTAGGTGTGGAGTGCTTTACCAAAGGGAATTAAAAAACAGAGTCCTTCACCTTGCAGACCATCTACCTTCTAGGTAAGTAAAGAGTTGGTGAAAGAATGCTTGAATTTGAAAAGTAGGATCCAGACAAGCTGACAGTGGCAGATTTGGAAATAGTTTCTCCTAAGGTACAGTGGAGAAGCTCAGATTAAGAAACAGCTCCTTTTAGGTGCTGGAAACCCTGATGCATGAATTAGCAGTAGGTTGGGAAGAAAATCTAGAAGGAAGGTAAAACAAGTAACTGCTAGGAAGAGACTTCCCCTAAGCTGTTTTTGAAGGTAAACCTACCTATGCTTCCTATGTTCCTTCTCTAGAATGCTAGGCTCTGTGTCCCAGGTCTCAGGTACTTGATCTTGGATCCTAGGTCCTGTTATCCATCTGTTATCCAGCCACATCCTGGGTCCCTGCTAACTTCATAAAGATGAAAACTATGAGGATACTCTTTTGCATCTCATATATACATACACACAAACACACACATATACACACACATACACAAACACAGGCATGTGGCACCTCTGTGATGAGACTTATTTTCCTAAGGGAAACTAATGTCTGAGTGCCTGCTTGTACCAGAGAAAAGGACAAATCAAAGTTCCTGCCCATAACAGTGGCTATAGAATAGGGACTTAGAGCAAGTCTGGTATAAAAACAGAAAATGTGTGAATCATTGAGACCCAAGTTCCTCCAATTTAATAGGCACCAGGATACCTTAGGTATGTTAAATATACTGCCATTTGAAGATCTTCACAATAAACATGAGGCAACTTTCCCAGACTGATACTATCTATTAAATCTCCTTTCTTTGCCTAGAAGTTTAGATTTCAAGATCTTGATGCCCAGGAAATTAAAAATTCCTTCTCTTCCATGCAAGGATTAGGGGTTAACAAATATTTTGGTGAACTAAACCCTTGGGCCAAATGAACACTCTCATATTTGTCCCTATAATGTTCTTCTGTCAGAAATCTATTAGTGACCCAGTTCCTTCTATTTCTTGAGCCAGGAAAATCTACCCTCAGTTATATCTCCTTGTAAACCGAATACCTGAAACTCCCAGGTGACAGTCATTTTAGTTTATGGGGATTGCCCCATAAACTTTCCCTCAGAGCAAAGCCTACTCTGATCTATGCTGACCTGTCTTTGGGAGAAGAGGAGACAAAAACAAAAAATCCAAAAACAAACAAAAGCCAAAGAAACTCCAAATTAGAATAATTTGGTGTGTAAGCTTATAGACAGTAACAATTTTATTTTATTTTTCTGTAAAGAATCCATCCTCCTGACTCCAAATATATTAACATGTCTGATTGATGTTCCATATTTGTTCTCCAGTTATCAAGCTATTCACCTAATGATGGGTTACAACTTTGTTTCTAGTTCTTTGCAATTACAAAAAGTGCCGCCATAACTCTTTTCATGTATATATAGGACTTTTTAATGTTTTTTTAACCTCTTTAAGGCATATGTCTAGCAGTTGTTTATCTAGTTGGATCAACAGGTTTGGAGGTTTTAGTCAATGTTTAAGTAAAATCTCAAATACTTTTCTAGAAAAGTTGGGACAATCAATAGCCCAACCAATAGTTTGTTAGTATGCCTATCTTTCCACAATCTCTCCAACATTAACTATTCTCATGATTTTTCATCTTAATCACTGTTATGGGTTGAAGTAAAACCTAATAATTCTTTTAATTTCCTTTTCTTTTAAATTAAGGATTTAAGGTAATATTTCATATACTTTTAAATAGTTTTAATTCTTCCTGTGAGAAGTATGCATGTTCTTTGATAACACATGTGCATGTGTATATATACATGTATGAACAAATACATAAGTGTGTAATGAATACAAAATAAAATTGGTAAGATGCAAAATACTTTTTTCAATAGTAATTTCCTAGAATTCTATAACATTCTGTACTAACATATTAATTAAAAATGACTTCTGACAATACTCGTTTTTCATAACACACGAAATCTATGGTCTGATAAATATTGTACAGAAAATAAAATTTTAAAATCTAAAACAGTTTTTAAACAGAATTTTACCTTCTACTGTGTCAGATGGTGGTGTAAGGGCATTGTATTGTATTACCTACTGCTGTAAACCTCTCTACCTTGGCTGCCTTCTGAAAACCAAGTGAGAAGTTTCTAGAAATTTAGTCACTGCTCTTGGAAGACACAGAAACTGGTGAGGTCTCGAAACACCTTAGAGCGTAAAGGACTCACACTCTGTGGGGCATAATTGTACCATAAAACTTGAGTTCTAAAAGCAAACAATGAAAATATGCAACAAATCCAGGGATAGTTTGTTACAGTAGTAAGGTGAAGTAGAATAATGCAGTGTCTAGTAAGATACCAGCTGCTCTACAAACTTGCATACATTATGCCTCTCATTTTTTTCTACTGCGTATAGTCACAAATATGCAGTTGCCAATAAGAAAGTGAAACTGTGGTTACTAAAAAATCATGCAAATGCTTGCTTGACTTTGTAAAAGTTAAACATGTGAATGTTGAAGATTGACTATATATACTATATGCAGAATAGATTTTCATATTATATTTTTGGGTTAGCTCATGTCTTGAGTACCCTACTTCTATCAGAGATATTTGATGCAATATTTTTCTCTGTTCAGCAGCTTCCCTTCTCATCCTTGTTGCATGTATTTTGTTCATATAAATGCTTTTGAATGTCATGTAATCATAATCTATTTTGTGTTTTGTCATCATCTCTTTCCCTTCTTGGTTTAAGAACACTCCCCCTAATCATAGCTGTAAAAGGCCCTTGATCTTATTCTCTTCTGATTTTCTTTTCAATGACATGACTTTTAACATTCAACTCTTATTTTAGTTTTTAGGTCCTTATGACATAGGGAGTTTAAATAGTTTATCTAAACCAAATTTCCAGCAGACCACTTTCTAGTTTTCCCAATAGTTTTTGTCAAATAAGGAATTCTTTCCTAAATATTTATTGTTTCTGGTTTATTGACAGTTGATTATCAAGTTCAATTGCTCCCTATCTAATCTATTCCACTGATTCACTTTTCTATTTGTTAAGGAAAACCAAAGAGCAGTGATTTTCAGTAGTTATTTTGAATAGGACATCTATTTCTACCTCTTTCTCCTGATTATTATTAACAATTTCTAGGGGCGGCTAGGTGGCGCAGTGAATAGAGCGCCGGCCCTGGAATTAGAAGGACCTGAGTTCGGAGCCGGCCTCCGACACTTAATCCATATAAAACAAAAACCTAGCCCTGTAACCTTGGGCAAGTTACTTAACCCCAATTGCCCTAAAGGGGTGGCTAGGAGGCGCAGTGAGTAAGAGCGTTGGCCTCGGAATTGGGATGACCCGAGATCAGATCTGGCCTCAGAAAATGAGCACCCACACATAAATAAAAATGACTAGCCGTGTAACCTTGAGCAAGTTACTTAACCCCAATTGCTTAAAAAAAAAAATTAACAATTTCTATAGAAAGATTGACTATTTGTGTGGGTTTATTTTATATTCTACTACTTTATTAAAGGTGCTGATTGCCTTAATTAATTTTGACCAGAGTTTTTAAACTTCTTGTTCCACAGACCTTAAAATTATATAATCCACAGTTATAACTAGGTGCAACCAGGGAATGAACTATGACTTGGTGTTTTGTTTATTTTTTTTTAATAGCTGAGTTTGTCAGTGGAACTGAGGGAAGCTTTCTGTTTTTTTTCTCTCAAAAGTCTTTCCTAGAGATGCATTCTAATAGCAAATCAAACTGTCCTAGGCAACTGTTTTGTTTTATCCAATTTTAGGAGCATAGTCTTCCTTTGGGGAGCTTTAATTCTGCCCAATTCTGTGGGTGTTCTGCCCTAAGGAATATAAATTTTGATTGCTAAAACCTTGCAAGATATGGGGTTTATGCGCTAGATTTCCTTCTTAAGAACCATGCCTTAAATCCAAATCACTCTGTCTCCCATTAATTGACCAGTAGGTCCCAGCCCAAGCCTTACTTGATCTTTGTTTGATAGTTCAGCATGAGTATAAATAGTAATTGTTTTTGTTTTAGCCAGAAACCCTGAGGGTCTTCCCCTCCCAAACTGTTATTTTTCTTAACTAGGTAAAAGAGGCCATTCTTTTCCTCATTTCTTACCTATTATTAATCAATGAAAGGGGGTTGCTTCAATCAAACTGAGACCTGTTAAAGCCCTTAGCTTAAAAAGGCCAAGGTCTTCCAATGAATCTAGGATCATCTCTAGTAATCCTGATCTATATCTTACCAGTGGACCCTGATGGTTCTGGAGAAGAGAACTAAACTGGTAACTTTGCACAGCCCTCCCTTACTTAAATCCAATTCACTTACAAATCATGGCATTGCCTTCTCCTTATGTCCTGGACCTCTTAGAGAAGGAAGACTAACAAAAAAGTATTCTGCCTACCAGGCTCTATAGAAACTTCTTTAGGCCTCCCTTTTTAGAATACCATACAAATGTTGACAAGTAGGACAGAAACACATGAACTAGACAAATGATTTGCAGCCCTACTGAGGGATCTGTGAAAAGTTCCTCTGTGACATGTCAGCCCTGCCCAGCACATCTTGTTGTCATTAAATTATGGGGCTTGGGTTATGCATCCTGGGCTAACTGAGCTCCTTTCTTTTTGGAAAGTTAGTTGGCAAAGAGCCAAAGAGGGAAATATGTTCAGCTAAATAACTTCAGACTGTAACATACAATCCTTATATGTTAGATCCTCCCTCAAAGAGTGTGCTTCAGTCACAGAAAGTTTATGGCTTCCACATGTTTCACTGAGTCTGAGAATCTCAGTGCTGGGCTCACCTGACTTCAAGAAATGAAAGAACTAGCCAAGATTTATCATGATGAACCTGGTAGCTTGACTTGCTTTCTGGTATCATAATATTTAGAAATTCACTTCTCATTTACCACACTTTACAATATAAGTAGATAAATGATACCTCTTCTCTGAACTTCAGTAAGTTCCTCTCAAATATCATAGAAACTGCATCATATTGGGAGTTAACCTAGCTTTTAATATAAGATTGGCCACTAATTATTCATTTTTCTTTAGGCAAATGTCCTCAACTCTCTGGATCTCAGTGTCTTTATTTATGAAATTAAGGGTCTCAAGTAAATGATTTCTAAAATCCATTTCTGCTTGAAAAGTCCATAGCTCTATGATCCTTCTTTTTCCCAGAAGTTCTGGGAATATTGAAAATTTGCCAAATATCAACTGATAAAAGATGGCTTTTTTCATGTTTTTTCATAGTAAATCCTCAATAGATTGTAAACTCTTTGAAAACAAGAATCATATTTTATCTATCTTTGTTCTTCATGGACCCACTAGTCTAGAATATACCTCCTCCTCAACCCCATGTTTTTGAATCCCTAACTTCCTGATCTTTCTATTCAAGTATACAGCAAACAAAAGACACATCCTTATTCTACTAGTTTTTATCATTATCTAACTGATAAAATTATTTTGTAACTCCATCTTGGATTAATAGTAGGTATAAATTCTCCTACATGGTAGGGAGAAGAGAGGTATTTAGGGTGTGGAGATTGAATTATGATCTCAGTGGTGAGCATGTTACAAGTGGAGAATACTACTATACCAAATTGAATTTAACATGAAAAGTGGAGCCCTCTGTGGCTCATTGAAACTCTTGAGGAATAATATCCCCAGATAAAACTTGTCCTGTACCTGAATATACCTGTCTTGTTTTGCTGTTGGGCCCTGATGAACATGTCAACTCTACCCTTCCTCCTTCTTCTCCTCTGATAACTGCTTACTTCATAAGGTGATATGTATGGGAAGGAAGGACCAAGGAAGGAAGAGAAAAGGGAATCCATGAGAATAATAGTCTTAGACTTTGTGAGTCTATAGCAAAGACCTCTCTAGTGACAGAAAGTGGGGATGGGGAGTTTCAAGAATTTTTACCTAGGCAAACTCACTTCAATTTTGCCTATTTTTATTAAAGGTACCATCACCATTCCAACAGGTTTCCAACTGGAGTGCTCCTTCATTCTCTCACTCACTTCCAAACCCACTCCATTCAATCAAGTTGCTAAGCCTCCTCAATACCTCTTCACTTAATCACACTCTCTCCACTAAAATGTCTATTACCCCAGTTCAAGACATTCTCATCTCTTTACTGAAATATTTTTATTTTTTGCTTTTTGGAGGGCAATTGGGGTTATGTAACTTGACCAAGGTCACATGGCTAGGTTTTTGTTTGTGTGTGTTGAGTATCTGAGGTCAGATCCGAACTCAGGTCCTTCTGACTCCAGGGCCAGCACTCTACTCACTGCTCCACCTACCCGCCCCTACTGAAATATTTTTAAAAGCTTCTTAATTTGATTCCTGGATTCTAGTCTTTTCCCTTTGCTGTCCATTCTCGACAAAATTACCAAAATAAACTTTCTTAAAGTACAAGTCTAACTGTGTCACTCTCTGTTAAAGAAACTTCAACAGTTCCTTATTGAGTTCAGGATAAAAATAAAAATTACACACCTTTGTATTTAAATTTTTTCATTATCTGCCTTCAGTTTTCCTTTCCAAGTTTATTGAATATTCCTTGCATTTATGCACTATATGTTCTAGCCAAACAGGACTGTTTTCCCCCTTTAACTTCATTTCTTGCATCTTTGCCTTTATCATGCTTTCCTTCTTTAGATGTAAGTGCTTAATACATGGAGAATTATTCTGATTTATCTCTTTCTTTTTTATAAAAATTTTTATATAAGGGATAGCTATCAATATGGGAGAGTAGTAATGTGTGTATTCAGAAAAGAAGGTTATGCAAAACAAAATATATAAGCATAACATCCTTTAAAGTCATTGTAAAGGCAGAGCAAAGATGGCAGAGTAGAAACATCACTTCCAAGGTGCTCTTGCCCACACCACTTCAAAATCATGTAAAAGGGGACTCTGAACAACTTCTGGAGTTCCAGCACCCATAGAACAACACAGAGAAGCTAACCACCCACTGAGGACAGTCTAGCAGCCCTGCAGGGAGTGGCCAATGCAGCACTCTGGGAGTTGAAAGCACAGCAGTCTGGGAGCTGAGCCCAGGCCCGCCTGAGTCATGGTTTTAGCCCCAGGGCAGCCAGGCCAGCAGCCAGCTGGAGGGACCCCAGAACACCCACAGCTGTGGTGATTCCACAATATTCAACACCGACATGCCTAGGATGAGAGGTTAGTTCCCTATGGACTTTGGGACCAGTATTTGGGGAACACTTCCCAAAGTTCATAGGGCACTAACCTCTCACTTCCCCCAGGGGGGAAATAGAAGTTGAAAGAATCCAACTATCACCTCCTGAAAAAGATTCCAAAAAGAAAACTCCTAGGAATATTATAGCCAGGTTCCAGAATTACCAGATCAAGGAGAAAATACTGCAAGCAGCCAGGAAGAAATATTTTCAATATTGTGGAAACACAATCAGAATAGCCCAGGACCTGGCAGCTTCTACACTGAGGGACATAAGGGCCTGGAATATGATATTCTGCTGGGCAAAAGACCTGGGATTAAAACCAAGAATCACATACTCAGCAAAACTGAGTATTTTGTTTCAGGGGAAAATATGGTCATTCAGTGGAATAGAGGACTTTCAAGCATTCTTGAGGAAAAAAACAGCTGAATAGAAAATTTGACATTCAGACACAAGAAACAAGAGATGCTTGAGAAAGTAATCAGGAAAATGAAATCAAAAGGAACTTATCAAAGTTAACCTATTTACATTCCTACATGGAAAAACAATAACTATGACTGATGAGACCTTTATCATTATGAAAATAATTGAAGAAGGGTGTATGGTCCTATGAATACATATGTGAATGTGTGTATATATGTTTACAGGTATACATGGATAGAGGGCACAGGTTGAATTTGGTGGGAAGGGATGATACTTAAGTGGTAAAGTTAAGAGATGAGAGAGGAAAGTGGCAAGAGGAGATGGGGAGAAATAGGGTAGGGTAAACTATCTTATGTAGAAGAAGCAAGGGGAAGTGGCTGCAGGGGAGGGGAAGAATAGGAAGGCAAAAAGGCAAAACCACATTCTCATTGAATTTGGTTCAGGGAGTGAATGACATACATACTAAATGGGATATCTCAAGCTGCAGCAGAATAGGGGGAAGGGGGATGAGAGGAGGGATGATGGATGGGAGGGCAATCTTGGGAGGAGGGGAGGTTGGAAGTACCCATTATAGAAGAGGGACAGGATCAAGTAGGGAATGGACCAGGTGAGGGGTGGGATGGGTGGGAGGGAATTATAAGCAGCCTTGTCCAACATATTTACTATGGTAATATTTTGCATAACTATACATGTACAACACATACTGAATTACTTATCTTCCCAGAGGGAATGGGTGGCAAGGGAAGAAGGGAATGGATCTGATATTCGAGGTCTTAAATTTAAATGTTTCAAATATATATAAATACTATTATCAATACTCTTTTGCATGTAATTGGGAGATAAGATCTGCAGGCGTTGGGGTACAGAGATTCACCTTCCTCTAATGGAAAAGTTGAAGGGGGTATGGGAGAAGATATGGGAGAGAGCAGATTAGAGGAAGGGATATCTTTTGGGACTGCTATTCTGGGGTGGTGGGTAGGGGAAAAATGGGGGAAAAAAATTGTAACTCAAAATCTGGTGGTAATGAATGATGTAAACCAGAAGTTAATAAAGCATTTGTTTAATTAAAAAAAAAAATAATGCATGAGTGTTCTAATTTTCCCACATCTCCAGCATTTATCATTTTCTTTTTTTCTCTCATAGTAGCCAGTCTGATAAGTGTGAGGTGGTGCCTCATAGTTGTTTTAAATTGCATCTCTCTAATCAATAGTGATTTATATAATTTTATTATGTGACTATAGGTAGTTTTGATTTCTTCATCTGAAAACTTCCTATTCAAATCCTTTGGTGATTTATCGATTGGGGAATGCCTTGTATCCTTAAAAATTTGACTCAGTTCTATATATATATTTTAGAAATGAGGCCTTTATTGAAGACACTGACTGTAAAAATTGTTTCTCAGGTTTCTGCTTCCCTACCTTCCAGTGGTTTTGTCTGTGTAAAAACCTTTTAATTTAACGTAATTAAAATTACTCATATTGCATTTCATAATGTCCTCTATCTCCCATTTGGTCATAAATTCTTCCCTTCTCCATAGATCTGACAGGTAAACTATTTCTTGTTTTCTATTTTGCTTATTGTTTCAGCCTTCATATCTAAATCATTTACCCATTTTGACTTTTTCTTGGTTTACAATGGCAATATACTTTAATGGAAATGCTACAGGAGCAATGGCCATTAGATCTGCTTTGGATCCTGTGTCCCATAGAACCTAATTCTTTGCTTGACAAATCTCTTGACCTCCCTAACTACCAATTCCTTCACTGAGAAATGAAGTTAATAAATATTAATAAATATTACTTTCCTTATAACAAGGTAAGAAAAGTTCTTTATTTACTCTGTAATGCTTTTTAAAAGTGAATTATTTTAGTTATTCGTATATTTTAATTATCCCTCTCTCCATTGGATTAAATTACTTTTGCTTGGGGCGGCTAGGTGGCACAGTGAATAGAGCGCCGGCCCTGGAATCAGAAGGACCTGAGTTCGGAGCCGGCCTCCAACACTTAATCCGCACAAACAAAAACCTAGCCGTGTAACCTTGGGCAAGTTACTTAACCCCAATTGCCCTAAAAGGGGCGACTAGGTGGCGCAGTGAGTAAGAGCGCCGGCCTCGGAGTTGGGATGACCCGAGATCAGATCCGGCCTCAGAAAATGAGCACCCACGCATAAATAATGACTAGCCGTGTAACCTTGAGCAAGTTACTTAACCCCAATTGCTTTTAAAAAAAAAAAAATTACTTTTGCTTTTTCATTGCCATGCCAATCAAATTACCAAAAGCCTGCTTCATAGAGCTAGAAAAAATAAAAGCAGAATGCACCTGCAGGAACACAAAGGTCAAAAATCCCAAGTGAATTAATGCAGGGGAAGGGAAGTGGGGCCTAGAAATATAGTTCTCAATTTTTACTATAAAACAGTAATAATCAAAATGAAAAGGTATAGGCTCTAGGAGCCCCCTTGAGCTCTCCTTGTTCTCTCCTTGACTCCTTGAGTTACAGGCAATGGGAACCCCCTTGAACTCTGATTGAATCTTCCTGTTTGATGAGGCATTTGCATGAGCTCATAAGCCTTTCATTGTGGTTCTACCCAAACCTTTGTTACTAGCTTGGCGCTCCATTATCCAGCTAGCCCCCACCCTTGATCCTCAACTGTTATACCCTTGAACTGGCCTAAACCACCATTGTCTGTCATCTCCTGGTAGTCTCCAGCAATTTCACTCATTTACTGGAATCTGACCTCATTAACTCCTCCTGAAGACCCACCTCAAACTCATTACTTGTATCTGACCTCATTGACTCCTCTTGAAGACCTTCCCCAAACTCCTCCTCTAGACCACCCCTAGATTCCTCCCACAACCTTTCTATATATAAGACCTCATCTTGTCTCCCTGTGGTGTGAGAATGCCCTAGAATTTTCTAGCACAGACTTGCTTTGTGTTCAATACAAGTCTTACAGATACTGAGGCTCCTTAAGAGTCTACCCAAGATGGTTAACTTTTAATAAACTTTACTTTTCTTTGGCTGAAAGAAAGCTTGAGTTGAATTCACTTGGCAGGACCTGGCATGTTGGTATTTTGGAGTTTCGAGTCCCCCTAGTCTAAACCTCATCATTTTTATGGTGAACCTCTTCAAAAAGAACTGGGTAAAAGTAAAGAAATAGAACTGGATGCATGGAATAAATTAGGTATACAAAATACAGAAGCAAATGGGCACAGTGGCCTAGTGCTTGATAGACCCAAGGGTGTTTGTTATTAGAATAAGCACTCACTGTTAAATTAAAACTGTTGGGAAAACTAGAAAACTTTCTGACAAGAATTAGGTACAAACCAATAGCTCATACCATATACCAAGATTAACTATAAATGGGTATATAACTTAGCCATAAATTGTGACATCATAAAATAATTATAGGAGCAAGGAAGAAATCACTTGCCAGATCAATGGATAGTCAACAAGCATTTATTAAGCACCTACTATGTGCCAGGTACTGTGGTAAGTTAAAGATCCAAAAAAAAAGAAGGAAAAAAAGGCAAAAGATAGTTCCTGTCCTCAAGAATCTCACAATATAATGGGGAGAGAAAAAAAGCAAACAATGTACAAACTACATACAGTATAAACAGGAAATAATACATATAATTATGGCACTAGAATTAAGAGAGGCTTTTTTTTTTTTGCCTTTTTGGAGGGCAATTGGGGTTACGTAACTTGCCCAAGGTCACACGGCTAGGTTTTTGTTTGTGTGTGCGTTAAGTGTCTGAGGCTGGATCTGAACTCGGGTTCTTCTGACTCCAGGGCCGACACTCTACTCACTGCGCCACCTAGCCGCCCTAAGAGAGGCTTTGAAAGACTTCCTATAGAAGACTAGGATTTTAGTTGGGGCTGAAAGGAAGCCAGGAGGTATAAATGAACAAGGGAAACCTCATAGAGTAGAGGCACAGCCAGAAAAAAATACTTGGAGGTGAGAGATAGAATGCTCTTGTTGTTGCTTCTCCTACTCCTGCTTGCTTTTGATGTTTTGTGAAACTGCAGGGAGGTCAGTGTAACTGGAGAGAGGAAGAAGTCAAGACCAAATAAAACATAGAAAGGGTAGCAGAAGATAAAATTGACAATTTTGATTATGCAAATTGAGAAATTTTTGCACAAATGAAACCAATGCACCTAATTAAAAAAATAAAAAAGAGAAACAGGAAATTGTAAGGGGAGAAAAAAAAAGAAAATGGGGGGGCGGAGCCAAGATGGCGGAAAGGAAGCAGTAACCTCGCTGAGCTCCTCTGTCACTAAGTCCAAAAGGGTAAATCTGAGCAGATTCCGGAGTGACGAAGCCCAGTGGAAGACAGAGTGTGGCAGAATCCAGCACAGGAGGTTGCCCAGAGTGCCCGCACAGGTCGAGCGCAGAGCGCGTGGGGTCTGCACAGCTCAGACCTAAGAGCAGGCAAGCAGACTACACCAGAGAGAGAAAAAGCCCCAGCCTGCAGACTTACCAAGGACGAATCACAGTCATCTCGCAGAGGGAACAGATCATTGGAGCCAGGTAGGAGAGTCGGGCCCCCAGTGGAGAGAGTGGCTTCTCAGGCTGCATTCAGCCCCCAGCCTGGAAATTTAGAAACTGCCTGCCTGTATGATACAGGGGCTGGAATGGCAAAGTAAATTCTAGCTGCTCCGATCCTCCCATCCCTCCTTCATGAAGCAGAAAACCCAAAGATAAGTCTCCCACCCAGAATGAAATCCCAAGTTAATGGAAATAGCCTCAGGCTTGAGAATCTCCAAGAAAGGGTGTAACTGAGACAGCCAGGAATCTGAAGAGAAGAGAGGGAGGGGACCCAACTAGCCCCACCTCACCTCACCAACAAAAGCCTACTTATAGCCCAGGGGTATAGAGGCAGAAATCTGAAGTGGTCAGACTCAACCCCACCTACACATCTACATTCCTCACTGACTTCCCTGACTTAGCCATAAACTAGCCACCCAGAGGTATTCAAAGTCAAGGATCAGGCCCCAAACTCATAGCCTGAGACACTAAGAAACAGGAAGTCACAATGGGAAGGAAGGAAGCTGAAAAGGAGAAGGGGAAGGCAAGAAAGTCTATTCGAGCATACTATGCAGGGCAAGAACAACAAAACACACAGGACAATATAGACTCTCTGCCCACACCAGAGACCACAGAAGGAAACATGATCTGGTCTCAAGCCCAAATAGCATTCCTGGAGGAGCTTAAGAAAAATTTTAAAGACCAAATCAGGGAGGCAATGACCAACTTGGAAAAAGAAAATACCTCCCTAAAAAAGGAACTTCAAAAACTTATTGAAGACCATAATTCACTAAAAATTAGATACAACCAAACTGAAACTCAGAACTCTATGATGCAGCAGGAGTCAATCGAAAAAAACAAGATGATCGAAAAATTGCAAGAAAATGTAAAATATCTCACTGGAAAAATAACTGACCTAGAGAACAGATCCAGGAGAGACAACCTAAGAATTATTGGTCTACCAGAAAGCCATGATGAGAAAAGCAGTCTAGACAACATCCTCCAAGAGATTGTCAAAGAAAACTGTCCTGAGGTCCTGGAATCAGAAGATAAAATAGCTATTGATAGAATTCACCGGACTCCTCCTGAAAGAGATCCCAAACTGAAAACTCCAAGAAATATAGTAGCCAAATTCCAGAATTATAAGATTAAAGAAAAAATTCTACAAGCAGCCAAAAAGAAACAATTCAAATATCGAGGAACTACAGTTAGGATCACACAGGACCTAGCAGCTTCTACATTAAAAGAGCGGAGGGACTGGAATTTGATATTTCGTAGGGCAAGAGAGCTAGGACTACAACCAAGGATTAACTACCCGGCAAAACTGAGCATAATCTTTCAGGCAAGGAGATGGACGTTTAATGAAGTAAGGGACTTCCAGACTTTCCTAATGAAAAAGCCAGAGCTCAATGGAAAATTTGATCTCCAATTACAAGACTCCAGAAGAACATAAAAAGGTAAACAAGGGTAACATAGACTCACACATGCAGAAGTGCACATACCCACACCCACAAACACAAGCTCATTACTTGGGATGCAACAAGAGCAAAATGTTCACATCCCTATATGTGGAGCTGATAACTGTCAATATTTGAAATCTCTATGATTATCATGACCTGCAAAAGGGTTATACTTAGAGGGTGTGGGTATGAATGCACTAACATGGAGTCTAAAAAAAAAAAAAGACTATTAAGGGGATCAATGGTACTGTAATGGGAAAAAGGAAAGGATGAGCTAGGAAAAGGTAAAATATGCCATCTGAAGAGGCATCAAAACACACTATAGAAGAAGGGAAAGTAAGAGGGAGAGGAACATCATTTAAACACTATTCTCACTGGTTCTGGTTCAAAGAAGGATCAAATTAATCAGTGAAGTTTAAGAATCTAACGTGAATAGACACATAAATTCATTAAATAGAGGAATTGGAGGGAGGGAGAGGAGCATTGTTTGAAATTTACTCTCATTGGTTTGGAATCAAACGGGGAGTAATTTACTCTGATAAGTATAAAAATTTGTTGTGTCCTATAGATAGTGGGAGGGTAAGGGGGGGTGAAAAGGAGGAGACTAAAGGGAGGGATTATAAGGGAGGGAAATAGTAGTAAGGGGAGAGGGTAGGTTAAGAAGGGGGGTCACTGGGTGGGAACACTGAGGGAGGGGGTGGTCAAAAGGGAAAACTTCAAGGAGGGGAAGGGAGAAGGAAGAAACAAAAACATAAACAGGGGAGGGAATAGGATGGAAGGGAAGAGACAGATAGTCATCATTACTGTGAATGTGAATGGGATGAACTCTCCCATAAAACAGAGGCGGATAGCAGAATGGATTAAAAACCATAATCCTACAATATGCTGTCTTCAAGAAACACATTTGAAACAAAGGGATACCCACAGGGTAAAGGTAAAAGGTTGGAGTAAAATTTATTATGCCTCAGCTAAAGAAAAAAAAGCAGGGGTAGCAATACTTATCTCAGATAAAGCAAAAGCAAAAATAGATCTAATTAAAAGAGATAAGGAAGGAAACTATATCCTACTAAAAGGCACCATTGAGAATGAAGCAATATCACTACTTAATATATATGCACCAAGTGGTATAGCATCTAAATTCCTAGAGGAGAAGTTAAAGGAATTAGAGGAAGAAATAGATAGCAAAACTATACTAGTGGGGGACCTTAATCTCCCCCTCTCTGAACTCGATAAATCTAACCTCAAAATAAACAAGAAAGAAGTTAAGGAGGTGAATAGAATCTTAGAGAGACTAGATATGATGGATCTCTGGAGAAAACTGAATGGGGATAAAAAGGAATTTACTTTCTTCTCAGCAGTGCATGGTACATACTCAAAAATAGACCATGTACTAGGGCATAAAAACCTCACAATCCAGTGCAAAAAGGCAGAAATATTAAATGCATCATTCTCAGATCATGATGCAATAAAAATTATATGCAATAAAGGGCCATGGAAAGATAGACTAAAAACTAATTGGAAACTAAACAATTTAATCCTAAAAAATTGGTGGGTCAAAGAAGAAATTATAGAAACAATCAATAATTTCATTCAAGAGAATGATAATAATGAAACAACATACCAAAATTTGTGGGATGCACTAAAGGCAGTTCTCAGGGGAAGTTTTATATCCCTGAGTGCATACTTAATTAAAGCAGAGAGAAGGGAGGTCAGTGAATTGGACATGCAATTGAAAAAGCTAGAAAAAGAACAAATTGAAAATCCCCAATTTAGTACTAAATTAGAAATACTGAAAACCAAAGGTGAGATTAATAAAATTGAAATTAAGAAAACCATTGAATTAATAAATAAAACCAAGAGCTGGTTTTATGAAAAAATCAACAAAATTGATAGACCCTTAGTCAATATGATAAAAAAAAAGAAAGAAGAAAACCAAATTATGAGTATCAAAAATAAAAAGGGTGAATCTACCTCCAATGAAGAGGAAATCAAAAAAATAATGAGGAATTATTTTTCCCAATTGTATGCACATAAATATGACAATCTTAGTGAAATGGATGAATATTTACAAAATCACAAGTTGCCCAGATTAACTGAAGAGGAAGTGAATTACCTAAATAACCCCATCTCAGAAAAAGAAATCAAACAAGCCATCAATGAACTCCCTAAAAAAATCTCCAGGGCCAGATGGGTTCACTAGTGAATTCTATCAAACATTTAAAGAACAATTGATTCCAATACTCTACAAACTATTTGGGAAAATTAGTGAAGAAGGAGTCCTACCAAACTCTTTCTATGACACAAATATGGTACTGATTCCTAAATCAGGAAGAGATAAAACAGAGAAAGAAAATTATAGACCAATCTCCCTCATGAATTTAGACGCAAAAATTCTAAATAAAATATTAGCCAAAAGACTCCAACAACTTATCACAAAAATAATACACCCTGATCAGGTAGGATTCATTCCAGGAATGCAAGGATGGTTTAATATTAGGAAAACCATCAATATAATTGAGCATATCAACAACAAAACTAGCAAAAACCACATGATCCTCTCAATAGATGCAGAAAAGGCTTTTGACAAAGTACAACATCCATTCCTATTAAAAACACTAGAAAGTATAGGAATAAATGGAGCCTTCCTTAAAATAGTTGCTAGCATCTATCTAAAACCATCAGCAAGTATTATATGCAATGGGGATAAACTAGAAGCCTTTCCAATAAGATCAGGAGTGAAACAAGGGTGTCCACTATCACCCCTCTTATTCAATCTGGTACTTGAAACGTTAGCAGTAGCAATTAGAGAAGAAAAAGAAATCAAAGGAATCAAATTAGGCAAAGAAGTGACCAAGCTGTCACTCTTTGCAGATGATATGATGATATACTTAGAGAATCCTAGAGAATCAAGTAAAAAATTACTTGAGACAATAAATAAATTTGGCAAAGTTGCAGGATATAAAATAAACCCACATAAATCCTCAGCATTCCTGTACATCTCTAATAAAACTCAACAGCAAGAGATAGAAAGAGAAATCCCATTTAAAGTCATTGTAGACATTATAAAATATTTGGGAATCTACTTGCCAAAACAAACCCAGAATCTATATGATCACAACTACAAAACACTTCTCACAGAAATAAAATCAGATCTAAATAGTTGGAAAAATATCAATTGCTCGTGGCTGGGTCGAGCTAATACAATAAAAATGACAATTTTACCCAAACTAAATTATATATTTAGTGCCATACCAATCAATTTACCAAAAAACTACTTTGTAGAGTTAGACAAAATAATAACAAAATTTATTTGGAAAAACAAAAGGTCTAGAATATCAAGGGAATTAATGAAAAGAAATGCTAGGGAAGGTGGACTAGCTATGCCAGATCTTCATCTGTATTATACAGCAGCAGTCATCAAAACTGCTTGGTACTGGCAGAGGTGTAGAGTAGTGGATCAATGGAATAGATTAGGTGCAGGAGACCCAGCAGTTAATGAATATAGCAATCTATTGTTCGATAAACCCAAAGACCCCAGTTTTTGGGATAAGAATGCACTATTTGACAAAAACTGCTGGGAAAACTGGAATACAGTATGGCAGAAACTGGGCATAGATCACTATCTAACACCATATACCAAAATAAAGTCTAAATGGGTGCATGATCTAGGTGTAAAGGATGATACTGTAAGCAATTTGGGAAAGCAAGGAATAGTTTACCTGACAGATCTGTGGAGAGGGGAAGATTTTAGGACCAAACAAGAATTAGAGAGCATTATAAAATGCAAAATGGATAATTTTGATTACATTAAATTGAAAAGCTTCTGCACAAACAAAGCCAATGTAACCAAGATGAAGAGGGAGGTGGGAAATTGGGAAAGAATTTTTACAACCTGTGTCTCTGATAAAGGACTCATTTCTAAAATTTATAGAGAATTGAGCCAAATCTATATGAATACAAGTCATTCCCCAATTGAGAAATGGTCAAAGGATATGAATAGGAAGTTTTCAGAGAAAGAAATTAAAGATATCTATAAGCATATGAAGAAATGCTCTAAATCACTATTAATTAGAGAAATGCAAATCAAAACAACTCTGAGATACCACATCTCTCCAGTCAGATTGGCTAAGATGACAAAACAAGAAAGTGACAAATGCTGGAGAGGTTGTGGGCAAATTGGAATGCTAATACATTGCTGGTGGAGTTGTGAACTTATCCAACCATTCTGGAGAGCAATCTGGAATTATGCCCAAAGGATTATAAATAATTTCATACCCTTTGACCCAGCCATACCACTCCTAGGGTTATATCCCAAAGAGATCATAGTAGTGGGAGGAAGAACCATATGTACAAAAATATTTTTAGCAGCCCTTTTTGTGGTTGCAAAGAATTGGAAACTAAAGGAGTGCCCATCAATTGGGGAATGGCTAAACAAGTTGTGGTATATGAATGTAATGGAATTTTATTGTGCTATAAGAAACGAGGAGGTGACGGATTTCATAATTACCTGGAGAGACTTATACAAACTGATGCTGAGCGAGAAGAGTAGAATCAGAAGAAATTTGTATACAATCACAGACATACCATATCTGTGACGACCAACTATGACAGACTGGACTCTTTTCAGCAATGCAGTGATATAAGTTAATCCCGAATGACTCAAGAAAGTGAGAAATGTGCCATCCAGAGATATAACTAGAAAGAACTGAGCCTGAATCCTGATGGAAGCAAACTAAATGATCTTGTTCTTCTCATTGTTTGGTTGTACTTCTTCCTTACCATCTTTCATCCCACCTAGTACAATATGCCTTTGTAATTGGAATAATGTTTAATATGAATGCATTTGCAGACCCTATACTGTACTATATGATGTCATGAGGGGAGGGGGAGGGAAGTAAAGGAAATTTGAAAATCAAGGAACTATGGAATTGAATCTTGTCAACTGAAACTAAACTAATAAATTAATTTAAAAAAAAAAAAAGAAAATGAAACTTTGCAACAAGTTTGATGAAGATGTTATTTCTAACACATGTAATGGGGTGATGAGATCTGCATGCCTTAAAGGAAAAGACCGTGTCTTTGAAAGCAGCCCAGTCACTGAACTTTCCCACACAACTGAGTTCCTGGTATCTGGCCCAGCCTAGCCCACCTAGATACTCAATGATCCTTTTTAACAGCCCTTTCACTGTGGCTCTCTGACCACTTACCTCCTTTCATTATCTTCACCTAGCCCACCCCAGGTTACTTACTCTTCCTTAATCCTATCAAGTTCTTTTCACTGTCCTCTTTTTTTTTTTTTTTTGTATATATCAATCCTATCCTGATCAAATTCACAGATTTACTGGAATCCTGCCAGTTCCTATTGGCCTTACAATAAACATCACTACTCTAACTGAAAAAAGCCTTGAATGAGTAAATTTTTTTCTAGGTAGATCTCCCTGTACCCTTACATTTCAGGGTTCCCAGCACCCCAAACTGCAACATATGGACACCTCATTCAAAGTTTTAAGAATTAGAGCTATTTCCCAATTGATGAATGATCAAAACATATGAAGAGTTTTCAGAGGAAAAAATCCTATCAATAGGCCTATGATTAAAAAAATACTATGAATTAAATGATGAGGTATGGGCTCTGGGAACCCCCTTGAACTCTGATTAAATCATCCCATTTGATGAGGAATTTGCATGAGGCCATAAGCCTTACATTATGGTTATTGGGCCCAGACCTCTGTTACTAGCCTAGCTCTCTATTGTGCATCTATTTCCTACCCTTGGGCCTATCAAAATATCAATCCACCCTTGAACTGGCCTTGCCCACAATTGTCTGTAGTCTCTAGGTAGACTCCAGCAACTTCCCATCTTTAATCACGCATTGACCTCATCTGAATTCTCCTAAAGACCCTCCCCAAACTCTTCCTCTGGACCACCCTTAGATACTTCCCACAACTTTCTGAATCCTATCTTCTCTCCATGTATGTGAGAGCACCATAGAATGACCTAGCACAGATTTATTCTGTTTCCAATACAAGCGAACTTTTAATAAACTTTACTTTTCTTTGGTTGAGAAGACTTGAGTTGAATTCATTCGGCAGGATGCAGCATATTGGTATTTTGGCGAGTCCAGAGCAATCTTAACACTCTTTATGGGTAACCTCTTAATTTTTGTGGTTCCTTGAGGTATGGGTTCTGACTCTAGGAGCCTATGCCTCCTTATTAATAACTAGAGAAATACACATTAAAGCAACTGGCAAAGTTATGAGGCAAAGTTGAGAGAAAAAATGGTAAATTCTAGAAGGTTTATAGGAAAACAATTATATTAATCTGCTGTTGGTTGAGCACTGAACTGATGCACCTATTCTGGAAAGCAATTTAGAACAACATCCAAAACATTATTAAATGATACATACACTTTTGTTTTTCAAATGCTTTATTAACTTCTGGTTTACATCATTCATTTCCACCAGATTTTGAGTTACAATTTCTTCCCCATTTTTCCCCTACCCACCACCCCAGAATAGTACTCCCACAGGATATCGCCTCATTCAATCTGCATTTTCCCATAAACCCTTTGACTTTTCCAGTAGGGCAAGGTGAATCCCCATGCCCCAATGCCTGCATATCTTATCTCCCAATTATATGTAAAATAGTGTTAATAATAGTATTTATATATATATATATATATTTAAAGCAATTAGGGTTAAGTAACTTGCTCAAGGTTACATGGCTAGTCATTATTTATGCGTGGGTGCTCATTTTCTGAGGCCGGATCTGATCTCGGGTCATCCAAACTCTGAGGCCAGCGCTCTTACTCACTGCGCCACCTAGCCACCCCTTTAGGGCAATTGGGGTTAAGTAACTTGCCCAGGGTTACACGGCTAGGTTTTTGTTTGTGTGTATTAAGTGTCGGAGGCTGGCTCCGAACTCAGGTCCTTCTGATTTCAGGGCCGGCGCTTTATTCACTGCGCCACCTAGCCGCCCCTATTTATATGTTTTTAAAACATTTGATTTTAAAACTCCAAATTCCAGATTCATTCCCTTCCTCCCTTGTCTCCCACCCTTACTGGGAAGATAAGCAATTCAGTATATGTTGTACATGTGTAGCTATGCAAAACATTACCATAGTGGATATATTGTAAAATACTATGTTTCCCTCTCACCTATCCCACCTCCGACTTGGTCTATTCCCTACTTGTATCCTGTCCCTTTTCAAAAGTGGGTGCTTCCAACTTTCCTCCCCCCCATCCTTCCCTCCCTTCCATCATCTGCCCCCCCCCCCCATCTCCCTGCCTCCCAACTCTCCTATAGGGTGAGGTATCCCATTTAGTATGTATGTCATTCACTCCCTGAGCCAAATTCAATGAAAACAAGGTTTTGCCTTTTTGCCTTACTGTTCTTCCCCTCCCCTGCAACCACTTTCCCTTGCCTCTTCTACATGAGATAGTTTACCCACTTTTTCTCTCCCCATCTCCTCTTGTTATATTCCTCTCTCACTTCTCAATTACACCCCTTAAGTGTCATCCCTTCCCATTAAATTCAACCTGTGCTCTCTATTTATGTATACCTATAAACATATATACACACATTCACATATATATTCATGTGCCCATTTACACTTCTTCAGCTATTTTCATACTGAGAAAGGTTTCATCAATCACAGTTACTGTTTTTTTCATGTAGGAATGGAAATAGTTCAACTTTGATAAGTTCCTTTTGATTTCTTTTCCCAGTTACCTTCTCAATATCTCTTGCTTCTTGTATCTGAAGGTCAAATTTTCTATTAAATTCTGTTTTTTTCCTCAAGAATGCTTGAAAGTCTTCTATTCCACTGAATGACCATATTTTCCCCTGAAACAAAATACTCATGTTTGCTGGGTAGGTGACCCTTGGCTTCAATCCCAGCTCTTTTGCCCTCTAGAATATCTTATTCCATGCCCTTTGATCTCTCAGTGTAGAAGCTGCCAGATCCTGTGCTACTCTGATTGTGTTTCCACAATATTGAAATTGTTTTTTCCTGGGGGCAGAGCCAAGATGGCGGAGTAGAAACAGCGCGTCCAAGCCACTCTGCTGCCAGATTACCACCAAACTATGTAAAAGGGTACTCTGAACAACTTCTGGAGCCCCAGCACCCACAGAACAACACAGAGAAGCTAACCTCCCGCTGAGGACAGCCCAGCAGCCCTGCAGGAAGGACCAGCGCAGTGGTCTGGGAGCAGGCAGAGCACGGGGAGCCGAGCACAGGTCCTCCTGAGTTGTGGTTTTAGCCCCAGGGCGGCAGGGCCATAAGTCGGCTGGAGGGACCCCAGAACACCAGCTACAATAGAGAATCCATAAGTATCAACACAGACATGCCTAAGACAAAGTGAGAGGTTAGTGCCCTATGGACTTTGGGACCAGTATTTGGGGAATGTGTCAGCTTCCTCCTCTGGGGGCTAGAAGCCACTGAGGAGACACACCATTTTGTAGTTTTCAGAGGCAGCTCCAACTCCTGGCCTACAAACTGTAGGGAGATCCATCAACAAGTCTTGGGGGGTAATCACTCTTGCTTTAACCTCCCTGGATCTGGATTGTGGTCTGGGGGGGTAGGTTATGGGGTGGATATCCAGCTTGCACGAAATGGAAGTTGTCCCCCCACATATATGGGACAAAAGCTCCCCTGTCTGGTGGCAGAGTCATACTGTGGCAACAAGCCCAAAAGTCAAGCAATTAAGTGGCAACATGCCAATGCAAAGGAAACAAATTAAATCGAAAAATGAAACCTTAGACTCCTACTTTGGGGGCAATGAGGCTCGAAGCTTAGAGCAGGAAGAGGACTGTGAGGTCAGAAGTCCTGCTCCAAAAGCCCCAGGGGAAAACATGAGCGGGTTGCAGGCCGTAGAGGACCTTAAGAAGGACTTTAAAAATCAAATAAGAGAAGTGGAGGAAAAATTGGGAAGAGAAATGAGAAGGATGCAGGAAAAGTATGAAATGAGGGTCAACAGCCTGACTGAGGAAAACAACACCTTAAAAATAGACTAACTCAAATGGCAAAGGAGGCCCAAAAGGGCAATGAGGAGAAGAATGCCTTAAAAAGTCGAATTTGCCAGATGGCAAAAGAATCTCAAAAGTTCACTGAGGAGATTGATTCCTTCAGAGTTAGACTGGAGCAAATGGAAGCTAATGACTTTATGAGAAATCAAGATGCTGGTAAGCAGATCCAAACAAACGAAAGATTAGAAGGCAATGTGAAATATCTCATGGGAAAAACCACTGACCTGGAAAATAGATCCAGGAGAGACAATTTAAAAATTATTGGACTACCTGAAAGCCATGATCAAAGAAAGAACCTAGAAATCACCCTTCAAGAAATTCTCAAGGAAAATTGCCCTGATGTTTTAGATCCAGAGGGCAAAATAGAGGTTGAAAGAATCCACCAATCACCTCCTGAAAAAGATCCCAAAAATAAAACTCCCAGGAATATTATAGCCAGGTTCCAGAATCCCCAGATCAAGGAGAAAACACTACAAGCAGCCAGGAAGAAACAATTTCAATATTGTGGAAACACAATCAGAATAGCCCAGGACCTGGCAGCTTCTACACTGAGGGATCAAAAGGAATGGAATATGATATTCCAGAGGGCAAAATAGCTGGGAATGAACCCAAGGGTCACCTACCCAGGAAAACTGAGTATTTTGTTTCAGGGGAAAATATGGTCATTCAGTGGAATAGAGGACTTTCAAGCATTCTTGAGGAAAAAACCAGAATTGAATAGAAACTTTGACATCCAGACACAAGAAGCAAGACATGCCTGAGAAGGTAATCAGGGAAAAGAAATCAAAAGGAACTTATCAAACTTGAACTATTTACATTCCTATATGGAAAAACTATAATTGTGACTGATGAAATCTTTCTCAGTATGAAAATAATGGAAGAAGGGTGTATGGTCATATGAATACATATGTGAATGTGTGTATATATGTTTACAGTTATAAATGGATAGAGGGCATAGGTTGAATTTGTTGGGAAGGGAGGATACTCAAGGAGTGAAATTATGAGGTGAGAGAGGAAAGAGGCAAGAGGAGTTGGGGAAAGACAGGGTAGTCAAACTATCTCATGTAGAAGAAGCAAGGGGTAGTGGTTGCAAGGGAGGAGAACAATAGGAAGGCAAAAAGGCAAAACCACATTCTCATTGAATTTGGTTCAGGGAGAGAATGACACACATACTAAATGGGATATCTCAACCTACAGCAGAATAAGGGGAAGGGGGATGAGATGGGGGATGATTGATGGGAGGGCATCCTTTGGGGGAGGGCAAGTTGGAAGTACCCACTATAGAAGAGGGACAGGATCAAGTAGGTAATGGAACAGGTGGGGGGTGGGATGAGTGGGAGGGAATTATAAGCAGCCTTTTACAATATATGTACCATGGTAATGTTTTGCATAGCTAGACATGTACAACATATACTGAATTACTTATCTTCCCAGAGGGATTGGGTGACAAGGGAGGAAGGAAATGGATCTGAAATTCAAGGTCTTAAGATTAAATGTTTCAAATGTATATAAATACTATTATTAATACTCTTCTGCTTGTAATTGGGTGATAAGATGTGCAGGCATTGGGACACAAAGATTCACCTTCTTCTGATGGAAAAGTAGAAGGGTGTATGGGAGAAGATAAGGGAGAGAGCAGATTGGAGGAAGTGATATCTTGTGGCACTGCTATCCTGGGAGGGTGGGTAGGGGAAAAACAGGGGGGGAAATAATTGTAACTCAAAATCTGACGGCAATGAATGATGTAAAACAGAAGTTAATAAAGCATTTGTAAAAAAAAAAAAAGAAATTGTTTCTTCCTGGCTGCTTAGAGTATTTTCTTCTTGTTCTGGGGATTCTGGAACCTAGCTATAACATTCCTGGGAGCTTTCTTTTTTGGATCTTTTTCAGGAGGTGATCTCTGGATTCTTTCAACCTTTATTTTGCCCTCTTGGTCTAAAACATCAGGGCAATTTTCCTTGATAGTTTCTTGAAGGTTGATTTCTAGGTTCTTTCTTTGATCATGGCTTTCAGATAGTCCAATAATTTTTAAATTATCTCTCCTGGATCTATTTTCCAGGTCAGTGTTTTTTCCCATGAGATATTTCTCATTGCCCTCTATTCTTTCATTTGTTTGGATCTGCTTAATAGCATCTTGATTTCTTATGAAGTCACTAGCTTCCATTTGCTCCAGTTTAAGTCTGAAGGAATGATTCTCCTCAATGAGCTTTTGAGATTCTTTTTCCATCTGGAAAATTTGGCTTTTTACAACATTCTTCTCCTCATTGCCCTTTTGAGCCTCCTTTGCCATTTGAGTTAGTCTATTTTTAAGGTGTTATTTTCCTCAGTCAGGCTGTTGACTCTCATTTCATACTTTTCTCTCATCTTTCTCATTTCTCTTCCCAATTTTCCCCCCACTTCTCTTATCTGCTTCTTAAGGTCCTCTATGGCTGGTAACCAGCTTGTATTTTCATTTGGGGCTTTTGCTGCAGGACTTCTGACCTCACAGTCTTCCTCCTGTTCCATGCTTTGATCCTCTTTGCCCCCAAAATAGGGGTCTAATGTATTTTTCTGTTTATTTTGCTTCCTTTGCCTAGGCATGTTGCCACTCAATTACTTGACTTTTGGGCTTGTTGCCACAGTAGGACTCTGCCACCAGTCAGGGGAACTCCTGTCCCAAAGGCTGGGGTTTTCTCTGCTGCCGGAGGTATTAGTTGGGTGGCCTCTGCGGACCCTCCACACACTCTGATAAGCTGGTCACACACCCCAAGACCTCCTCCCCAGACCTCAGTACAGATCCAAAAAGGGTAAAGCGAGAGTGATTACCCCCCAGACTGATTGCCAGATTCCCTACAGTTCGCAGGCCAGGAGCTGAAGATGCAGTGTTGCAAAGTCACACAAACTGCACAAGTTCCTCCATGGCTTCTCACCCCCAGGGGAAGAAGCTAACTGTGCTCTCCCAACCAGTCCCAAAGTCCACAGGGCATTGACCTCTCACTTTCTCCTAAGCATCTATGTTTTGATAATTCTGGAAATGCCACAGCTGCTGGTGTTCTGGGGTACCTCCACCTGGCTGCTGGTCTGGCCACCCTGGGGCTGAAACCTCTGACTCACAGTGGCCTGTGCTCAGCTCCCAGAGGGCTGTGCTGGCTGCTTCCTGCCAGGCTCCCAGGCTATCCTCAGCAGGAGGTTAGCTTCTCTGTGTCATTTTGTGGTTTCTGGAGCTCCAGAGGTCATTCAGAGTCCCCCTTTTACATAATTTTGAAGTGGTGTGGGCTGGAGCCCCTTGGAAGTGCTGTTTCTACTCCACCATCTTGACTCCCCCCTTCCCTTCCCCATACATACACTTTTGATGGCCTACAAACCCCTTGAACTCTGATTGAATCTTCCTACTTGATGAGGCCTTTGCCTGAGACTGTAAGTCTTTCATTATTGCTAGGCCCAAATCTTTGTTACTCTTAACCTAGTCTAACCCTCCATTGTTCAGCTACTTCCCATCCTAGCTACTATCAAAATAACTATATCCAAATAGATTACCCTTAAACTAACCTAGTCCTAGATTGTCTATCATATCCAGGTAGCCTTCAGCTATTTCCCACCCTTAATCTCATTACTGTAGTCTGACTTCAGTCCCCTCAAGACCCTCCCAAATTGGTCCTCTAGATGACCCCTAAATCCTCCCCTACTCTTTCTGTATTTAAGATCCACCTTACCTCCATGACAGGCTGAGAATTCAGTCTATTGCAGACTTATTCTGTGTCAGATTATTCTGGCCCACTTGTCAGTACAAGGGTCACAGATACTTAGGCTCCCTAAAAGTCTACCCATTAAGGTGAATCTTTAATAAACTTTGCTTTACTTTGGCTAAGAGAAGACTTGAGTTGAATTCATTTGGCAGGATCCAGTGTCTTGATATTTTGGTGTCTTGAGCACCCCTAAACCTGAAACCTCAACGCTTTGAATCAGCAATACCACTATTAATGGAAAAGGAGAATTATTAAGTACCTGTTTTGTGACAGGAACTATGCTAAGAGCTTTACAAACATCTCATTTGATCCTTACACAATCCTGGGAGATAAGTGCTGTTAATATACCCATTTCATAGCTGAGGAAATTGAGGACAGAGTCACGCTTCTCTTGAGTTGCCCAGGGTAATACAGCTAGTAAGTGTATAAAGCTAAATTTGAACTCACATCTTTCTGACTCCAGGAGCAGCCCTCTACCCTCTGTGCCACCTAGCTGCCACTTGGAGTATATTTGATCTGTAGTTCAAAGAGATCAACAAAAGAGGAAAATGGCTAATATTTACGAAAATATTTGTAATAGCTCTGTTTGTAGTGTTTAAGAATTGGAAACTGTGAGTATGTTAATCTATTGAGCAATGTCTGAACAAGCAATGGTATAAGAATGTGATTGAATACTATTTTACTTTGTTATTAATTAATTAATTAATTTTTAGCTTTCAGCATTCACTTCCATAAGATTCTGAGTTCCAGATTTTCTCCCCATCTGTCCCCTTCCCCAACCCAAAGACAGCAAGAATTATGATCACCCTGTCCCCCAATCTGCACTCCCTTCAATCACTCCCCCCTTCTCTTATCCTTTTCCCCTTCTATTTTCCTGTAGAGCAATATAGATCTCTATACCCTATTGCCTATATATCTTATTTGCCAGTTACATGTAAAAAAAGTTCACATTTCTTTTTAAAACTTTGAGTTTGAATTCTTTCCTTTCCTCCCTCCCCACCCTCTGTCATTTAGAAGGCAAGCAATTAGATAGAGGTTATACATGTGTAGTAATACAAAACACTTCCATGGTAGTCATGTTGTGAAAGACTGGCTATATTTCCCTCCGTCCAATCACACCTCCCATTTTTTCTATTCTCTCCTTTGACCCTACCCCTCTTCAAAAGTGTTTGCTTCTGATTACCCCCTCCCCTAATCTGCCCTCCCTTCTGTCACCTCCCCACTTCTCTTTTCCCCTTCCTCCCTACTTTCCTGTAGGGTAAGATAGATTTCCATACCTAATTGAGTGTGTGTGTGTGTGTGTGTGTGTATGTATACATACCTTATATATGTATGTATGTATGTATGTATGTGTGTGTATATATATATATATATGTATGTATATGTATATATATATATAGTCTCTCCAACTACCCTAATACTGAAAATGGTCTCATGAGCTACAAATATAATTTTTCCATGTAGGAATATAAACAATTCAACCTTAAAAAGTCCCTTATAATCTCTCTTTTCTGTTTGCTTTTCAGGCTTCTCTTGAGTCTTATATTTGAAAGCCATATTTTCTATTTAACTCTAGTCTTTTCAACAAGAATGCTTGAAAGTCTTCTATTTCATTGTATGTCCATTTCTCCTCTGAAGGATTATACTCAGTTTTGCTGGGTAGTTAATTTTTGATTGTAATCCTAGTTCTTTTGACCTCTGGAAAATCATATTCCAAGCCCTTCAATCCTTTAATGTAGAGACTGCTAAATCTTGTGCTATCCTGATTGTGTTTCTCACTGAATATCCAGTTTTTCACCAGAAATATTATGCTCAGTTTTGGTGGGTAGGTGATCCTTGGTTGTAATCCTAGCTCCTTTGCCTTCCATAATATCATATCCGAAGCCCTGTGATCCTTTTAGGAAGAAGCTTCTAAATCAAAACTGCTAAAAAGGGCAAAGGAGCTAGGATTACAACCAAGAATCACCTACCCAGAAAAACTGAGTATAATACTTCGGGGGGGGGGGGATGGATATGCATTTGACTTTCAGATATAAGATTCAAGAGGAGCATAAAAAGTTAAACAGGAAAGAAAAAGCACAAGTGACTTAAAAAGTTTAAACTGCCTATGTTCCTACATTGGACAATGATATTTGTAACCCACAAGACATTTCTCATTATCACCGTAGGTAGAAAAAGTGAAAGAGTATACAAAGATGGAGTACAAAGGGGTAAGTCGAATATGAAGGGATGATATCTAAAAATTAAAGGGTGAAAGAAGAATGTATTGGGAGAAGGAGAAATGGAGAGGCAGAATGGGGTAAATTATCTCCCATAAAAGAAAAAGCTTTTACTGTGGAGGGGAAGAGGTTGTGGGGGAGTACCTTACTCTCATCAGAATTGGTTCAAAGGCAATAACATACACACTCAATTAGGTATAGAAATCTATCTTACCCTACAGGAGGGGAAGTATATAAGAGAAGAGGTATGGTGATAGAAGGGTGGGTAGTCAGAAGCAAAACACTTTTGAGGAGTGACAAGGTGAAAGGAGAAAGAGTATGGAATAAATGGGGGGATAGGTTGGAGGGAAATACAATTAGCAACTGTGAAAAAAATACAATTAGTAACTGTGAAAAAATTAAAGCAAGTTTCTCTGATAAAGGTCTCAATTCCCAAACATATAGAGAATTCTGTCAAATTTATAAAAACTAGAGCTATTTCCCAATTGATGAACAATTAAAGGATATGATCAGTTTTCACATGAAGTAATCAAATCTATCTATAACCATATTTAAAAAATATTCTAGCTCACTATTGATTGGAGAAAGGCAAATTAAAATAATTCTGAGGTGCTATCACATACCTATTAGATTGGCTAATAGGACAGAAAAGGTAAATAAGAAATGTTGGATGGGGATATGGGAAAAATGAGACATTCATAAATGGTTGGTGGAGTTGTGAACGTAGCCAAAGGGCTACAAAACCATGCATATCCTTTGACCTAGCAATACCATTACTAGGTCTGCATCCCCAAAGAGATTTGTTAAAAAGGGAAAAATACCTATATGTACAAAAATATTTATATCTGCTCTTTTCTGGGGGTGAAGAATTAGAAATTGAGATGCCCATTAATTGGGAAATAATTAAACAAGTTGTGGTATGTGATTATCATGGGATATTATTGTACTATAAGAAATGAAGAGCAGGATACTCTCAGAAAAACCTGGAAAGACTTTTATAGGCTGATGCAAAGTGAAATGTACTGTGTACAAAGCAACAGCAATATTGTAAGACAATCAGCTATGAATGACTTAGCTATTCTCAGCAGTACAAAGATCTGAGACATCTTTGAAAGACTTATAATGAAAAATACTATCCATCCCCAGAGAGAGAACTGATTGCATCTGAATACAGATTGAAATATACTTTTTACATTTTTTAATTTTGAATTTTTTATTACTTTTTATTTTTCTGAGTTATTTTTGTCCATTTTTTCACAGCACAACTAATATGGAAATGTTTTGCATGACTACACATGTATAATACATATTGAATTGCTTTTCTTCTCAATAAAGGTGAAGTGAGGAGGAAGGAAGGATGAGAATTTGGAACTCAAAGTTTTAAAAATGAAAGTTAAAAATTATTTTTACGTGTAACCAGGGAAAAATATGACACTAAAGCAAAATGAAACAAACTTGAGTTTCCTAAAATAATTATAATAATAATAATAAACCTTAAATTAATTTTGGCTTGAGATTAGGGCAGAATTTCCAATGATTTCTGAAATGGCCTTAAACATACTTCTGCCATTTTGTACTACATATTTATGTAAGGCATTGTTATCAACATTGATAGCTAAAAAATCAAAATATTGATCAACTCTGAAAAATTTTGAAGATGTTCTGTGTCCTGCAGTATCAAATATTCCCCCAAGATTTAATTTTTTATATAAAAATAAACACACACATGCATCTCACTAGTGTGCAAATTTGCTTTCATCTTTAATAAATGGTAAAATTATAAGTAAATGTTTTATTAGTATGCCTATTTTATATACCTATATATCTGGGGTCACATAAAAATTTCCTGGACAAAAAGGGGTCATGAGTGGAAAAAGTTTTAGAAGCCACGATATAGTTCAATCTCCTCAAGAAGAAATTTGAGTCAAGAGAGGCAGTCAATCCACCAAAAAAACCTTTTTTAAAGCACCTACTCTATGCCAGGCACTGTGCTAAGCATTAGGGATACAAAAGATGCAAAAGGCAGTTCCTGCCCTCAAGTAACTTGCAATCTAATAGAAGTATCCTTGGCTTTTCCTTTGTGACTGATCCATATGTTTTTCAATCATTTAATCAACAAGCATTGATCAAATATCTACTATGCACCAGACCCTGTCATAGGTACTGGAAATTTAATAAATATTTAAAAGAATAAAAAGTCTCCTAATCTCATGGAGCTTACATTATGTTGAAGGAAAGAACATTTATATATTCTTCTTCCTCCCACTCTTCAAGGTGAGGATAGTTTCCTTTACTTTCCTGAGAAAAAATCTTTAAATTAATTTTAAATTGTATTTTTTAAAAATTGTACTAAAATTACTAGTATCAGTTGGAATTATGACTGAATTATATAAAACATTATTAAAATATAATATACATTCTTTAAAACATTGTTAAAATAGGAAAAAAGATATTGCTCTACTCAATTCTTTCTAAGTAACAAAAAGTATGTCTGATATCTACCTAAGAAAAGCCAGGGCAGAAAAAGTGGATTAAGGAACAATAGCATCTATTAATATTAATACAAATATACAAAATAGACTATATGTTTCTTGAGATCAGGCCTTGTTTACATTTGAATATATAATTCCTAGAACTCTAATAGTTGCAACATAAATTTTACTGAAGTTATGAATATCCCATATACATTTGTTATGTATATATATATATATATATGTATATATGTATGTATATCTCCTGCCCCAAATGTCCTTGCATGTTCTATAAATATTTTGCTATCTAATTTTAAAATAGTTACAGAAGTAGTTTGCAATCTAGATGCCCAATATCCAAAAGTTGGAATGTGAATTTATTTTTGTTGAGAGTTTGTTTCCTCCAAAAGAGCAAAATGTCAAATATTAGTATGCCTTCTTTTTATTATTAAAGATATTTACATTTGGAGAAAATACACTTAAGGTATTGGAGATCTAATGATGAGACATTTTTATGAAGAGTCTTCCATGATAGATACAAGGTTCAAGCCCATCTTTTTATTCTATAGGTTTAATATCCCTATGCCTGATGTCCTATAATCTCTGAAACAGTCAAGTTTCAGCAGATGCAAGAGTGTGACTTCAATTTCAACCCTGATGATGGCACATTTCATCACTTTTAGCAAATGTCCTCACTTGAGATAAATGTTCCACTTCTCTGTTTGGCAAAAGAGAAAACCAAAGAAGCATGGCCAACCATTTGATAATCTATTTGACAGTAAAAATAGAATGGGAGAGTCATTCCCATTATGCTGTTGAACTAGCAGAAGATAATTTCATGCACATGATTCTCTTTATACTTCCCATGACAATTTCTTACAGAAAAAGATTAGCCCTGTCTTCTTTAAGAAACAGTGCCCCATCTGTAATTCTTCCATACTGCATTAGGAAAAGCTGAAAGAGTCATAATATTCACCTGAGACCTGGGGCTTCCTTACACCATAAATTTAATCCCAAATTATGGCTCCTTTTGAGAGACTAGAAAAGGGCTAAGGAGTTTTCCTCAGTGCTTCCTGATGCCATCATAATAAATTTTAAATATCTTTGAGGTAAAGAACAACTTGACTGGCAATTTCATAGTAGTTTAAATTCACAAGATGGAACCCAATTTCAGGGGAAAAAATAGCATAATACACTCAACACTCCATTATGTTTGAATAGATAAATCCTAAACCATGTTTGTACTGGAATACATTATTCACATTTTTTGGCAACTGAATTTTTTATACCTTGTATGGCTTGGGCTAATGTTAAAAATAATTCCTAAGAAAACATTAACTGATAAAAAAATAATACCCAGAAATATTCTGGGTAGAAGCTGTCCCCAATATGTCTCATTTTAAAATATACTAGAAATCACAAAATCTTAGAAATGGAAGATAATTTAGATATAATCTACTCTGTATCTTATATATGAGATTATTTCCTATATTATACTATACTCTTACTGACTATCCCATATACTTACTGACTTTAATAGGGGTGGGGTACCTGTGGCCTCAGAAACATATGTGGCCCTTTAGGTCCTTAAATGTGGCCCTTTGATTGAATTCAAATTTCATAGAACAAATCCCTTTAATGAAAATATTTTTTTCTGTAAAATTTATTGGACTCAGTCAAAAGACTGCACCCAAAGACCTTGAAGGTCACATGTGGACTCAAGGCTGTAGGTTCCTCTGGACTATAACCAATTAGTAGATTGGATTCCCTAATCTATGCTATAACTAGAACCAGGTGACTAGATCTTTGCCACAGTGTCCTGAAATTTAATAGGCACTGATAGTAATTACAGTGGTTTATTAAGTAAAAACATCTGATAAGTGGGTGAATATCTAGCATCTATAGGATTTACTTCTTTTTATCAGGCTTCTGCTGGTCCAAACATTGTTACTTGTTTCTTTCCCAAAATATGGCACCCTCAAAAGATCCATTGACATTACTCTACATTGACATTACACTACTCCAGGGACCTAAGAGGATTACCTACCTGAGCTATCCACTTTTACATTCTCACTATGACCTGTGATGGAGAGAGATGACTGTCTGAATCTTCCTCCTTTCCCTCCTAATGACTAGAAGGCCAAAATTCAATGGAATAAACTGATAGGTCAGTGGTCTGTGTTTTGGGATGATGATAGAAACAATCAAGATCACTGATTCTATTTTTTGAATACCTCATTATAATGTAGAAGTGGCCCTGGGTTCTCAAAGGCAATGCTAAAAGTAACACAATCTCCAGTATAATGGATTATGTTATGCCATAAAGGCTTCCACTACAGTCAAATTAACAAATAATGGCAGTTTTCTGAGAGCCAGACTAAATATGTATAGCCCTTCATCAGAAATCTGGCAATTCAGAATTCTTTCTTTATTTATTAAATAATGATTTAATGATGACAAAATAGACACCTTTCTTGTGCATGATATTTCACCAGCATCCTCAATAGTTCTTCAAATATGGTAAAGAATTATATGTACTGCTATGTCTATTTTATTTTTGGGCCCATTAGGCCATTATAGCAAATATACAACTTGCCTAAATAATGATTTTTTTAATAGACTCAAGCCAAGCCAATTTGATATAAAATTGTTGAATATTTGCTAGGTGCCAGGCACTGTGTTAAGTGTTAGGCATAGAAATACAAGTAAGAAGAAGGTCCTTGCCCTAGAGAAGCTTACATTCTAACAAGGAAAGTTAGCACATGAAAGGCAGTTGCCCATTCAAGAGAATAATTCCGAAGTCTAGAGAATGAAGGATCGCTGAGCTGGGCATTTTCTCAAAATGGAGATTTTCCCAGTAAGTTCTGGGAAGAACTTCCATTTTGAGAAATGACCAGATCAAGATCTCCAATGGGGGAAGTGTGTTGCAATAAGGGAAAGTCAGTGAAGTCAGTATAAAAATAATGACCTCCAATCTAGTAACCAGTAAGCTGTCAACACCTTGCCCCCATTTCTCTCTATGTCTAGTTAACTTTACTCTTTAAATTTGAACTCTCAGTAATACTTTTCTGCTATCTCTGACAAACTAATTTCTAGTCACACTAGTTGACAGGAGCTTAGAGAAAATCTGCTACTACATCCTTGATGGCAATTAAGAGATGCATAATGAGGATGGTAGATGCTAAAAAATAATGTAGAATTGCAAATATAATTTTACTTTATATACAGTCATTATCTTTCACAGAATTCAAAAGGATTGGGGGGAGGGTGCTCATTAGAAAATCAGTGAGCCCACTATAGAGAAAATTGAGGACAATTTTTAAAGAGTGATTAAAAGCTTTATTCCTCTGCTCCCTACCAGTGGGAGCCAGGGAAGGGGGGAGGGTCAAGGGTGCACAGTGGCTAGACAGACCATTAAATTGGTATTAAACACTTTTCCATATGAAGGAAGTATCCTTCTGCCAAAAGCCAGAAGCTGAGAGATCAATTTCCATGCAAGTGCTGCTAGTAGAGAGCTGGATAAACTTTGAAAAATTAAAAGGTCACTGGGGTGAGAATACAGGACCCAAAGCTTGTCTGGCTTGTTTCCTTATAGACTGAAAGAAGCTGGCACTTAGAAACAAGATGATGTTCCATACAAACACATAAACCCAATGACCATTTTTTCCCATAAAACTTTCTTATATACATATATATATGTATGTGTCTAGTATATACATATTATATACATATATATTAGATTAAAGTTCTTACCACAGAAGCCTATAAAAGATTTCTTGTACCACACCCAGAGTAAAATGTGTGTGTGGAGGAGAAGGGGGTAAGAGAGGTTAGGGTAAGAGACAACTTACTGCATAGATTCTTAAACAGTGGTTTCCTATACTGACCACAGCCTGACCCATTTCCAAAACTCAGATACAGCAAAACCTTTATGGAGTAAATCACAGTCTCACATTCAACAGAACCATCTCTGAAATCCCTATGAAGACTGAGATGCTCATAGTCCCTTCCTGTTCAAATTGCAATAATAGTAATACCATTAGCTGGTATTTAATTAGTACTTACACTTTACAAAACACTTTATTTTTAAATTCAATTTTATTTTTGTTTTTAGTTTCAAATTCACTCCCTCCTCTACCTCTTTAGAAGACAAGAATTACAATATTCTTTATACATATGAAGTCACAAAATCTATTTCCACATTAATCATACCTCCTCACCCCACTCCCCCCCCAAAAAAGAAAGAGAAAAATATGATTTAATCTGGACTCCAAGTGAATCAGTCCTCTATCTGCTGGTGGATAACTTTTTTTATCATCAGTCCTTTGGAATTGTGGTGGATAATTTTACTGATCAGTTACTGAGTCTTTAATAGTTTATTATCTTTAAAATATTGCAGTAACTCTGGAAATCATTCTAGATCTACTCAATTTACTTTGCATCAGTTCACAGATCCTCCCAGGTTTTCCTGAAACAATTTTCTTCATCATTTCTTACTCTGAAATAGTATTCCATGATATCCATATCTCCATAACTTCTATAGCCATTACCCAATTCATGGACATCCCCTCAATTTATAATTCTTTGCCAATAAAAAAGAAAGTTACTATATGTTTCTATATATGGGTTCTTTTCCTTTTCTTTTGGTCTCTTTTGGTGTTTAGAATGAAAATGTATTGCTAGGTCAAAGGATGTACAATTTTATCATTTTCGGGGGGTCAAAGTTCCAAATTATTGTCCAGGATGACTAAACTAGTTCAAAGCTTCAAGAACAGTATATTTGAGTACTCACTTTCCCCACTTCCTCTCCATCATTTGTCATTTTCCTCTTCTGTCATCTTGGTCAATCTCTTAGATGTGAGTTCATACCTCACAGTTGCCTTAATTAACATTTCTCAAATTATTAGTGATTTAGAGTATTTCTTTTTCGTTTTAATATTGATTGTTTTAATTTCTCCTGAAAACTGCCTGGTCATATTCCTTGATCACTTAACAATTAGGGAGGATTTGCACAGGGGTGGAGCCAAGATGCTGGAGTAGAAACAGCACTTCCAAGGTGCTCTGCCCCACACCACCTCCAAACAATGTGAAAGGGAAATCTGAAAAACTTCTGGAGCTCCAGCACCCACAGAACAACACAGAGAAGCTAACCTCCTGCTGAGGACAGCCCAGCAGCCCTGCAGGGAGGAGCCAGCACAGCGCTCTGAGAGCGGGCAGCACAGTGCCCTGGAAACCAACAGTCCAGCCCTCTGGGAGCTGAGCCCAGACCGCTTGAGCCACAGTTTTAGCCCCAGGGAGGCTGGGCCAGCACCTGGCTGGAGGGATCCCAGAACACCAGCAGCTGTGGCGATTCCAGAACTATCAGCACAGATATGCCTTGGACAAAGTGAGAGGTTAGTGTCCTATGGACTTTGGGACCAGAATTTGGGGAATGCCTTGGCTTCCTCCCCTGGGGGCGAAAAGGTGCTGAGGAAATGCGGCACAGAGGCCATTTTGCAGCATCAGTGGCAGCTCCAGCTCCTGGTCTGCGAACTGTAGAGAGATCCAGCAATCAGTCTGGGGGTTAATCGCTCTTGCTTTAACCTGATTGGATCTGGATTGTGGTCTGGGGGGAGGTTTGGGGTGGGTATCCAGCTTGCCATAGCGTGTGGAGGCTTTACAGAGGTCACCCAAGCTGTGGAAGTTGTGAAGACCCCATGTTTGGGACAGAAGCTCTCCTGTCTGGTGGCAGAATCCTACTGTGGCAACAAGCCCCAAAATCAAGTAATTAAGTGGCAATATGCCCAGGCAAAGGAAACAAAATAAACAGAAAAATGCAACTTTAGACTCCTATTTTGGGGGCAAAGAGGATCAAAGCATGGGACAGGAAGAGGACTGTGAGGTCAGAACTCCTGCACCAAAAGCCCCAAATGGAAATATAAGCTGGCTACAGGCCATAGAGGACCTTAAGAAGCAGATAAGAGAAGTGGGGGTAAAATTGGGAAGAGAAATGATAAAGATGCAAGAAAAGTATGAAATGACAGTCAACAGCCTGACTGAGGAAAACAACCCCTTAAAAAATAGACTAACTCAAATGGCAAAAGGGGCCCAGAAAGGCAATGAGGAGAAGAATGCCTTAAAAAGCCAAATTTGCCAGATGGAAAAAGAATCTCAAAAGCTCACTGAGGAGAATCACTCCTTCAGAATTAGACTGGAGCAAATGGAAGCTAGTGACTTTATGAGAAATCAAGATGCTGTTAAACAGATCCAAACAAATGAAAGAATACAAGGCAATGTGAAATATCTCATGGGAAAAACCACTGACCTGGAAAATAGATCCAGGAGAGATAATTTAAAAAAGACTGGACTACCTGAAAGTCATGATCAAAGAAAGAACCTAGAAATCACCCTTCAAGAAATTCTGAAGGAAAACTGCCCTGATGTTTTAGACCCAGAGGGGGAAATAGAGGTTGAAAGAATCCACCAATTGCCTCCTGAAAAGGATCCCAAAAAGAAAACTCCTAGGAATATTATAGCCGGTTCCAGAATTCCCAGATCAAGGAGAAAATACTCCAAGCAGCCAGGAAGAAACAATTCCATTATTGGCAGCTTCTACACTGAGGGATCGAAGGGCTTGGAATATGATATTCCAGAGGGCAAAAGAACTGGGAATGAACCCAAGGGTCACCTACCCAGCAAAACTGAGTATCTTGTTTCAGGGGAAAATATGGTCATTCAGTGGAATAGAGGACTTTGAAGCATTCTTGAGGAAAAACAAGAGTTGAATAGAAAATTTGACATTCAGACACAAGAAGCAAGAGATGCTTGAGAAGGTAATCAGGGAAAAGGAATCAAAAGGAACTTATCAAAGTTGAACTATTAACAATCCTACATGGAAAAACAATTACTGTGTCTGATGAAGCCTTTCACATTATGAAAATAATTGAAAAAGGGTATATGGACATATGAATACATATGTGAATGTGTGTATATCTGTTTACAGGTATACATGGATAGAGGGTACAGGTTGAATTTGGTGGGAAGGGATGATACTTAAGGGGTGAAGTTAAGAAGTGAGAGAGGAAAGTGACAAGAGGAGATGGGGAGAGATGGAGGGGGTAAACTATCTCATGTAGAAGAGGCAAGGGGAAGTAGTTGCAGGGAGGGGAAGAACAAGAAGGCAAAAAGGCAACACCCTATTCTCATTGAATTTGGCTCAGGGAGAGAATCACATACATACTAAATGGGATATCTCACCCTGAAGGAGAGTAGGGAGAAGGGAGATGAGAGGGGAGATGATGGAGGGGAGGGCATTAAAGGTGGAGGGGAGGTTGGAAGTACCCACTATTGAAGAGGGACAGGATCAAAATAAGGAATGGACCATATGGGGGGTGGGATGGATGGGAGGGAAATATAAGTAGTCTTTTACAATATATCTACTATGGTAATGTTTTGCATAGCTATACATGTACAACACATACTGAATTGCTTATCTCCCCAGAGGGAGTGGGTGACAAGGGAGGAAGGGGATGGATCTGAAATTCATAGTCTTGAAATTAAATGTTTCAAATGTAAAAAAAAAACAAAACTTAAAAAAATATAAAGTGATTTGCACAGCATCACACAGATAGTAAGTGTCTGAGGTCAAATTTGAACTCGGATCTTCCTGATTCCACACCTGGCTCTGTACTATGTGGCTGCCCCTTATCTTCTGCACATAATTGAAAATCCTTAAGGTGAGGCACCATACTATGTCTGTCTTTAGCATGTAGCATAAGTCAGGGCTCACAATAAACATTCACTGAACAACAACAACAACAAAAAAAAAAACAATTAGGGAATGACTCTTTTTATTATAGATTTGAGTCAGTTCCCTAAATACATTTGATAAACAAGGTTTTTCTCAGAGAAACTTGCTGTGAAATCTCCCCCTCAATTTCCTGCTTTTCTTTTTTAATTTTAGCTCTATTGATTTTTTTTGTGCAAAACCCTTTTAACTTTATGTAATCAAAACTATCCATTTTACCTCTTACGAATGTCTCTATCCCTGGTTTTTTCATAAACACTTCTCCTATTCATAGACCTGACAAGGATTTTTTCCCATGCTTCTGTAATTTACTTATGATATCAGATTTTATTTTTATATCACGTCCCAATTTTGAGCTTATGTTGGTACAAGATGTAAGATGTTGGCCTGTGACTAGTTTACTATATTCATTTGCTTCTGTATGTTGTTGTTCAGTCATGTCAGAGCCTTTATGACCCCATGGACCATACTGTCCATATAGTTTTCTTGGCAAAGATGCTGTAGTGTTTTGTCATTTCCTTCTGCTGTGGATTAAGGCAAACAGAGGTTAAATGATCTGCCCAGGGTCATACAACTAGTAAGTGTCTGAGGTAAGACTTGAACTTAAGTCTTCATGACTCCAGGATCAGTTTTCTAACCACTGAACCATCTAGTTGCCTCTTGCTTCTGAATATGGTGTATAAAATCTGTTCCATTGATCAAACACTTTATTTCTTTAGTATCAAATTGTTTTGACTACAGCTCTGAAGTATAGTTTGAGATTTGGTACTGCTAGCCATTCTTACTTCATTTTTTTTTCATTGATTCACTTGACATTTTTCACCTTTTATTGCTCCAGATGAATTTTGTTATAATTTTGTCTAGCTCTATAAAGTAATTTTTGATAGTTTGGTGTGGCACTAAATAAGTAAATTAATCTAGGTAGTATTGTTCTATTTTGTAATATTGGTGTGAACTACCCATGAACAAATATTTCTCTAGTTATTTAGATCTGTTTTTATTTGTATGAGGAATGTTCTATAATTGTGTTCACATAGTTCCTGTATTTCTCTTGGTAGGGAGATTCTTAATCATTTTATATTATCTGCCTAATATTTCCATATGGAAATGTAAACAATTTAAACTTAGTGAACTTATTTTAATTTAAACTTATGTTTAGTCTTTTTCTGCTTCTCTTGAGTCTTATTTTAGTGTCAAATTTTCTATTCATTTCTGTTTTTTTCATCAGGAATGCTTGAATGTCCTGTATTTCATTAAATATCTATTTTCTTCCAGAAGGATTACATTCAATTTTGATAGGTAGATTATTCTTAGTTATAATGCTAGCTCCTTTGCCTTCCAGAATATCCTATTCCAAGTCCTCTATTCCTTTAATATGAAAGGGTGCCAAATCTTGTGTGATCCTGACTTTGGCTCTAAGATATTTGAATTGTTTCTTTCTGACTACTTGCAATGTTTTCTCCTTGACCTAGGAGCTCTGAGAATTTGTCTAATATTATTAGGAGGTTTTATTTTGGGATGTATTTCAGGAGGTAATCACTGGATTCTTTCCATTTCTATTTTATCCTCTGAATCTAAGATATCAGGGAAGTTTTCCTTGATGTTTTAATGAAAAATGATGTATAGGCTTTTTTTTTTTAAATCAAAGCTTTCAGGTATTCCAATATTTCTTAAGTTGTCTCTCCTCAAACTATTTTCCTGGTCATTTTTTTCTGCTGAGATATTTTACATGTTCTTGTCTCTTTTTCATTCTTTTGACTTTGTCTTATTGTTTCTTGATAACTCGTGAGGTTATTAACTTCCACTTGACCAATTCTAATTTTTAAGGAGTTATTCTATTCAGTGAGGTTTTGTTATCTATTTTACCGTTTGTCCAATTCTGATTTTAAGGAGTTATTTTCTTCAGTATTTTTTGTTCTTTCTTTTGCCAAGTTGTTAAATTTCTTTTCATAAATTTCTTGCTTACCTCTTCTTGTCCCAGTTTTTACTTCACAACTTTTATTTTATGCTATACTTATTTCCCATGTATGATCTATATTTCCTTAGAACTATGATCACTCCTCTACACCATAGAACTGTGATCTGGAACTGGGTAATGGGTAACAGAGTAGAGAAATGGCATCTGTTCCTGCTTCCATTGCTAGGATGAGAAACCTCTGGTATCTTTTTCTGACCATGTCTTCTTACTATCCCTGATGCTGGGCTGCTTTCCTTGGCTGCTGACACTGCCAGAACCTAGTGCTATCTCAACAGCTACTGATGCTTCTACCTCACTGTACTCCTTGCCTTTTTACCTCTTTGTCAGGAGACTTTGATTTCTGTCTTCCTAAGCTATCCAGGGCTGGAAAATAACTCATTGTCATTTTTTATTAGCTTTACATCTCATAATTGATTTGGAATAGGTTGAGTGTGTGTGCTTTAGGATATTTTGTGTTTGTATTGAGAGAGTTTGGCAAAACTATCTTTACTCTGTGATCTTGACTCTGCCTCTACAAAGTTCTTTATATACATTATAGTCTTGGTTATTATGACAGTGTTATAAGGTATGTATTTCAAAATTTAAAGTTTCAAGATTTCCTTGTTGTAGATATTAACCCCAAACTGCTTGCAACCCTTCTAGACTTAGTATATATTAAATCTCTCTCATGTTACAGATGAGGAAACTGATACTTAAAGTCACACAAATAAATGAATGAACTTCAAGTCCTTTATGTGGCTGAAAATCCTTGTGTGGCCAATGTGAAGGTGTAAGTCTGTCAGCAAAGATGACCCTCAAACTCTAGGTAAGCACATAGTCAATTGGGGGCCTATGCTTTAAGCTTTATTAGTATGGCAAAAAATGGAGGATTTATGTTCTATTGTCATAGCCTGTGGGAAGCCAGAACCTCCACCATGCCCCACCCCATGCAATCATGAGATAAACTTCTAGGATTTTAGTGAGAAGCAAGGTATATAGTGCAGACAGTATCATTCCTCTTTTACGAGTGAAAAAACTGAGCCCCAGTGGCAGAGGCCATGGCACTATTCACAGCCATGCAACTATTCAGTGGCAGAGCCTGGACTCAAATCTAACTTTTTGAACTTCAGAGATGATGTCCTTTCTGCCATATCACACTTACTTCCTCTTAAAACATGAATGACCTCATTATCCTCCAACCCTTTGGGCTTCCTGTTTAGTATTTTATTGCTAAGTACAGACCATCCCCCTGTCTTATTAACCCAAGGAATCCAACAGGAACATCAACTTTGTAAATCAACTTTAGACACACTAAAACCAAAGAAACAACCGAAAAAAGGTAAAAGTTCACCAAGCCTAGACATTTTCCTCTACTATTTTGTCAACTGCTGAATAGCTGGCACCCTGTATTACTTCCTGTGGATCATAGGATTTATACTTATAAAGGACGTTAGAGATCATTTAGTACAATGCCCTCATTTTATAGATGAAGAAACTGAGGCTAAGAAATGTTAAAGGATTTTCCCAAGGTCACATGTAGTAAGTAGCTAAGCCAGGATTAAACCCCAATCTCGTCTCCCAAAGGAATTTGACTAAAAGTTGCTCTGCCC